>PVLA01000464.1:0-484921 GCA_004027455.1 Hydrochoerus hydrochaeris | reverse complement strand
GAAATTATCTGAAATGAAACATAATTAAAAAGATACCAAATATTAAAAATATTATTGAAGTATAGAAAAATTTCAGCAGTCTAATATATGTGTTACTGAAGCATTAAAAAAAAAGAAGAAAAGGGAAAAGACCAAATATTTATAGAAATAATAACCAAAGTTTTCTAAATACATAATCCACAATCTAAGAAGCTCAGTGATTTCAAAATAAAAGAAACTTGAAGAGAACTATGCTTATAAAGGCATACATAAAGCATACTTTTTAAAGATAAAATTTTAGAATCACCTACAGAAAGAAAATGACATAATACATACTGTAGAATAAAGATAAAGATGGCAGCTTGTGAGGACATGTGAAATAACACTTTAAAGGTACTTCCAAAATATTATGAATCTAGAATTCTTTACTCAGCAAAAATATTATTAAAAAATGAAAGCAATAGCCAGACTCTGAAGAAAAAAGCATGAAACAAATTTGAATACCCAAACATTTTACAGGATAGCTGATCAGTACCTTCAAAAGCATGGGTCATAATAAATATGGCAATCTAGTATCATGACAGCTAAATGTAGTGTGGTATCCTGGGTAGTGCTCTAGAATAAAATCAAGACTTGGGTTTAAAAAAAATCTGAATAAACTTTACTTAATAATTATCAAGATTGTTCATCAAATGTAGTAAATATAGCATGCTAAATTAAGATGTTAATGTAGAGAAAGCTGGATGTGGAACCTATGGGAAATCTCTATACTATCTTCTTAATTTTTCTATAAATCTTAAACTTATGAGAAGTAAAAGTTACAAAACGTGAGGGCAAAAGTAAACCTTTTCAGATAAATGAGGATTTCACTAACAGAACAATCTATAAAAATGGTAAAGGCACCCTCCGTACAGAAGATAAATGGTACAAATAGAATATGAGTCTACATAGAAGAATGAAGCACGTCAGAAATTATAACATTATGAGTCAATATACTCTTTTTCTCAACATTTAAAATTCTTTCAAACATAATTGTCTTGAAAGGAAAGAAAGGTAACAATGTAGTATCAGCCTTTTAAAACAAGGATATGTAACGGATATAAGAACAGTAGTACCCATATAGCAGGGAGGAAATGCACGATTGTAAGGTTTCTGGGGTTCTCTTCTCCCCTCACCTCAAGACTGCATTTCTACTGATCTTATGAATTTACATTTTTCCTTCAACCATCTAAGTTTGCGTCAAACCTGTGAAGTGAATTTGACCGTTTTAAGTATTGCGTTTTTAAGTTTCAGAATTTCAGTTTTATTCCTTTTTATTTTTCTTGTACCCTGGATCAGCATCCATCACTCTATGTACAAACCTCCCTAAAGTGCTTGCCTGCTATGGCCGGGGGATTAGAGCTCAGTGGCATAATACCTGCCCAGCAAATGTGAGATTGTGAGTTCAGTTCCTGGTACCAAAAACAAAACAAAATTTTAAAAAATTAAAAATTAACATGCTTGTCTACTAATTCCATGTTTACCTCATCATCTGTTTCTATTGGCAGTTATTTTGCTCGCTTATGAGCAGCATTTTCTTCTTTCCCCAGATGTCTAATATTCATCTTATAATAGATATTGTGGATAATACATTGTCAAAACTGTGGGTTTCATTATCTCCCTCTGGAAAAAAAAATTTTCATGGAAAGTAAGTTACCTTGACTGTGCTCCAATTCTAATCTCTGCTTTTCCTGTGGTATCTTTCAGCCTGCCTGCCGTTTTCTTTGTTGTTGTTTGTTTTATCCTGATGCACTGCTCTACTTCCAGTCTGTTCTGTGCATATATATTTTACCTGTAAGAGCACCCAAAATTTGAGCAATATTTATTCACAGATTTTGAGGCGCATGCTTTATGATTACCTCCTTTTCTAGAAATTTCCTCCTTCATTTCCTATTAGTACAGCACTGAATGCTATCCTTTGGATTCTCACTGTCATTTGGGATTGTATTTTTCTCCTGGAGTTTTGGCCATTACAAAACAGATTTGGGAATGTCTTCAGATGAAGAATCAAATAAAAATCATTCATCTCCTTAGGTCTCATATTTTCAAAGGTTAACCCTGATAAGTTTGTCACTCTCTTACCCTCCACTGATTTTTGTTGTGAGCAATTGTGTGTGTGTGTGTGAGTTTTTTTGTTTTATGTGCTTTTTTGTTATTTTTTACATTTTGTTGAAGGGTTATCATTGTTATCTCTCTCAGAAGAATTGGCTCAAAAAACTAGTATTGCTTAAACTATAACTTCTCCAATACGCTCTATTTTTTGTTTCTAATATGTTTTAAATTTGTAAAATGAAACATTTCTGCTGTACAGCTGCACACAAGAACTGGAAGAGGACTGCTTTCTTTCCTTTGAGCTAAAACTGTATGAATTAAACATACAATCTCACCTGTCTTTTAGCATTCATTCAAAAATTTTGTTATCAATCACATGGCAGGTGCTCCTTTCAAAATGAAAGAATAATGAAATAGATAAAGCCCTGATTTGTAGGACTTATATTTAAGAATAAACATTATTTCAGAATAGTCAAAACTTATTAAACTTGTTAATATAAATAAAAAGTGATCAGATATAGAAGAAGTATGAATATTCACATTGGATAATCACAGAAGACCTCTGCATAGGTGAGCATAGCTAAAACTCAGACCTTAAAGATTACAAAGAAGTACCCCTGAGACAAACAAATACAAGCGTCTCAATCTTTTTAATACTGACATTCTATGTCAAATAATTATTTGTTGGAGAGAACAAGGCTGCACTGCAGATACATAGCATCATCCATATCCTCCATTTACTGCATGCCAATAGTTCTCCCACTCTCAAAGATGGAGATAACAGAGTCTGAATACATCACCAGTTGTCTCGTGGAAGACAAAGTTATGATCAGGTAGCGACCACTGCTCTAGATGTATATTCCAAGTGTAAGTTTCAGCAAGGGTAAAGATTTAGAGCCAGGAACAAATTAAGCATGGTTGACAACTAGTGAGTGACGAGAAATAGTCAGGTTAGAATGAGAAAAGCAAGGATGATCATGTAATTGCTTATATTAATAAAGGAAATTAATTACTTTTATTAAATTTTTAATTAATTTAACTTATTTTTATTGAATTTTGTACTAAATTCAGTGTAGTTTTCAATCATTTATTATGACCATTTATTATTATCCATGAAGAATTATGAAATATTTGTGGATTCTTTTAGAAACCAACAATATGTCACCTAAAGAAGCAAGGAGTCACAGTACAAAGTTTATAAAACAGGTTACTTAGGAGCTCGACCCATTTGTAGATGGCATCTGTCTGCTATAGAAGAATCCTGCATCAATTTATTTATGGAGCAATGGCAAATTCTTCATAAGCAATAACCTGAAGGTCAGTTTTTTGTATAATACCAGATAATAATACAAAGAGAAACTCATAAAAGTTTAATTAGAACCCAAATGACCTCTTGGTAGGCATTTTCTGGTAGCAGATTTTTATTTATTTAACATGCTATCATTTATTAGAAATTTAAGGTAAGGATATTAGAGGTTAAAAAATTGAACTAAGAGTAACCTATGTCTTTTTAATCTGGAAGTAATCTCATATTTCATTAACTCCTAGAAAATAGTTTCATTTTGTTCCCTTTTCCCTTATGTTGATGGCAGTCTTCAAGGGCAGGATTCTTTGTTTAGAAAGAAATTCTATTTTTCAGAAAATATGAACAGATTTTAAGAGATTGTGTTTAGGTTAACCAATTCCATTATAATTTTTCTTTCTTCTGTTCTATTAAATTTCAAGTAGTATAGTTGCCAGTGCATTTTCTCATTTGTTAATTGAAAAGAGTTTGCTTTACAATGTTGAAATATTACAGCAATTCTATGGATTTGCTCCAGCATGTATAATAACAAGATATTCTTTCAAATCCTATTACCTTATGTAGAAAATATGAGTTTTTCCATGTCTATGGTGGTATTAAGATGTCAATCAGCATGAAATCCTATTTTATATTTCTAGTATCCATTTTCTGTCCTGAATTTTTTAAGTGCTATGTATTTAAGTTACCCCTTAACACATCTAATCTTCTGAGATTATGACAGGCTAGAAACAAACATACATTTATTTGTAACCTCATCATAGTATTTGACTAAGTAACAATATAAAACACAACTGAATATGTTGGTTTATGTGTGCAACCCCAGCACTAAGGGAGGCTGAGGAAAGACGAGAACAAGTCTGAGTACCCACTGGAAATTTAGGAAGACCATATCTCAAAAGGTAAATATTGTGGATTCTTTTAGAAACCAATTGCAGGAGATATAGCTCAGAGGTGATATTCCATAGGGCTTGGACCCCAGTACCAAAAAAATTTTTACATATGTGTGTTTGAGTGTGTATGTATGTATGTATACATTTATAGACATATAATACAAAAATAATTCACATTTTAGTGATGGCATATGCTTTGCACACAATAGCACTTAAATATAATTGAGTAAATGAATGAATCACATCTTCTAGCAGCAAGAGAGCAAAAGAAACTTCTAGTTTAACCCTTTTAATTTATCAAAGAAAAAAAGCATAAGCCCAAAATATTTATCAAAACAAAGTAAATTTCCCAAAACTTTATTAATAACAAGGTCAAAAAATGGACATGATGACCTTTCCTAATTGCTTTTGCTTACATTACTTATATTTTACAGTTATATCCAAGAATTCACATATATCTATTCCCAGAATGATTTGTTCAACAATTTTTTTTCTAAATCACTGAGCCTTTTTTAAGTACATAGTTTGGCCTTTGGTACTATGTAGACAGAGAGATGTAGACTTGTTTGCTGCAGGAATTTAGAGATAAATTATCTTAAAACCAGTTAAAGTTCGAAACATACTCTGGCAAAGATAGGAACAGGTCTCTGAGTTCCCAGAAGGATTCAGGGGTTCTACATGAAAAGTACAGGGACTATTCTTGAAAGGAGGCAAATTGTTGTTGAGTCTTAAGATTAAGTAAGAGCATGACAGGCTCAAAAAAAAAAATTCAAGTCAGGGAAGGCACATGTACAATTCCCATATTGTGAAAGCCCCGAACATATTTGAAGAGTACAGAGCACATACTGAGGAATTGTAGGGTTGAAAATAAACATATGCCTCAAAACTATATTGTGGAAAACCTTGCAAGGAGCCAGACTTTAGAAGAAAGTACCACTTCAAAGGATGTTTCAAGACTGGAACACAGATTAGTGTTTTTAAAGATACCAGTTGGCAGTAAGAAGGATGGATTGCAGATAGACAGTGGCAAGAAAAGACTTAAAAGTTTAGCCAAGAGTTCAGATGGCAGATGGTGAGGCCCCAGCTAGATAAAGAAGGGAAACGGCCCAGGCCGCATGCTGGAGTCAGGCAAGGAAACAAGACAGAGAAGATAAAGAGAACTGAGGTCTGAGAGATATTTGGAGAAATTAATTAAATTAATTTACTTTCCCATCCATTTTTTCTTTCTCTATTCATTCTTTTTCCTTTTTTTTTTTCTTTTCTTTTCCCAGGGCTGGTGACAAAACTCAGGAATTTCTATAGGGCAGGCAAGTGCACTAGCACTGAGGAACACTCTCAGCCCTTTGTTGCTACACGTAAAAAATATTATAAATTGTTTTAATGAAGGTAAAAGATGCATGTACATGTATAATTATTGTCACTTCTGCCTATTGTTATTAACCCTATGAGAATGTTTTCTTTTTATTCACAACTGTATCCCAGCACATAGAAGAACATTCAGTGAAAGTTCAGTAAATGTTTTTTGAATAGATACGTGCATGCAATGCATGAAAAATAAATTCATTAATATTGCTTTAATCAGAACTATTAATGTTTTAAAATCCTTTTAGCTATGTTTCCAAATCTTTCAGTTTACATGTCTTTATTACAGAAAAGTCAGAAAAAAGAGAACTTTGTCTTTTACTTTTTTCACTTAATTCTAGACAATGGTTTAAAGAACTATTTTTAGTTAGGTTCCAACTTTTACCTTCTGTCTCTTAGAATATGACAAATGTTGACTGAGCTTACACTATTCATATTAAAGGATTTTATTTTTCATTGTCATGAAGTCTATTTTAAATCTTTATCCTTCACAGTACTATTTAAAGTATATGTCAAGTCTATGTAAATTCATTCCCATTTCTATCTCAAGGACTTTTCCGGAATTCATTCTCCTTCCTCTTCTTCTTTACCCCTTACCTACTTTCTTAAAATGAAGTTGACCTTTCTGTTGTATCTCACTATCATTTCATTTTCCATGTAGATTCCTCTACCTGACCTCATAACTACTCTTACATCCTCAGAATTAAGAAAAATGTGGTACTATAAAAATGTTACATCTTATTTAACCTTATTTAGATGGCTCATGATATACATCATCAATTTAAAATCAAGTTAAAACTGAAACAACAAGGTGTTATTACAGTTAGAAGAAAGAAAACACTATTATTGAGCTCAGATCCTGTGCCAGGCCCTGAAGCTAGAATGCATTTGAATATATACTATGTTAGTACATTGCTCATATTGTACAGATATGTTGATACGTTAAGATGAGAATAAATGACTTTTTTTTAACTGTGAGTATATTTAGAGTAAGAGATGTCCAATGACTTGCCAGTAGTTGCACAACTACTATTTGGCAGCACAAGAATCTGACTCTGCTATCCCCTATTTTTCTGTAAGAGGATAAAGGTCTTAATAAAAGAATTACACCATATTGCCCCTAGGATTATTTTAAATACTAGTCTTCTATGGATCTAGAAGTTTATGCAGTGATTTTTTGCCTATGACTATAGTAATTTCAAAGTAAAGTGACTTCAAATTAATATTTGCTTTAATCTGACAACTGAGGGTAGACGAAGATAAGAAAAGATCTTGAGGAGAGAGTTCAAGTATGATTCTGGGGATGGAAAAGAAAAAGGCTCAATTCCTAGTTACTTTCCACCACATTCCAAGTCTATTCATGGCAAGTGTTTGGAGTGTAAGTGACAAGATTTAGATCAGTGGAGAAGCCAGGGTTTAATTTAATATCGTGTCAAATATCAGCAGTATGCATAGTATAATCTTGGATGCTCACACCCTGCCTTGTCATCAGAAAAGCATGCTATTATTACCAAATTAAGATATGTAAGTATGGTGTGCCCTGCCCTTCAGCTTCAAAGCAGAGCTGCTGCAGATCAAGGCACCAGCATTGTACTCCTTGGTAATCCCAGTTAACTTAGCCGGGCCCATGTGCTGGCCATATAGGGAATGGCATGTCCTGTGTTTCACAGCCAAGGGGCCCCACAGAGAAAGCAGGCCCTAGATGGTCCGTGGGTCACGAACACAGAGCAGCACCTGGCTGACAGAGCAAATGGTGCATTCTTCTCGTTTGCCAAATGAGCTTGTCGTGAGGTCAGAGGTAAAATTCGCTCTGGAATAATCCCCACCTCATTACCACTACTTAAAGAGAGGCATGGAATGTTTGCGTTTCAGGAACAGTTGAATTCATGTCATATAATCTCCTGGATTTATATGGCCATCAGACAGTGAGAGAAAAACCCAAAATCAGAGTGAGGTTGAAGAAAAGGGGCTTCGATTGTTGTTCTCTCCATTTCTTTCTGATGGTTATTTTCAAAAGAACGAAGAGCTCTTCATTAGCTTGTCACTGTCCCTCGAATCCACTTGTGCTTTGTGTTAACTGGACAGGTGATGCCACCAGCCTCATGCAAGGTGCATGCTTCATAAATGCTACTAACATAAATTATATTTTTATTTTTAATATCAAATGTAAAATGAATTATCATTAATAAAAACAGAGAAGGGAGAAAGAATATACTATTTTTAGTATTTCATATATATTTATTTATTTGGAGAATCATCTTTTTCTATACATATGACAAAAAAAATGCTTGGGAACCAGAAGTTCGGATATTAACCAACATTACTTCTACAAACACTCTCAGAGTCTGACCAGTCAACAGGGTTCTGATCAACCTTACAAACTTACAGCTGGTAGGAAGTCCAATTCATTTCAATTTCAGTAGCTTCAATTATGTTTTAGTTTCAGTTAAAGTGATTGGGGGATTCAGGTTTGTAAAATGCAGTGACTAGATTTAGCACATCATAACACGAAGCACAGCCTTGCACCAGTGAGGCTGAGCAAGCATACCGTCTTTTCTTTCTTCTCTAAAAATTTGCTTTTGTTTTCTGAATCTGCCTCTTGGTGCTCCACACAGGCCAGGTGACTCTTCTTCCATTTACAGCTTTCCTGGCTAACTGTCATCAACTTTTTACGCATTAACACCAGAAGTCTAAAAAAAATAAATAAATAAACAACAGACTTGCTCTCATGATACAATCATTCACAGCAGAATAATGCATGACGCATCTCAAGAACATTTATATTCAAAAAGCATCAAGTTTTTATTAAGGAAGATATTCTTCAGTTGTAGAATTTTCAGTATATATAATAGTGATACACTTTTTTAAATTTTTTTTTTTTCTTTTTGCATTGGGGATTGAACTCACGACCTCAGGCTTGCCAGGCAGGTGCTTGTGCCTCTAAGCTATGTCCCCTGCCCCAGGAATATATTTTGAGGCATGTGGTTTTTCCAATTTCTTCCAGATAATGTCATTTCAAGATCTGCCTGTTCTGTTGATGGAAATCAGGGAAAAATTTCTTAGGGGAAAAGTCTTTCTTAAAGCTTAAAAGGAAATCAGTGTCCTGGATGTTTAATTTTAGTTCATTGTTTTATAATTTAGTTTTCTGAGTAACACTAAGATGCTAGGTAACTAACTTGAAAACAATGGTCCTCCAAAACATCCCTATGGCAAGATGCTAGTATACACTAGTCTAACAACTGTACTTGTTTTATGCAAGACAAACTACAAGACAGCATAAGGATACAAAACTCATTTTGCTTCCTTGCTTGTTTTTGGACAGGTGACATGCACTTAAAGGCTCCTCTGAATTGGTAATAAACTTACTTGGATATTTGTTACTCAATTTATTTCTTTAATGCTTAATATTAATATCTACAACTTGAGTTAACTGTATTATTGTGTTCATTTTTACCTTTCTCATTAGATGAGATATTTCTACACAGTTGGAACCATTTTCTAGATATATTTGTATGTCCATATTAACATATTATCTAGTCCTTAATAGCTTTGATAGTTACATTTGAAAATCCCAACCTAAATAAGCATCCTCCAGAGCTGATAATCAGGATGGTCAATGAAATTTCTGGGATAAAAGACCTTCGTTAAATAAAGAAACTCAGTTATTATAATGCAGAACTTGGGGTCAAGCAAAAATGTATCACATTTATTATCCATATGTTTCATGATGAACTTTGAGACATAGTTTTAAATAATATTTTCAAATTTTAAAGTAATATTTAAGGTCATACAACAACATAAAATTATATCAATTGCATGAATTAATACTCTTTTCTAATAAAAAGTATTAAATACAAACCAAATTCATTAAAAAGATCATTTAAAATTAAATTATAATTTTGATGATTTCACTACTAGTAAGATTTATACCTTACTAGATTTAAAGACTTTGCTTAGGAAAAAAAGTACTGTTTTTTTTTTTTCTACAAATCTGCCAAGTATCTAAGATTTTCATTTGATTTAGAAATATTTTCAAGGATCATATATTTTAATATTTTAAAAGTCACTAGTTAGAGAAAATGATCTTTCAATTTTAGCATTTGTGCATAAAAAGGCAATGAATACACATAATTTCTTAATGTTTGCAATTCTAATGTTCTAATGCCAAACAATTTTCTATCCTCCTAGCCATTCTAGCTTGTAGTCTTTCTCTTCACCCCATTCTGCTTACAAATGCTCATTAAAATATAGTTTTAAAACATACTTATTTAAAACATCATTTCCTTAAAAAGTAATGACCCTCTTTGAATTTACAGAAAGAAAGAAAGAAAGAAAGAAAGAAAGAAAGAAAGAAAGAAAGAGAGAGAGAAAGAAGCCTCTATTTTCTACCTACAAGTTAGTAAAGTCTAACATGAATGGGCTTTTCTTTGAGTAAATAAAGGTATATCTAATTCCCAATGTGGCAGTATTATCTTACTTTTACATTGTACACACTGCCACTTGTGATTACTGGTTATTTTTTAAATGGAATATTCCTTTGACTTGAAAGCACATGTTTTCTTGACTTTTTACATTCATTTAGACATTAAAATGAAATGTAATTTTTTTTAACACACTTCAAAGGACACTAGCCTTGAAGGCAAAATAACTTCCTTAAATTACACTTGGAAATATTCACCGTCCTTATCACCTTGAATCAGTGACTCAGCTTTGCCTTGCTAAGGCAAATGCACCAATTGCTCTGGAATAATGTGAGGGAAGCATTTGCAGATAACATCACCAGGAAAGCAAGGAGAAGTTCTGTACCTGTTTATGTGAGTACTTCACGTCTCTTCATCCTCTCATTTGAGTCATTCCATTGATGATGTCAAAATTTTGGAGTTCCTGAGACATTTTGATGCTTTAATACACTAAATAGGGTTTTACAATCAAGGCTGCACAGGAGAACTAGTAAATCTGACTTCAGAACCCCACAAATAAAGGAATAAATTATATTTTGTAAGGCAGTGTTCACAATTACAGCTGATAAGATGGCCCAGAATTGGCCACTATATTTAAAAGAAACAATTAGAAACAAATATATCTGTAATTACTGCTCATCTGTACATCAACTATTACTGGCTCGATGTGCCATTTTAGGGGAATGGAATTATTAGTCCCAAAATATGAGCTTGCTAATTTTTTTTGTGACATCAAGCTACAGAGATAACTTTTGCATAATGTGGTAGGCTGTGCCTATACTGGTTGTAATTACTGTCATCGAGCTCAAAATAATGTACCACATATGGCTGTACAGGTCCACAAGCTCATTCTCCTCACACATGATTCCTAGTCATATCTGTATAATCTATGGTCTAAGAAGCAAGAAGAAACTGGAGGTAACTTAAAAATTATACATGATGGATCTATTAGTCCATTTTCTTTTACTATAGTAGATTACCTGAGCCTGAGTAATTTATAAGGAAAAGATTTTTATTTTGGCACATATTCTGAAGTCTAATAACATGTTATCATCAACTCCTTGGCTTCTGCTGATGGCCTTGTGGTGGATGGGTAAACACATACATCCAAAGGAGAAGCACATACTGGATGTAAAAGGAAACAAGGGAACTGACCTGTTTCATAGCAACCCACTGTTCTGAGAACTAGTCCACTGCCATGGAAACCACATTAATACTTGTTGAAGTCCTGGTGACCCAATTACCTCTTGAAGATCCCACCCTCACTCAACACTGTCACACTGAGGCCCAAGCCTTCACATGAGCTTCCATGGGCATGAACTATTTTCAAAAAACAGCAATGTCTGAATCTTTGACCTATATGACACAGCTTGCCAAAATCTGTAGCTCCAGGCGATGTGATAGAAGCTCGAAAGCATGGCGAGCTCCTTCTTGGGAGAAGGGTGTGATAGGACTTCTCTCTGAAAAGCCAGAGCCTGATTACCATCTACCAAGCTCATCTACTATGTGGCCCTGAGAGTCAAGAGAAGACACATTCAGCCCACATTACTAAAAATAAGGCATTACTAAGAAAATATATCATTTTAGAAATAAACTAGAACTTCTGTTAAGGAAAAAAAAGGCATGAATTTGAGCTTCCTATATTGTCTGACTGAATATTCTTGTCCCCTTTGTTTATAGCTATACATCAATGATGTGCAATCAAATTTTAATGTAAAATAGTACACTTACTCTTACGTAGAAAATAGTACTAATGTGACATGAAGTAGCTAACCATCCGATACTAGGTCTTTCTCCTGGTGCTGTTCTACGTCATAAGAATTGACATTCATTTCAAACTAATGTCTTGTAAAAATTCATTAAGACTTATTAGGAGTGTCCAGGATATCTTCAGGAGATATTAGATCCAATCTGTAGTTTAAGGTTCAGAAATGAAGCAAGACACAGTCATATGGTGTGGGGCTGCTATTATAAGAAGTAGAACTAACAGCCTGTATCATCTTCCTTTATAATATAATGATTTCTATTAGAATTCTCCCAATTTGGATATGCCAGATCCAAAAATCCATCACATTCCCTTCATTTAAGGTAACAGAATCAAAACTAGAAAAGTTTGTTGTTAGTGTGGATTTTTCTATGGCCTTGTTTTCAAAATGTATAAATTAAATTTTGAATTTATTCCACAATAATTTATGGGGGAAAAACCTCTGCATCAGATACTTTTGCTGCTTGAGTTAGAGGTGAACAAAAATAAACCTTTTAATTAAACAAGGATTATAAATATTAAATATTATTATACAGTGTGCAAATACATACAATAAACAAAAATAGTCAATTAGGAATTCTAACCAAGAGGCTGCAGAGTTAGGGAAGGTCTCTCTAAGAAAGTGACATTTAAACCAATAGTTCTAGTTTTTGTACATCAAATCACCCATGGTGTTTTTAAAACACTATGAAGGACAAACCCTCCACAGATCAAAAGAACTGAATCTAAGAATGATGTCTTCTAAGTGATTATAATTTGCGACCAGTGTTAAGGTTCACTGATTTAAATGGAAAGCAAAGAGAAGAGTAGAAAATAGAGAGAAAAGTTTCCATGGTAAAGAGAATCTCTTTAGCTGAAGCATAAAGAATATATATACATATGGGAAAGGCAGTGAGAGATGGATTAGCAGGGATATTGGGTCCTCAATTAAGTAGTTTATGGAGTTTAGGATTTATCCTAAGTATAACTGAAATACATTAAATATTGAGCAGGGAGGTGACAGACTAGGTTTTACAGATCACTGTGTCTCCTCTACAGAAAAAGCACCAGAAGGATCAAAAGAGGGACTGGAGACTAAGGAGGTGCAAGAAGATGATGGCAACTGGCACCGGGTCCACAGCAAAAGTGAAGAGCGAATTATTTTGAGCTATTTCAGAAGCAGATTTGAGGTTTGCTGAAATAAACAAAGAAGAATGCTGGAGAAGTGTGAGAAGATTCCTGGATTTACAGTTTTGAACAGCTGGTAAACAGATGCACATGTGCTGAGATGTTGAGCAGTTGAGGGGAAGATGTTGAGACTCTGGACCTGTATAAGTGAGGTATTCATGAAACGGAGATGCCTAGCAGGCAGCTGGGTAAATGGGTCTCACGGAAAATCTAGAAATGCCAATTTCAAAGGCAGTTAAATATAGATAGAATTTGAAACCATGTGTAATATGAAAACCTGGAGCACATGTAGAATAAGAGAATAGAGATAGTCTTAGTCTCAATGGCAATATTGTGAAATAAAAGAACTACAAAAGACCAGCCTTTCTTAAACTTCAGCATTGCAAAAATCTTCCACAAAGTTTGTTTAAATTTTTCTGGGCCCCACTACTTACAGTTTCCAATTTTGTGCATTTGGGATGGGTCTTTGTATTTGCATGTCTAACGTGTGTCCCAGGTGACACTAATCCTGCCTATAGGAGTTACTTGAGAACTACATGATCTAAGATTGTCTTTCCTTCTGTATGGTTTATGTTAAGAGTACTGGGCCATCTTCAACAATTCTCAAAAGTAAGATAGAAATTTTATCACTGTAAAAGGAAATAATTTTACATTGAAAAGAGAGGTATTGTCACAGAAAAGGATAAGAACTATTTATGTCCACATAATTTGTTTTAAATACTGGGCAAACAGGACAGTTGACAAGCATTTATTCAGCATCTTTTGTAAAGTGATTTATGCTAAGATAAATCTGTTAGTCTCTCAAAGTTTGTGTTGCAGCTGTTTTTGAAGAACATAAAAGACACTTTGAGATTTTAGTTCTTAAAGCATCATTTTTTTACACACTCAAAGGCACCTGATGTGTGCCTATATTGTATTCAGCACACACAGGCATACAAAATTGATTAAGATTGGGAGAATATTATTATCTTGTTCTTATTCCTTTTTACCAGTCAGGCTTGATATTAAGGAGAAATATTGCTCATTATTTAAAGGAAAGTTTTTAGTTATTGGCAACTAATATTAAAAACAAAAATATCTCTTTTGCTGGACACCTCCACTGTCAAATCAAATATGTATTACATGCTTAAGGTCTCTTAAGCTTTTCAATTTCAATTTACCTCTTCTTTAAGTGGTTTGTGGATAAATGAACCCAATTCTAAAAAAGGACAACTACACTAACTTTCCAAACCCACCTGAGAAATCTAGACTATTCTTCCAATTTCTAAAGCAACTTAGTAATATTATCTACTCAGATTTCACCGTAAACTCTTTCTTCAAAATCTTAATTTTCTCAACCTGGCTCCGAGTCCTGGCTAGGTATTTAGCAGTAGCTCTCCCAGCCATATGCCCTCAGGAGTTAACAGCTCCATTGTCAGTCAGGGTAGCCCTCTCCCATCCTCCACTCCCGGACCTCATGTTGTCTCTGAAGAAAGAGAAAAAACTACGAAAAAGAAAAACCAACACCAGGAAGGGAGGAATTTGGGCCTGTTTATTAACATCTCCAACTTTCCCATTCCTCAATAGCTATGATGCACATAGCTAGCCCTCTTGCAGATTCCAAGGTTTCAGCCCTGCCATTTTGAGCTACTCAACAGCTGCCAATCAAGCAGTTCACATACTACCATAACCGCTGGGCTGCCTGAGCGCCAGGCAGCCACTTGGACCAATTACAGTCCTGCACTTGGCCCAGCCAGCAGGCCCGAATTTGAACCAATCACAGGCCACAGCTGCTTTCTAAGGCTTCTCAGGTTAGTGTAGAATGGCGTCCTCTGCTGTACTAACCCTCAACCCCTACTGTGGCTCAGGTTCGGGTTAAATAATGTCTGTCTAATAGTCCTGTAGATCTTCTCATGACTGATTTCTTGGGTAGTATGGGCTAAAAAAAATTCCAGTAAATCTCATGATTTTTATCCTAAGTAGTATGACAGATCAATCACTTTAAAAGTGTAACACTGAGGGCTGTTAGCCCCCAAGAGCTACAGAGAAGACCCCCTCCAGCCTGGCAGTGTCAAAGGACAGTAAGCAACATAACTGGTGACAACCATTGTCATCAAGGGCTGCTAGAGGGCTGTGCTTTGCTGATTCATTATTTCTTCTAGATCAAACAGAATAAACCCTTAACTGATTGACAATATAGGTAGCTATGTTGATGAAGATCCTCTGTGAAATAAATATCAAGATAGTATTAAACATACATAGGATTTATTGAAAGTATACATTAAAAAGTTCCAGTGTCCTACCTCATCTGCCACACCCTACCCGTAATTTTGTAAATGTTTTTGCAGTGATAATAGTTGAGAAAGAACCTTGCTATATCTGAGTTAGTAATAATACAATAAGTATTTAATGAGTTTCTATCAAGTATCTGATACCACTGTCCTCTATATTTTATGTGTGCTGGTTCATTTAATCCCCACAACAAACCTGTGTAGTTCAAGGAGAAAGATGTAACTCAATTAACAGATGAGGAAACCAAGTTAAGCAATTTACCTAAATGTTAAAGCTAATAAACATAAGGGCTGAGATTTAGTGTAGTTGTCATAGCTCATTCTTTTTAGCTGAACTTTCTCCTTAAATAAAGGAAAGAAAAATTAGTAAATGAGTAAATAACCATCATAAGCACCTACTGTGTTTCGGGTGCTGGAGAGGATATTAAAGAACAAGGATATCTGGTCTATAACTCTACAATATGAAGATGCAGCCAGAAAACAAATATTTTGCATATAAGTGGTATGCAACTGCATATAATTGAAAAGTCATACATGGCTGGAAGTATTACTGTAGCAATTCAGATAATGATTAAAAATGTGTACTGAAGTGAAATGGAACACAATCCCTGAGAAAACAGGACTGAAACTTCATTGTATGATGCATATAATTTAAATCAGCGGAGTGTAAAGGAAGGCCTTACAGCTCCAGAGAATAGAAGCTACAATTCAGGTGCATTAACGCTGACTTATTCCCAGGACTTTGAGACACTGAGGTCACCGGATAGAGAGTACAGCTATCCACTCACAGGAGGAGCGTTTTGGAAGTTCAAGTGCTCTTTAGATAGTCTCTGAATTAGTGAATCATTTAGTAAGGATATGAATGAGTAATGACCGTGTTTCTGAAATCATAAAAAGACTTCATTAAATTCTTTCTTTAAATTTAAGTAATTTAATATCCTCTTTCATTTTTACACTTTTATCTTTATGAGTAATGATATAAAAATATTAACAGAAAATGAAGTCTGTGGGATCCATCTGTTTTGACTGAATTCACTGCGAAACACACCCCTAAAACATCAGGCAGCTCGGGTGCAGATGCTACACCCTAAAACATCAGGCAGCTCGGGTGCAGATGCTACACCCTAAAACATCAGGCAGCTCGGGTGCAGATGCTACACCCTAAAACATCAGGCAGCTCGGGTGCAGATGCTACCTTAGTTTTCAGTTTCTCCGATTTCACCAGCATAGCACTTTAATAAAACCAGAAAGCATTAACAGTATTCCCTATTGAAGCTGCAATTGCAAATGAAAAAAATGTTGAGGTATGGGCCACATCAGGCAATATGAGAAGCGTAAGGCAACAGAATGAATTACATGTCTTTAATGAAAAAAAAAAATTGACACCTTAGTTTTTTATTTTAAATAAGTTGAAAAAATGTCCTATCTATACATATGGGAAGCTAATGGTAACTAGATAGGTCAATTTAAAATTTCTGACGTGAAGCATTGTGGCAGGCTGAAGGAATTGGGGTCACAGAACACATGCGCTCTTTCTTTATCAGGCGATAGATCATGCAATGACAGCTTGTGTGAACAAGCAGCATCTTCAGAATCTCAAGGCTGTAGGAAGGTCAGCATGTGGCACAGAGTGCTTTGTTTTCTGGCTCCACTGCAACTGAATGTTTTGTGGTAACAATGTAATGAAAGAAACAAACTTAAAAATGACCTTTGCCATGAGGAGAAAAAAATAAAAAACCTCTCATGGCTTTGTTAAAGTAATCATTACTATTCAATTCGCATGATGTGTTTGTCTGATTCTACACTCCCACCCATGAACGTCCAGCAGAATTGACACAGGTTAAGAAAAATGCAAACTTTACTCTCCCTCACCTTCTGAGGCTAGTGAGCAGAAATGTATGCAGTAAATTAGTAAATTTGTTCAAAGAATTCCATAACCAAGCAAGTTTAGTACTTTGAAGCATCAACTGTGGCAAAGCTTTGTCAATAAGGATTCTCTTAACAACATGAGACAATTCCCAATTACAATATTAAAAGGGTGTAATACAATTTAGTCCATATACAAATTTTGTTTTAACAAGACAAATTCTAAGGGATATTTGAATTGATGCAAATAATAGTTCTATAAGGAGTACCCAACTTATAGTTCTCTAAGGAGTATCAAACTATGACTGGAGGAAACAGTCCTATGATTAAAGGCTGAGTGTAACATAATGGCTTTAACTGGGCCTCTTTGCCTTCTTCACACAGTGGTGCATATTGTTAATATCAAAGGGAAATAGTATTTGACATTTTCTCAATTTGCTTGTTATAATATCAAGTTTTAATGAAGCATAGGATAAACTCCCAATAGCATAATTTAGGCATTTTTCAAAGGAAGAAAGAAAAGAAACATGTAAAACCACTAAAAATGAAGCAGTTCCATTGGAACCCACCAAAGCAATATATTTTTGGCTTTTTGTTTTGTTTTGGTTTTGTTTAATGTAAATTGAAACTAAAAGATTTTTCAATGTCAAAGTATACTTGAGTTTGGCAAAAGTATGATTTGGTAAGGTACTGTGGTCTTCTCGCTTCCTTTTCACTTCTAAACATTTTGCAAGTAGAAACATTTTGCTTTCTCTAGAAGTAGAATTTTGTGTGAAAATTAAAGCATTCAAAAACCTAAATAGATAAATTTTTAAATAAAAGTTTTATGAGAAAAAATTTTAAAATAGCAGGAAAAAGTACCACAAAACAAGAATAAATAAGAATTTGAAAACATTCTGGCTATTTTGACACATTTCAACTGTCTTTAGCATCCCAAGTAAAAACAATCATTTAAAATCAAATTTTCATTATTATTTTCCATCAATGTTTAACAACAGAAGTGAAAATTATATTTAACTATAATTTGTTCACAGATGTTTGCAATTGACAATATTAATTTCAAAATTTGAATAGCATATATTTTCTAAACAATGAGATGAAACTAAATCTATGGATATATGCTATTTTAAGAACTACTATGCAAAGTTTACAATACCCTTATATTTTAAATTTATGTCAAAAATTTTTCATGAAAATTACCTTTTTAAATAAAGATTTCAATATTTTGCAGTAGAATTCAAACAATGAGCTTTTTTAAAAATTTTTTCAGAAATCACTTCAAATGTATCAAGTTCTGGGAGAACCAACTTGGAAATCACTGAGAAGGATTTTCTAAAGAAATAGAAGAGTAAAATAGAGAAAAGTGAGATGTTTGTGAGGCAAGGAATAGAGTAATAAGGGCCTGAAATGTCTGATAGCTTGTTAGTAACAGGATAAAATATGAAACTACTCTCTGGTTTGAGCAAAGAAGCAATAGACAATGTATTCTCCATGTCAACCTCAATCAAATTCAGAATACTGAACCATATATATCTAATTTATTTTAACGATTCTTCTTTAGCATTCAAGGAGTGTTTATTTGACAAAATACAGCCATTAAAATAAAGAGAAAGAGAAGAACACATAAAAATATTATGGAAGAAAACTAATGTATTTTCTCCCATAAACAGGCACAGGAAAAAGAACTTGATACATTTCCAAATGTTTGAATGTAAGGATTTTCACAACAGATGGAATACAAATGGGTGTTTTGAACATTCACATGAAAATATCACAGTAAATTCCCAAATCTTTTTTCTCATTCTGATCTGACTCCACTTTTTTTTTTTTGGTCTAAATTAAATGAGTGCATCTTTTTCTCAATTAAATTAAATATACTGGCATTAGTTAATTCCACAGTTACCTATGCATCAGGATATTAATTTTAGATTCTCTTGGCTCTAAGGAAATAAAACCCCATTTCTAAGTTAAGCATGGATGTATTTGTTGTCTCACAGAACATGAAATAGAGAAGTGGGGAGATTTAAGGACTGGCTGATTTATCAGATCAATGGTAATAGGAGAAACCCAGGTTTCCTCATCCGTTCTGCCATCATCCAAGTGAACATGACCTTTAGTCTTAGTGAAATGTTGCTATCACAATTTCAGGAAACACAGTTATGACAACATCAGGAGTTGTTATTTCCTCTTACATAATTTTTTAATAAATGAGGAGTGGTAAAGGCAGTGGTAAAGACTAGCACTTCTTCAAAAAGGGGACATTTCTATCTTTTCCCTCTTTTTATTTCACCTGTTGTTCAGTGCTACTCACATCCAGGGTGGGTCTTCCTCTCTGAGTTTGCTGACCTACATCTTAATCATACAGACCTAGAACTTCACTAATATGCTTATTCAAGGTAGTCCTTACTCAAGTCAAATCAACATATGACAACTTATGTTAACATGTTTTATTTTAACATTATCCTTTTTTAATGTCATTTAATGTAATTTTTCCTAAATTTTTCTTCAAGTAGTCACTAGTATTCCCATTAATGTAATAAATCCACTAACGAAGCTCAAGATAAATTCAGCTTCTCCTATGTATATATCTGGTTTAGGAAAAGATTCATTTAGGAAGAAGAAAAAAAAAGCAGTGGAACCCAACAGTGTCCTACACAGATGTCCATGTTGTCCATATTTAAAGACAAAAGACACATAACATTTCTGGAATTTACACATAGCAACACCCAAAAAGATTAATTTCATTCAAATATCTGAATAGAGTCCCTATTTGCATAACTTTCCTCTACAGAGGAAGTCAGTAAGCCCCTAAGCACTCAGTTTCTGGGAACTTCATTTCTTAAATATTTAGCTGGGCTCCTACTTCTCGCCTTCCAGTAGCCTGCCAACACAGAGTCTTGCAATAACTCACTTAAGCATAATGGCAGTGCTTCCAGGCTGTTAATCTAGTCAGCTAGCCATGGAAAGCTAAATTGTGACAAAGATGTTGGTGGCTCCCAGAGATTTACCACAACACTATATCCCTATGTGCTCATGAGGGTTCCTTTCTCTGCTAGACAAGTGGTTGTTTACTTCTATTAGCAAATACTATTTAAGGTGGTGATGGATAATTAATGTGTTGGTGCATAAACCCAATGTTAAGAGTGAGATTTAAAGGATAACATCCTTTACAACAACCGCTTCAAAAAGAGGAAGATGAATTACCTTTCATTTCCACACAGCATGAGATGAAAGGGACTGCAAAGATTTGCTGGGATCACAACCCACACTAAGTGGCAATGACAAAGCACCATTAGAACATGAGGAGAATAGGGCCTGTCTGCTCAAGTGAGAAGGGTATGGCTTCATAGGTTTCTGTTGGCTTCAGCTTTTTGTCCCATGCTAACCTTGCCTCTGGTGAACAGAGTATCATTAAACTCAATAACTCACAGAAGTTCTGTGATAAGTGCTGATGGATATTGGCAAGACAAAGTGTTGTTGTTTAAAAAAAAAATCTGGTAAGTTTTCCATTCCAAGAAATGCAGGGATCAATGTGAAACAGAACTTGCCAGCTGGAGCACAAAGCAATGGCAACAAGATTTTAGGCAGAGGAGTAGACGAGAAGAAAGAATTCACAAGAAGGGGCTTTTTACCCATGAGGAGTTCACGATGCATTGAGAAACAAATAGCCAATCTTAAAAAAAAAAAAAACACAAAGGTTTACACTTTGCCTTGAATCCCTAGCCAGCTATTATTGCTTTTGTCTAAATGTCCTCCCAAAGCTTCATATGGTCATAGTTGGGATTTTTTTCAGGGGTGGCTGAATCTAGACTGTGTGATTGATTCATAGTGCAGTGCTGGGATTAAGGGTGGGTGATTACTAAATTAGTTCACTGACTGGTTTGACTGATAGTCTAGATAGAATATAAAAAGAGGGAAAAGATGTTACTAAATACCCTTGCTTGCTTTGTTACCTTCCACCTGCCATGAATTGTTTTCCTCTGTCACGCCTATATTCCATGTCATCCTGCCTTAGAGCCAGCTGGTTATATATTGAAACCTCTATGAACTCTAAGCCAAATAAACCATTCATCCTTTAAGTTTGGACATTGGGTATCTTGTCTCAGCAATGAGTAACTTAACTAACTCACCAATCATAAAAAAGATTTGATTATTTCCAACAATGAAGCAACTCTATTCCTGCCACCTTGAAATTTCAGCTACTCCCAACATTGAATTCTGTCTTCGGAACCAGAATTGCATGAGCAACCGGCTTTCCCCTTCACACCTGGGAAAACAATTCACCTTTCTGAAACCGCCTCAGCCTAAATAGAAGGATAATGTTTATTCACTTATCTAAAAGGAAAGGAGCAAATCAAAGCAAAGTGGTATCTCTAGGTTTTGACTTGATATAAAATCTTTGGTCATGTAAAGCTTTAGTGCTAGGCAAACCACAGTGTTATCATCTATTCAGAGAAGAGAAACTTTGAAAGACTTCCTGTTAATTGTGGCTGATAGACTTTTATGAAATCAGCTAGTTGTGGTGGCATAAGCCTGAGATAACATTCTTGGAGCCTGAGTTAGAAAGATCTCAAATTCAGGCAAAGCCTGGAGAAACTTGATTTAGCAAGACCCTATCTCAAAAACAAAACAAAACAAAACAAGATATCAGAAAGGGCAGGAGTTGTAACTCAGTGCAAAAGCCCTAAATTCAATCACCAATACCAGAAAAAAACATCAGTAGTAGTAAAACATCTAATGCCCTACATGTCTCCACTTAAAACAAAATTTTAACGTCAAACTTGTGTCAGATTAGTGATAAATTTTGTTACTTAAGAAAAAGTAATTGGCATCCTATGACCGTAGCCTTTTCCTCTAGCAATCTCATTTCTCATTTCACCTGACCCTAATCCTAGCTGTACCTTGTTATCTCCCTCTATTTTCACAAATGTGAATGTATTAGAGCTATTTTAAGCAAAGGAAGGAGTAATTTTTGGGTTTTCTTAGTCAAATATTGTATATAAATAAATGTTTCCCAGAAACACTGCAATATATTTCATATTCTCAATGTGTTTCATATAACTCATAAACTGGCAGTTCATTTAAATGAAAAGTTTCAATGCTTGTAATTTCAAATTTCATGTTTAAGTGCTATGACATTTTATCATTTTTTCCCTCTTTTTAAGTTCCTTTTTTCATCAGTTTTATATCTAAATATTTAAATGCAGTGTTTTACTTTTTTTGTACTCTAGATAAATTTTTAAATAGGAGCACAACATAACATTATCTTTATCTCCTGAAATTGATTATATTCTACCTATCAAAATATTTACGTCAGAATCAGAGACCCGCCCCCAAGACCTGGCCCGGCCCCCACCACTGGAACCCAGGAGGCTGCACAAATAAGCAGGTCGCCCTCTGCCCTCTTGGTAAGCACCTTCCTCTTCATGACCCAGGGAGAGATCCAGTAGGGTCTCCTGCGGGCTTGGAATCAAACATCCCAAACTACCCCCACCCCGCCCCCAAATTAGCAACTGGGGACAGAGGTCTGAGCATCTCTTGGGAGGATGACTGTATGCAATATAGCAAATATGGGGGGGTCTCCTCTATCTTCTCTTTGAAACCAAGTGTTGTTTTTAGTTGTGCTTCATTATGATTAATTGCTTTACTCTATTCAATATTGTCTTTTGATTGGTTTTATAATGTTCTGTCTTTGGTTTGATTTTGCTATACCTAATTGATAGACAACTATGGTGAAGATGAGATATATTATGGTACCTAATTTTGTTATCCCAGTAACCTGCTGTGACATTCTGTACCAAATCCACTGCACTGTCTCAATTGACTTTGTTCTATCTTGTTCTGTTATATTTCTACTACCTTTAAAATTAAAAAAATATTTATGTAAAATCTTATTAAAATATTAATAACTTTTTTATGGTGTTTGATGTTACAGAAATCCCTAGAGCTCTTTTAAGTGTCTTTCCTTGTATATATTCCACATTATAGATCATGACAATGCCATCTTCCATATTGCCTTATTCATCTTTATAATCTAAAGATCTTCCAGTAATCAGAGCTGAGACATACTTTCATTTGAACTTCTAAGCATCAAAATAGTCTTGCTCCTTTATTTTAACCCTTTTAAATGTAGGTATACCAAAAAGATGGCACAGGATAATTACCAAAATCCCTAATTCTAATTCATTTCTCATGTTCATTATCCTCGGCATTCTTATATGTGTTATATGTCAAATTGGGCCAGATAAATCTCTAAAGGCTGCCAGATAGCTCCAATTTGACTTCTGAATTTAACATATCATTTAATTCAGTGTAGAAACACATCGAGTACAGTCTATTTCTCAGCATCACTGACTTTCCATAGTCTTATTTTAGCAAGTGAGATCAAATAAGGGAGACTTGGGCTGTAGACACTAAACCCTAATTTCCACCTATCAACTCTAAAGTGCACAGGAATTTTCTTAGAGTAATGGAATTCATATTTAAATTCAAATCTCCTCAAATCATGCCCATAGTTTCATCATTAGATGGAATTTTAGTAGTGTAAGAAATCAGGAGACCAATCTAGAGTTGATTTAGGACTAATGGATGGTCATTTAACAAAACTCCAAATAAGAAAGTGGATTTCAAAAATACTCCAAATAAGAAAACTTAAGGGTGTTTCCATTACAAGCACTGCAGTAACTAGACATAGACCTTTACCTATTCTTCCATTTGTTGATGAATTAAAACTAATTGTAAGAAATTTGGAAGAAAGCAAGCCAAGAGCCTTCAGTTGAAAAAAAGGCAAAATTTCAAAACATGATAATTAGGGGTAACAATGGTACATACATTGAGTATTATCTTCAAATCAGTTACTCAGAGTACAAAACATCTGCATTTAAGTGTCCAAACAATACTAGCACAAACCTTTCTCTTTAATGAGCTCAGAGAAATCAGTAGTTTAATTATCTTAACCATCATATATATATATATATATATATATATATATATATATATATATATATATAGTTTCTTTCATTTTCTCACATCAGTGAGACAATACGATGATCACACATGTGTGTCTGATTTATTTCATTTAGGAGTATGGTCTTAAGTTGCATCCATTTGCCTATGAAAGGCTCCAGTTTATCCTTCTTTATAGTTGAGTAGATGATAAATCTAAGTTGCAATGTAGATCATATTTTTCATTTAATGTGAGTTAAAGCTCTGTTTGAAAAATTTTCATATAAAGAAAGCCAAATCAGTAATGATCTCTAAATTACATTAACGAGTTTATTGTTCATGCAGAGCTATAATTTGTGTACCTCTTTGTAATTATTAACATAAGAAATTATTACTTATAAATAATTATGAGAATCTTCATTGTGTTTTTTCCTGTTAAAATGTTCATAATCATGAGACGTTATCTGGAGAATAATACCTGGCAGAGGGGTAGCTGGATCTTTCGGAATTTCTATTTTAGTTCTTTGAGAAATCTCCATACTGATTTCCATAATAGTTGTACTAGTTTGCATTCCCACCAACAGTGAAGAAGGGTTCCTCATTTGCCACAGCCATACCAACATTTGTTACTGTTTGATTTCTTAATGATGGGCATTCTTACAATAGTAAGATGGAATATTAGTGTTGTTCTACTTTGCATTTCTCTAATAGCCAAAGACATTGAACACGTTTTCATATATTTGTTAGTCATTTGTTTTTCTTCAGTGAAATTACCCATTTCTCTTGCTATTTTTGACCAGATCTTTAATTTTAAGTGGTTTAGTTTTTTGAGTTCTTTGCATATTTTAGATGTTAGTCTTCTGTCTAAACAGTAGCAGGCAAAAATTTTTTTCTCATTTTTGTAGGTTGTCTCTTCACTCTACTGATTGATTCTTTTGCTGTACAGCAGCTTTTTTATTCTTTTATTATCTCATTGTTGATTTTTGCTGCTATTTCTTGTGTGA
The DNA here is from genome assembly GCA_004027455.1 of Hydrochoerus hydrochaeris. Taxonomy (NCBI): domain Eukaryota; kingdom Metazoa; phylum Chordata; class Mammalia; order Rodentia; family Hydrochaeridae; genus Hydrochoerus; species Hydrochoerus hydrochaeris. The sequence goes on along the minus strand of PVLA01000464.1, from coordinate 459,819 downwards.
TTGAGGGTGTGTTTAGAAAATCATCTCCTATGCCTATGTCTTCAAGTGTTGTATCTATTTTAACTTCCAGTAGGTTTAATGTTTCTCTTTAATGTTTAAATATTTGACCCATTTTGATTTTAATCAAAATCAAAATAAAATAAAATAGCAAGAGATAAGGGTCCAGTGTCAATCTTCTGACAAGTTTTTTGCATGGGTGGAGTGAGAGGATTCCCTACCATTGAAGAAAGTTGGTCCCCAAATTAAATGTGATAAATAAGAGTTAGAAAGCAGAATGAGGAGAAAAGTCAAACACATATTTACTTGATAAAAGATACATGCTACATGATACAATTTAATTACATTAGCAACTGTTTTAAAATATAATGTATCAATAGAATACGTGAAGAATACAAGGCAAACATCTCACAAAGTTACTGCCACTAAAAATATAGTTTCTTACTCTCAGATCCAAAAGGAAAGATCAGTTTATGCCCCTGGAGTTTAAATATGGAGAGCCTGTGTTGATCAGGAGTAGAGGGTAACAGACTATGGAAAAGAACATTTTTATGGTTTTCATGGGAAGGAAGATGGGGGGTGAGGTAAAAAAGCTTAATAGTGACTAATTTAAATAATTTCAGTGGGCTTTGGGACAGGGAGTCACCCCTAGTTTTCCCTTACCTGGCTCAGACATAATTAGGATGGGTAGAGAGTGGGCAAGAGTTTGAGAACCCAATGAAGAAAATGCTAGTGCTTTGGGTTCTGGATTGTTTAGTTTGTATTTGTAAAGTTCATTTACAAGCAATTTGTAAATTATGTCCATAATTTGCTGGCCCTTGGAAGAATAGTCCCTGCAGGACTGGATGCAAAATGATCAGAGCATAGATAATAAAATTTCCAGTTATCTCACTAACTTAATGACCACTGAACTATGAAATGGCAGACTTCATAAGCATTTTAAAAATTTTATTTAGTTTATTGATCTTTATTAATTATAGAATCTTTTTTGATACTTCACAATATTTTAGAAAAGTGACTTTTTATGAACAAGAAGCACTGAAGAGCTACCAACTGGGTAAGATTTTCCTTTAAGAAACACTGAAAATTACATTATCAGTAACAATTATTCACTTAATAAACAAATCAGATGTGGCACCCATAAAATGTTCGAACATGCTATGCAAATTTTATGGTACATTTTTAAAAATATGTGAAGTTATTGGTTATTGTGTCACATGATTTATAAATGAGAATTTGGTGCAAATTGTCGAGGAATGAGTTGCATTAACCGAGAATGTGTTCCATTGGTGTGCAGGCAATGAAAGTGAAGAATTGTCTTGACCTTAGGAAGCAGGATATCAGTGACAATCCATCTTCACCCTATCCCAACCTGACCCTTTACCCCAGCCCTGCACCCTATTATAGGGGATCTCTTCCAACATGCTCCTGTCACTGTGGTTATTCACATACTTCCAGAAAACACAAATGGCAAAAGAAGTTAAAGTTCTATCTATCTTTGGGAGAAAAGGCTTGGTTCCATGGCTTGTACTATATTTTTTTTGGTTCCCACAATCTGCATTACTTCTCATAATTTTCTATTTTAGAAACCAAAATCTAATTCATTGAGACACTGTCAAAAGCTGTTGGTAGTCAATGATCCTTAACACACTAACATTTCCTGAGAATTTATGAATTTCATATGAATTTGTATCCATTGATCCCCTAACTATATTTCGGTGTGTACCTTCTCTCTTTGAGGCTGGCCTTAATTAAAGTTCCCCCATATTTAATGTTTTGCTCACTTTGGAGGTATTTATGCAGACAGGATCAATTGCAGCCTTTCAGAACCCTACTGACCAAAAGCTATGCTTCTTATGTTTTCCAGAAATCTCCACAGTATTGTGTACAGTTTGAAACTACAGATTATTATTATTCTTCAAAGGAATAGGTTCTAAATTATTTTAAAAATCAAGGGAGAAAATTACATGTATGTATATATATATATATATATATATATATATATATACATATACATATGAGTTTCAAACTTAGACAGCTGAGTCTAAATTCTAATGATTAGGAACCTAATAAGCAAATCAATTGCCTGTTTGATGTTTTTACCTCATCTATTAAGTGAGAGAAAACAATGACCTTCCTAAAATAATAATCATTTAAAACAGTACAGTGACTTACTACCCATCAGTATAGAGCAAAACAGAAAAATTTCCAAGGGAAACACTCTAAGTATCTGCTTTACCCAGAGCTTTTCAAAGACTTATAGACAAAGTCTTAAAGGGGAAAGAGTTTGAATGTTTCTTTTTAAGAGAACTGAAAAAAAATTACATGCAAGGTCAGTATTCATAATCAATCATGGATAGAGACTACCCTGAAGAAATATTGTAAAGAGGTTGTATTCACAATGAGAATTTTGCTTTTTATTTACCTTATCTACCCAGATAAACTTTCAATTGCTGTGCTAAGCACTGTTCTTGTTATAAATATAAAATAAGTAATTCTTTCATAAATACTTAAATCACCATGTTATGCCTTAAGACAGGACTGCACAAAGAAATTTCTACAATCATAAATACAGAAAAAAATTATCTAAATGTGTCCAAAATCCTGTATAAATATTATAAATATATAAATGCTTTACAAATATTCTTTCAATTTCTGGGACAAGAATCCTCATTAGAAACACCCAGTGAGAGCCGGGGGTTTACCTCAGTGGTATAAGTGTCTGCCTGGCAAGCATGAGGCCATAAGTTCAATCCCTGGTACCAAAGGGGAAAAAAAAAAGACAGATGCATAAATTTGCTGGGAATTTAGCTCAGTGGCATAAATGCTTGCCTCAGAAGCACAAGGTCCTGAGTTTGATCCCCGGTACAAACAAACAAACAAAAAAATAACATCAAATGTTCTTTAAAAGAGATCACTCTTCTTCATTAAAGTAGGTTGCTAAAAGGAAAAACTATCACACAGACCCACACACCATGGGGCTACACAAATATGAATATGATTTGTGTATATCTATGTAAAGAAATATATACAGATATACCTAAAGATCTATTAGTTTTCTGTTTGTTTGTTTGCTTTTGTCTTTCTGAAACAGGTTCTTGCTATGCAGTTCAGGCTGGCCTTGAGCTCACTTTGTAGCCCAGGCTGGTCTCGAACTCTCAAGGATCCTCCTGCCTCAACCTCCAGAGTGCTAGGATTACAGGCGTGAGCCACCACGTCCAGCAGATCTATTAGTTTAATTCAATTTTCAAGAGCAACTGGTTTTGGGTGGTTTTTTGTTTGTTTGTTTGTTTGTTTGTATGTTTTGAAGTATATACTTGGATAGGCATTAGAGCAATCTGTCTGGGAAAAAGCCGTGGTAGTATTCTTAAGGAATTTGCAAACTATATTCTTTACTTTACTGAACATATAGTCTTGCTATTATGATGAGAAATTAGATAAATACAAGTGTTCTCAAAGTGGATGGTTGTCTGAGACTAATCCTAAGTCAAGTATTTGCCAAATTGTTAAAACATTTCTTATAAATGAGTAACTTTTCTACCTATAAAACTATTTTGTACTTAAATTTTCAAGTTTTCACTGCCTGATTAGCAATCTATTTACAAAAACATAACCTTTCTTCACTATACACCTTAATCAAATGCCTGATTTCTGTATGTATTGAAGATAGAAAATGTGAATCATTCAAATAAGTTATTTTAGGAATAAGCCCAATGAGTGAGCTAAGTAGAAATACAGTTTTTATAGGTAGAAATATGCCTCTCTTCTTCCCTGTGATATCAACTGTAACATGACTAATTTTAAACACTGTCAGTCTTTAGTTGCCCTTTCTCCATTCTGCAAAAGGAAATCAGTAAAAACTAATAACAAAGATATTAGATATATAAGATATTAGCATCTAAAATTGCAAAGATATTTGGAGATGTTGCTGGTTCTATATTTGTCTATGACTTTCTTCATCTTCTTCTACTTTCCTGGAATTTCTACACACTGCTGAATAAGAAATCAAATAGGCAGGAATTAGCTAAAAAGAATAGACAAACATCTGTCAGGAATTCTTAAAGCTAGTGACTGCATGTGACTATTTACATTATTAGGGTCTTCATTCATGTACTGATACATCTGTCAGTCACCAGATATTTATTAAACAGCTTTTATAGTTACAAAATTTTTAAGACCTAAAAGGTGTCCATTATTTTTTCTCAACCAACTTACACTCTTAGGGACATGAATATGAAATGCTACTAAGTTAATGATGAGTTAAACTGTGGTACTTTCCATAAAGTTTGTTGAAGAGGAAAATGATAATAAAATAATAAATATCTTAATATTTAATTTTTGATCTACAATCTTATGATTCATAGGTATTGAAAGTCATCCACATACTTATACAGCTGCAGTGATTGACATGAATCAAGACCAATGGTAAGCCTTCCTTGTCTACTGGAAACTAAATGAGTAACTATTTTAGACTCATTTTTCAACCTTTATCCATCCCTGAATTGGTTGATTTTAAAACATTATATTAAATAAGAAAATAAATTCTACCCATATCTCTGTCTTGGTAATTTAGCATTCTATCCTTTGAGATCATATTTCAAAAATAAAATTGAGGGCCAGGGTAACAGCTCAGCAGCACAGCACCTGACTCACAAGGGCAAGGTCCTGCCTGAGTTTGATTCTCAGTACAAAATAAATAAATTAATTAATTAATTTAATTAAATAGAATAAAAATCAGCACTTTTTATTTATATATATATATAAAGAATTTTTTACAAAGCAACTGCTTTATAAATTTAAAATTCATTACAAAAAAGATTTCTGTATTAATTTTCTACAATCTGACAAGTAAAGAAAAGCTAGAGAAAATATGAATAATGTACAAACCCATTTTAAATATTCTGTGTGGTTTAATTACAAGGCTTTAAAATTAGTGCCAAATCAACATAAAAATGTACTGTACAATTTTCTTAGTTAAAAGTTTAAAATCCTGAAGCCAACATTTCTATTTTATTTGTTAATGCAGTGTAATTTAAATCTCGGCTCCTACGATGATAGGAAAATGATCTGAAATGATGTAATGTATTGATTCTTATAAGTAGAACTCTGGCTTCCTAAAACAAATGTTTTCTACTAATATAGATGTCCTATAATAGCTGCAAAATGTCTTTAGTCAGAGACAGAGTAGAGATATGGATTTCAGAATGCGTAAAAGACAATGACCATCTGGGGAACAATCTAAGAGAATGATGCAGAAAGGGGAGAATTGCATTAGTCTGGAAGGGTAATTTTGATTTTGAAAAAAAGTAGCAGAACATCACTGACTTTCCACCATAAATCAGATAATATTATAATTTTATGTAATGCTCATGACAACGTTTGAGATAGTGTCTTCCTCCCTTGGACAGATGAGATAATTAGGCTTAAATAAAATATCCAAGATCTCACAATGGCAAAGCTAAAAATGGAATCCCCATGCAGTGATTATAGACTGTGACTTCACTCCCTAGATAAGATATTCAGTAATAGATAAAAATTATTATTCCAGAAAATAGGAATTATTTGATGCTGATATCAGGAGATTCAAAAGCATTGCAGGAGTATGAACTATTTTCAATGACTCAACAACATTTTATTTCAAATAATTCTATACTTTTTCAATGATTTTTATGCTTTAATTTTGAAGTTTTCTCAAAGTAACAAGTATTAGGGCATGAAAGAGGAAAGTCTTATTTTAGATTGTGTTTTTACTGATAAATTTGCCAAAGTCTGTGCAAATATATCTTTGCTTTAAAGTGTAACACACTTTTTACTGTATGACACAATTCTGAGATATTAATGAGTTTATATGTGTCATGTTTCTTGAATTCCTGAAATAATGAAATAAATATAAAAGTACTGTTACTCACTTTTATTTTGTTTTACTGCTGCCATAGTTGACTATTTGTATCTCATTCATTCTGTTAATTCAAAAAAATATGAAGCCACACTTCAGTGCCCAAATAAGAACAGCAATTAGTTAATAATTTAACTTCTATCTCCTGTTATCCAGGAATAAACACTTCAGAGATTCTTTGATTTCCCTACCTTTGCTGTATGTGAACTGGTCTCCCACCACAATATTAAATTTACTTAATAAAAATGTAGAAGTATCAGTCAGATCAGAAGTTGTGACCTTCAAAGAGATTATCCTGGAAAAATCTGAGAGATACTTTTCAAGAATACAAGAGACAAAGAAGAGCTAGAGAGAGGGTAGAAGTAGTTGTTAATGAGACTACAAACATTCTCTGTGCTCATATTTAACTGCACAAAGTACTGAAGATGTCATCAAGTTTGTGAGCCAGAAGGCAAACTCACAAGAAGAAATATCCTTTTGACATGGTAATGTGTGTCTATAAATGCACTGTACATGTGCTAGATATTGTTTATATGTGGGATCATACTACTCAAAAAGCTAATTGTGGAATACATAATGAATAACAGACACTCTCTTTAAATTAAAAAAATAAAGAAATTAGCTGAATATTTGCAGCTAATGATTTTAGTTTTCTCAAATTCTCTAAGCTTTACTCAATTTTATTTTGCTTTGTACTTTCTTAACAGGGTCATCCGCATCTCTCTTTCTACAGTTTCTGTGTTTTGTTTCCATCACATTTAAACTTCATTTGAGCACGAGTTGTCTCATTTTTTATTGAAATATTTTGTGTTTTATATACAGCAAACACTCAATAAATTTTTGTCAGATTAAATAATGTTTTTCCACACATGCCCTTGGCAAACAGACCAAACACAACACTGAGACACAGGACCAGCCCTATGCACGTGGGTGCACACATGCCTTTGGAAAACAGAGTAATCAGTGAAACCAGCAATGTGGAAGTGTCTGATGCAGCAGCAAGGAGCCAGCAGTTGGGCTCTGAAGAGCTCCAGCAATAGAAAACCAACCTCAACCTCCACATCCAGAGGTCAAGATCAGCTCCATACCCAGCACAGTTTCCATGGAAAACCTGACTGGAGGACACAGCACATTTCTGGGATCTGACATGGGCACTATCACAGAACCATAAACACCAGAGATATTTTATCACTTTTACTCTCCCTTGTTTGTCTGATTGACTATCCCTTTCCTATCTGGTAGGATATGTCATCATGTTTTGTTTTGTATTTTGTTATTATTTTTATTTTGGCTCTTTTTTTTCCTTTTCTTCTTTCCTCTCTTCTGTTTCTCTGGTTTCCCTTTTCTCTTTCTTTTTTTTTATTTTCTTGTATTGATCCTCTTTATTTCCTCAACTACTTCTTGAATTTGAACATTCAACTGAGTAAATTTTGTTTCTTCCCTTTCTAATCAATCCACCACATTCTGTTTCATTCCTTTCCTCTTGTGCCCTCCAGCTTCCCAAACCTCAGGTGATCATCCTTTGACTTCCAGGCTTGATTCTACTATCTTTGACTTTAATCACTTTATCCTATTCCCTACCCATCTTAATCCCCCACAACAGAAGGGTAAAATCACTCCAATAAGGGGAAAATCACTGCATACAAGTACATGGTATATGTTAATTTTGTTATATAACTTTAGAGTTTGCTCCTGTGGTTAGTGGTAGCAGGTTAATGGATTATCATAGTTTGTCAGTAGCTAAGCTATACTTGAAACCATTGTTATTACTAACTGTAATACTAGTTAGTTATTACTAACTGTAATACTTCACGATGTCATGTATGTCATAATAAGTTTTTCTTCCCTTTATGATAACACTGTGATTGCATGCAGTCATAATCACAACCACATCCCAGTACCAAAGAATTGGGTGCTGAGCCAAATAGTAACTTTATATCCTTTACAAATTGGGAGGGTAGGTTCTTGAGTTTGCTATAATCATTTATCCCTAAAGGGGATCCCTGAAGAACAGACATCTCCTTGAGAAGCCTCAATACTAGTGATAAATTGATCTATCATAAGAAATTAGCAAGCATCAACATAGAAAATTTTTTTAAAAAACAGAAAATAGAAAATGGCAAGACAAAGAAGCAAAATGCAATCCCAGACCCTAAGCTCACTCAGGACAAGCATGGAACACAATGAGATAGATGAAATTGGAAGTCAAATCCTGGAACATTCTGAAATGAAAGCAACAGAATTGAAAAAACAAGTGGTAAAGGCTAAGGAGAAAATAATATCTCAAGTAAAAAAAGAAATTGTACATAAAATAAAAGATATTAGAGAAGACACTCATAAAAATATATAAGCTTGAAAAGTAATGGAAATAAAATTTACCCAATATAGGAAACAAATGCAATCCATGAAACAAATCCAAACAGAAATCCAAGAGAATAAAATCTCCAATGAAAGTATATGCAACAAGCCAGATGTAATGTCACACACCTGTAATCTGAGCACTTGAGAGGCTGAGGCAGGAGAATCTTTGTGAGTTTAAGACATCCTGAGCTACAAAATGAGTTAAAGCCAGCCTTAACTGCATAGAGAGACCCTATCTTCAAAAGAGAAGAAGAGGAAGAAGAAGAAGAAGAAGAAGAAGAAGAAGAAGAAGAAGAAGAAGAAGAAGAAGAAGAAGAAGAAGAAAGAAGAAGAGGTAAGAAAGAAAACATGTGCAACAGATTGAATGAAGAAGAAGGTAAAATATAAGATTATGAAGACAGAAATGCAGTTAGAGATTATGAAAAGACATATATTTTAAAAATAGTAAGAGACTATCAAAAATCAGTCCAACACAAACAAGACGAAGTGGAGAAGAATAACATAAGATAGATTGGGGTCAATGAGAAAGCTAGAAACAACACAATACCACAAACAAACAAAAAACTTCACAGAAATAATGACAGAATAAAGCATAGAGAAAGAATTTGGCAAACAAATGAATGAAACATATAAAATGTTAAACAATCATGACCAACACAAAACTACACCAGTATATAATAATCAAGATTTAAAAAATTCAGCACAAAAACAGAATAGTAAAAACCGTTATAGAAAAAAAAAGATCACCTGTAATGAAACACTCTTCACAATCTTGACTGACTTCGCAACAAAACCTCAAATCAAGAAGAGCTTGGAGTGAAGTATATTAAGTCTTCAAAGAAACAACTTCCAACCTAGACTAGTGTACTTTGAAAAACTATATTTCAAAATTAATGGAGAAAAAACACACTTCAATGACAAAAGGCAACTGAAAAAAATTCACAACAACCAAACCAACCCTACAAAGAATACTGAAAGATTTCCTAGATACAGATAAAAATGAACTCTTTTCCAAGAACAACAACAGGAAGAAATCACCGGTTCACAATTAAAGAGAGGGGGAAAAGTAACGAACCAAACTAGGAAAATGATTTGATAAAGATAAGCCAAAACTTATCAGTTACATCATCAGTGTAATATCAATTATAACCATTAATGTAAATCGCCCAAATTCACCAATTGAAAGAAACAGACTGGCAGAATGAATTGAGAAACAAGGTCCCACAATATGCTGTTGTATCACATTTAACTCAAAAAGAAACTCATAGATTGATAGTCAAAGGACAAAAAACATTACTCCATATAACAAGAACCCAGAAATAAAGCAGAGGTGACTATTCTGCTTGCAGACAGTGTGAACTTCAAACTAAGATTGAGCAAAAGAGACATGAAAGTTCACTAAATGCTTATTAGGGGAAAACTTCAAGAGGAAGAGATAGCAATCATAACTATATATGCACCAAGTATGGGAGCAATCAACAATATAAGATAAATATTAATAGACAACAAAAATCAAATAAATAATAATGTAATTGTAACAGGGGACCTTAATATCCCATTGTCATAATAGAAATAGATCAACTAGACAAAAAAATCAACAAGGAAATATCAAAACTGAACTAAATCTGTGAACAAATGGACTTAGTAGATATTTACAGGGTGTTCCATCCAACATCATCAGAATACACATTCTTGTCAGCTATATATTGGACATTCTCTAAATAGGCAATATACTAGCTGATAGAACTTGCTTACGTAAATTCAAAGGTATATAAATTATCCCATGAATATTACCTGACAATTGTGTAATGAAATTAGAAACAAATAGCAAAAAAAAACTCCATAAACATGTGGAAGTTAAATAACACCCTTATGAACAACTAATAGGTAACAGATGAAATTGAAGAAAAAAATTAAACAATATCTACAATTAATTGAAAATGCAGATACAACACATGGAAACATGTGGAATATTATAAAAGCAGCTGTAGGAAGGAAATTTATAACCATAAATTCTCAGATCAGGAAAACAGAGCAAGCACAAATAAGCAACTAATATTGCAACTCAAGCTTTTAGAAAAAGAACAGTAAGTCAAACACAAAGCCCAAATAAGGGAGGCAGTTATAAAGATCAGAGTATAAATTAACCCAATTAAGATCAAGAAAACAATTCAAATAATTAATGAACTGAAGAGATAGTTCTTTGAAAGAATAAATAAAATTGATAAGCCCCTAGCCAACCTTATCAAAAAAGGGAAGAAAAAACTCAAATTTTGCAATGAAGAATGAAAAAGTTGCAATCACTACAGACCCTGTGGAAATTCAGATCATCACCACCTACTTCAAAAATCTTTATTTACACAGGATTGAAAACACACAGAAAAATGGGCAAATTCCAAGATATATATGGATTACCAAAGCCAAACCAAGAGGATACAAAAATTTTGAATAATGAAATATCAGTTAATGAAATTTAAAATGTCATTAAAAATTCACCAGCAAAGAAAATTCCAGGTCCTAATAGATTCATGGCTGAGTTCTATAACAAATTTAAAGACAATTTAATGCCCATACTCTTCAAACTCTTTAATGAAATTGAAAGGGAAGCAATACTCCATCACTCATTCCTCGAGGCAAGTATTACCCTGATACCAAAACCAAAGAAAAACTCATGCAATAAAAAGAGAATAACAGGCCAATCTGTGTAATGAACATAGATGCAAAATCCTCAAAAAGATACTGACAAAGAGAATACAGCAAATCATCAAGTAGATCATCATACACCATGACCCAGTGGTATTCATCCCATGAATGCAAGGATTGTTCAACAAATGCAATTCAATAAATTTAATACACCATAAGAACAGTGCCAAACATGAAAATTGCATGATTATCTCAATAAAATGAAGAAAAAGCTTTTGATAAAGTCTGACACTCATTCATGATAAAAACTCTGTGGAAAATAAGAATAGATGCCTTTATCTTAATCTGGTAAAAACCATCTATGACAAACAAACAGCCAACATCATGCTAAATAGACAAAAGCCAAAAGATTTCACTCTAAAATCAGAAATAAGGCAAGAAGGTCCACTACTATCACTCATAATCAATACAGTTCTGGAAACATGAATGAGGGGCATTACACAAGAGAGAGAAACAAAATTAGTAATTATAGAAAAGGAAAAAGTTATCATTCTTCACACATGACATGATAGACTACATAGAAGACACTGAAAACTGCACCAAGACTTCTAGATTTAATAAACGAATTCAATAGTGGAGATGGATACAAAATCAACACTCAAAAATCAAGGACTTTTCTGTTCACACACAACAAACTCATTCAGAGAGAAAAATTAGGAAAAACCCACCCTTCACAGGAGCATCCAAAAAAATAAAACACTTAGAAATCAATCTAAAAAAGGAAGTAGGAGATCTATACATTGAAAATTACGACTCTGAAAAAGGATATTGAAGAGGATACCAGAAAAAGGAAAGTTATTCTTTGCTCAAGTATATGAAGAACCAACACTGTGTAAATGGTCATGCTCCCAAAACTCTTGTACAGATTTAATGCAATCCTTCTCGAAACATCATTATCATACTTCATGGAACTAGAGAAAACATTCCTAAGATTCATTTGAAAACAGAAGAGACCTAAAATAGCAGATGAAATCCTGGGCAATAAAGACAAGGCAGGAGGCATCACAATCCCTGACTTGTTATTATACTACAAAGCTACTATGATAAAATTAGCATGGTACTGGCAAAAAACAGACCTGTGAATCAGTAGAACAGATTAGAAGATATAGACACAACTACAAAGAAACTGAGCCACCTTATCTTTGACAAAGGGGTCAAACATGTTCACTAGTAAAAGCATATCCTCTCTAATAAATGATGTTAGGGAAAAATTGGTTCTCTACATGTCAAAGACTAAAACTAAACCCATATCTATCACCATGCACTAAAGTCAAAATGGATCAAAGATCTAAATATTAAGAGCGAAACACTAAATCTACTAGAAGAGAAAGTAGGTACAAATCTTGAAGATAGAGGTCTAGGCAGAGAGTTCACGAACAAAACCCGGATAGCATGGAAAACACCTCATAGAATTAACAACTGAGATCTCATCTTATTAAAAAGCTTTTGTACATCAAAAGAAATCACCAACACAGTGAAAATAAAACCCACAGAATGAGAAAAAATTTTATCCACATATCCCTAGACAAAATACTTACATCTAGAACATATAAAGAATTGAAAATACTCAGATCCTCAAATTCAAAGACCCAATCCAAAAATGAGCATCTGAGATAAACACACACTTCAGATGAAGAGATACAAATGGAAAATAAATATGAGAAAAATGTTCAACATCATTGGTCATATGAGAGATGCAAGTTAAAGCAACACAGATTCCATCTCACTCCAGAAAGAATGACTGTCACTATGAATTCAATCAATAAAAATGTTGGCTTAGCTGTGGGGAAAACGGAACTCTTCTTTTGTGTTCATGGGAATGTAGACTGGTGCAACCATGTGGAAATCAGTGTGGAGATTCCTCAAAAACCTAGGATTAGAGGTCCCAAACTACCCAATTATTACCCTTCTGGGTATTTTCCAGAAAAATTAACAACATCATACCACAGTAAAATATATTCACCCATATTTATGGTAGCAAAAGTTGTAATAGTTAAATTTTGGAAACAACCCAGATGCCCATCAAAGAAGGAGTGGATAAAAAAAGATATTGTTTTTATACAGTAGAATACTACTCAGTCATAAAAAGGATAAATTTGAGATTTGTATAATTAAATGGATGTAACTTGAGACTATACTCATAAGTGAAATAAATCTGACTCACATGTGTAAACATTATAATGTCTTCCTATTGCAAGAAGTTGAAAGAAGAAATAAGACCCAAAATATAAAATAGTGGGCCTGGAATTTAGCTCAGTAGTGTAGCAGCACTTGCCTAGGAAGTGTGAGGTCCTAAGTTTGATTCCCAGTAACTGCCAAAAAATGTACAATCAATATTGGAAATAGGGAAGAAACTGTTCAAAACAAAAGAAAAACTGGGATGTGAAAATGAAGAAAAGAAGGAATTGAGAAAGAAAAAAATATGTGTGCGTGTAGTATATTTAAGATAGTTATACTGCTAATTTCTATTAGTTCATTGAAAACAATGGTTTGTGCTCATTGTTTGATCAGTTTTTCATGCCTAAAAATTTTAATCCGAGCAACTTTTTTTAATCTGAGCAACTTTTGAACAATGTATTAACCATCACTATTCTCTACTATCTTGTTTTGAAATTTTGTGTCATTGTTTTATTGTTTTTTTCTCTTTAAAATAAAAAATAAGAATGTTTTTACAGCAGTAGATGATTTATTCTCTGCAAGCTTTGTTGTTTCATTATTTCTTCTAACCATATGTATCAAGAATACTTTTATCCACAAATAACTTCCAATCTACATTCCCAGATATTGTCTTGTCTTACAGTCCAGTCTCCTCTTTATTCAAATAACTAAAGTGCATCCTAAAGTGTGAGTGTCTCACAGATCTCTGTCAAAAGTAACTCATCATTTCCCCCTCAAAATCCCTCTTTTCTTTTTCTTCTTCCCTATCTCAATGAAAGAGAAGTGCTTCCATTTTGCTTTTCAAGACAGAATATTTTATTCCTCCCTGATCATTGCCTCCAATATTGAACAACTGTATATTGCCAATTTTATGTTCTAAACATATGATAGATCTACCCATTTCCATTTGCCTCACAGTATCTGTTCTAAGCTGTACCACCAATATTTCCTTCAATTACTAAAATCGTGCCTTAGCCTTTCTATCTTTTACGCATGCTTGATCTAAAGCAATCTTACTAATGAAAGATACTGTGTTTTCACTGCCCTGTCTGAATCTTTTTCTATTGCTTTACAATAAATGATCTGTTCTTTAACACAACTTGTGACTATTCATCTGCACCGTGTCTCCCTCCTTTGTCTATGGTATAGTGACATGAGGTGCCAGAGTTTGAAGTCTTTTAAATTGGTCTAGTCTTGTGTTCACACTAGCGGGCAAGCAGTTTCTACTTTAAGACACCCTTTCCCTGTTCCATTTCTCCTCAACCTGACAAAGTCCTTAACATTCTTCAGATCTCAAGTTATTTTTTTTCCTGGAACTTTCCTCTGTTCACCTCTCCTGTATTCATTTCTTCTATGTTGTTATTTGTCAGATTAATTATTGTACACTTGTGTTTTTCAGTAGAGTTCATAATAACTTCTAATACTGGGCTTCACAGCTAGTAGATGCTTGATAAAATTTGTGTATAAATAATTACATCCAAAATAAAAAGTGGTTCCATTTAAGACTGTAATTCTTACTAGTTAATTACATCTTTTCCTTATATCAGAGAATGTGTGTCCGATCACTCCATAGCTTAACTGTATCACTATTCATCTACACTAGGCCAGTTTTTGCAGCAAAAGAAAATAACAGGGCAAACTGGGACTCCTGGAAGTAAATGAAGGGATATGGTCTCCCTCAGGATCAAGGCAGATAATATAAATAAATAAAACACAAGCATGTCTGCTTTCTGAGAGGAGGGTACGCTACTGATTTGGGAATAGTTGGAGCTATGCAACTTCAGAAAACATTAGCATGTAGAAATATAGACCCAGTTTCATCAGATCTTCTGATTTTTCAGAGCAAAGGAAATCTTTATCTTATCTTAATGTTAGTAACTCACTAAAAAAAACTTAATGAATGGATTGTACCTATGGGAAGAACTTAAAAAATCTGTAATTATCTGTACAAGTTTTATTAACAGAAATTGATTTTCAGTTCATTGTATGAGCACAGCATGCTGAGGCCTTATCCTTCAGTTGCTGAGAGGTGGAGAGGATCAAAAAGCCCAAGCGAGACACTTAGGCAAGGATGACAGTAGAATGCACTCAGAAGGCCTGAAAACTTTGCTGTAAGGCCTCATAGTGCAATGGCTCTCCAGCGTGTGTGTGTGCGCGTGTGTGTGTGTGTGTGTTTCAGGAATAGTGTGATAATTTTTTCTTACTCCTTACACAATGTCTTCCACTATATGACTGTGTTTCATTTGTTCCTAGATGAGGCAGTATATTTTCAGATATTTATCCTATCTCCATCACAGAACTTTTACTAGTCTATTGATAATCAGGCATGCTTAACTATCATGGCCAAAATCATCAATTTGGTAAGAATAACATTTCCATTTACAGTTCCCATCTCACAGTGTCCAGTATGTCTCACATTTATAGTTGAAACTGCAGGCTTTGCTTAACTTAGTAATAAATACATACAGAATGGTTTCATGACTTAGGACTAAATGAGTCATTCCCCAAGCAGCTTGAGTTATTTATATTCTACTCTTCAAATGTATATAAAACAGATTTACAGAAATGATTAAACTGAGCATATAATTAAAGAATGAGTAAAGAAACTTTAAGATCATCTAATATAGCCTCTTAATTTCTCAGATGAGGAAATCAGTCACAGGAAGTTAAACAAACTCCTGAAGGTCATATGACTTGCCAGGTAAGGCAAGTTCAAAATTCCTAGGATGCTACCAGTGTTTGTGAGTCACAGAGGTATCAGCCTGTGGATGGGAGTGATGATTATATAAACAGTGGTTCCTGGAGTAAGTTTGGAAACCCCAAATAGTTACTACCTGGTTACCAAAAATAGAATTTGTTTGCAAGGAGACAAAATGACCTACAGTGACCTCACCATCAAAGGGGGCAAACTTCCCAATGAGGAATGAAAACCTCCCCAGTCATTCAAGGAGCTAAGTGTCATCCATAAATAAAATAGTTCTGACTACAGACCCATTAAGTACTGGAGATTTTTTCAGTCTTAATCTTGTACCTTTGTTTCTATCAACTTCCAAATTTTTCCAGTTTTTATTTACCTCACACCTACCTGTGTTAGTTTCTTCTTGGTGTCTTTATCTGGTCTTTGCCACCTTGTCCCATGGTAGCCTAAATAAATGCTCTTGTTTGTTTTGTAATTTTTCCATGTAAACTTCCATTTATCTCCAACTGAAACCTAGATTTCCTCTTATAGAATAACTTTCCTTAAGAACTTCCAAGTGAGATCATTTTATTGACCTTCCTGCCTCCATTTCTTTGATCCCTGAATCATTCAAAGCTGGTCACTCTTGACCTAGCCTAAACTCCTGTCTCCTGTTCCTGTTCCAGTTAAGAAATGAATCTGCCTCCTCTTCGTCTCTTCACTGCCAATTTGTTCATAAACTTAGAGCTTCTAACTCAGAACTTTATAATGGCCCTTGGGTTATTCTTTCTTCTCCTCTTAACCAGTCCATTCTCCATATGACCAGAGTTTTATTATCTCAACCACAAAGCTAATGATGTCGATAACATATGTATCCCATAACTTCCAAGATAAAGTTAAAGACCCTTTTCAGTAAAAACTCTGACCTGGTGAAGTATATGCTTGATGTGTTTTGATCCAATGAATTAATTTAAATAAATTTATTCTTAAGAGATAATCAGAGATTTAAGAATATTTATCTTCAATAATAGCATGTAGGATATTATTCAGATGAACCTAAACAAGAAGAAGGCAAAAGTGGAAGAGAAAGAGAAAGGAGTGTCAGAGGAAGAAAGAGCCTGAATATTAACAAACATCAAAGCAATTCTAAATTTAAAATAAATATAAAGTGGATTATAAGATTGCAACTAAAATTATGTTTATTAACAGTTCTGTTGCCAGCCAAACACAAGTAAGTTCACTACAGCTTAATTTCTCAATTGATTATAAATTAAATCTCCAGTCCAAATGCAGAAAGTGATTCCTTCAGGAATTCAGTATACAAAAGCAGGTAGCTTGACAGAGGAAGGAACTGTTATAATTGTGACTTTCTCAAAAAAATTTTTCTTTTCTTTCAGGATATAAATCCAACAGTGATCAGTCACTGAAATATAGTGATGGCATGAATACTTCAGATCCCAGGAGAAATTTGGGGCCAAAAGACTGAACAAACTATCCATTGTAAGACAAAAGAATGTAGAGGAAATCCAATAGAAAAGAGTTGAAGAATGGAATTCCTTACCTTATTGATAACTATATCATTATCTTTACCTACATCAATGTCTCTATATTACAGCAAAATCTGTGAGCTCAGCTCTGAGCTGTGAATGCATGGGAAAGACCCAAAGTAGCAATACAGAAAACTTTGGAAATTGAATCACAACATAAAATACCAATCAAGATTCTGATTGATTCCTACATAGCTGGTGAGTGGCACAGAACCAAAGCAATGGAGTAAAGCTCTGGCAATTAAACTTACAATAAAACCACTATCAACCAAGGTAAGAAAAAAATTGCAATAAGACCCTATACAGTTTGAAAATCTGTTGACATAAGAGGAAAAAAAAAATCAAAGATTTTGTCAGCAGAATTTTAACAGAACCCAACAAGTAATGTTCAAAATGACCGGTATATAATCTAAAAAGTACAAAAATACAAAAATCTAAAAATCAAAGAAAATACAATGATTTGTCAAAGGAAAATGCAATTGATATATGCTTACTGCAGGGCAACTCAAAAGTTGATACAGAATGACTTGATGATACAAAATATTACTGCTCTATTAGCTAAAAATAAACAATCTTGAAATAAATGAAGAGATAGTAGCTTTTAGTAATTAATTAAAACTTTCAGACAAAATATATGATATAGAATTGTTTCAAAATTCACTTCTGAGTCCAATAATTCAGCGAAAAAGGCAGATGAGTCTGTGACTTTAGAGAGAATATAAATTAGCTTGTTATGGAACAAAAGGGAAAAATATTAAAAATAAATAATAGAAACTAGATACTTGTGCAAAATATCAAAGATTTTAACATTTTTGTCACTGAGATTCTAATAAGCAAAGGAAAACAATGTGTTACAGAAAAGAATGTTTGAAGAATCAGCTAAAATATCCCAAATTAATGAAAGAGTGATGGACTGATTGAAGAAGCTCAGCAAGTCCTAAATAAGATACAGTCAAAGAAAATCAGGATTAGACATAATGAACTTCTAACTACTATAAGGAAACAAATCTTAAAAACAGTGTTCAAAGTAGTGAGAGGAAACAAGATCACGTTAATGAATGTGGAAAATGCCTTGGAGAAAATCCACCATTCACTCATGATCTCTGCAAAGGAGGAAAACAAAAGGAACTTTTTAGTTTGACAAAGGTCATACACCAGAGTACATACCTATATTCATACACACATAAAACTATACTTACATAAAACTTAATTGTGAATGTGTGAACAAAAGTTCAGAGAAAAGATCTGCATATTCATTCCTTCAACTGTATTCAATACCATACTGAAGACAGTGCAACAAAGAAACAAACTGAAGTAAAAGATAGATGGATTGGAAAGGAAAAGCTTAAATTCAGACATGGTCACAGAAAATAATATTAAGAAATCTACAAAACGTGTACTAATAAATGTGCTTAGCAAAGTCAATTGTGTAAACTCAAATATGTCTAGGATTGGTATCCTGAAAACTGTAGAGAAAAATCTTAAATAACTAAAAGATGTTAGTCAATGTCTCTGGCCACCAGAGAAATGCAAATTAAAAATACTGAACAAGTACTTTTAAACAATATTTAATATATTAACCAATGTTAACTTTTTTAGTATTTTGTTTTGAAATTCTGTATCATCATCTCTATTATTTTTCATTTTAAAGTAAACAAAAACCCTGAGATACCATCTTACCCCCAGAAAGAACAACTATCACTAAGAATCAAATTTGAAACATTGGTATAGATACAGTGAAAAAGGAGCATTTCTACATTGTCGGTGAGAATGTAAATATGTGTCACCACTATGGTAATAAGTGTGGAGATTCTCAAAAAAACTGGAAGTAGAAATTTCATTTGACTCAGTTATTTCTCTCTAGGTATCTTCCTCAAAGCATTAAAGACATCAATATAACGATATATGCATACCCGTGTTTATAGAAGCACAATCCATAATAACTCAGCCTTGGAAATGGTTTATATGCCCATTAACAGGTGAATGAATAAGAAAACATGATATTCAACCAATCTGCCATAAAGAAGGCAAGTTTTGAGTCATTTCTAGGGCAATGGATGTACCTTGGGACAATGATGTTCTGTGAAATAAATCATACACACTAGTTTAAATGTCACATGGTTTCTCTTATATGAGAACCCCAAAATTTAAAGAAGTAAAATAAAAGTAAGAAGGAAGGATACAGATGCTTCTCAAATGAGAGGGTGATCAAGAGATGGAGGCAGAACAAGGGGAGGGATAGTCTAATAGAAGAGAATTAAATTGTGTTATGTACATGCAACAATTTCCCACAATCGATTGAATTATTACATTCTATCAACACGTACTAGTAATAAAAAAATCTTGTTGTTCATGAATTCCAGAACTTAGGATGTTAATTCTTTCGTTACAAACAGCCAAATTTCCAACAAGTTTATTTTGCATACATTAATTAGATGATTATACAAATAATATATAGAAAGGCAAGGGGACTTGAAGAGCCAAAGCTTTTGTTGAAAAATAAATATTCATTCAGAGGTTGTGTATGACATGACCTGATTTCAGCTTATGATAGAAGTCTTAGCAATAATGACAGTGTAGGTTCAGTCCAAGGGCATCAGCAGAAGATGATGGAACAAATGGAAAACCTGGAAACGGAGTCCCACAAATATGGCCAACAAATTTTGACAAAAATGAGAAGTCAATTTGTGGAGAAATGGTAGTCTACTACACAAATGGTATTGAAACAACTGAATATTGATACACAGAAAAAGAATTTCAGCACACACCCCATATCTTATACAAGATTTAATTCTCAAAACCAAAATGTAATAGCTAGACCTACAAAATTTGGTGAATAAAAATGCAAAGAAAAACTTTGCAACTATAGTTAAAGAAATTTTAAATACACTAAAACACATTTATAAAAAAAGTATATGAATTGGCTTCATCATACAAGCTTTTGCCCTTTTAAGAGAATGAAGAACCAAGAAATGTATTGGAATAAAATATTTGTCAATCACATATTTGTCAGAAACCTGACTCAGAGTAAATGAAACTGATAGTTAATCTTGACTATCATCCTGATAGGGTTGGGAGATTAGTAACACACATTTCTGGATGTGTGTTGATGGGTCATCAGCAATGACATTGGAATCCACTTCTTGTCCCTGCTTCCTTTCTCTCTGGTAATCCTCCCTGAGCCCTGCTCTCAGACACCCTAAATTGAGCATCTATATTCCCTCATACCCTTCTGCCATGGATCCAGCCAACTGTGAACTAAACCACTGACATCATGAGAAAAAGAAACATTTCTTCCTTAAATAATTGTGTATGTCAAGTATTTTGTCCCCATGACTGGAAGACAACCAGTGCACTTTAGTCCAAGAAAAGGGAAGCCTATTAAAATGTGGAATATAGAGGTATTTTTAAAAACATTTCCTCCAAAGGAAACATATGGATCCAAATAAAGGTGAAAAAATATTCACCAACATAACTCATTTTAAATGCATATTAGTCCAACACCAAGATACCATTACACAGCTATTATAATGGGTTAAAAACTTTGACAATATCAAGTGATGATGAGGGGCAGAGCAATAAGAAGTTTAATAACTTCTCTTATAGAATGTTAACTCACATAACCACACTGGAAAGATGTTAAAAATTAAGATACGTGGGTGGAAGAAAGAAGAAAAGAAAGAGGGAAAAAGAATGTGTGTGTGTGTGTGTGAGAGAGAGAGAGAGAGAGAGAGAGAGATACTACTAATCTCTCTTAGTTTGTCAAAAAGAACAATTTTTACTTTTATTGTTCAATCACTTTTTCATGCCTATATCTCATAATCTGAGCAACTACTTTAATAATATGCAATATATTAACCATTGCTAATCTCCTATTATTTTGTTTTGAAATTCTGTATCATAGTTTTAATTATTTTTCAATTTAAAATAAAACAACAACAAAAAAAGAAAAACAAGAAAAAAATTAAATACATGATCCAGTAATCTCCACCCTTAGATATTTACTCAACAAAAATTAAAATGTATGTTCACACAAAACATGGTTGAATTTCTAATGATTCAACAGTAGAATATAGTGGGGGAAACTGTGGTATTTACTGGTCAGAGAGTGATCATTGATTATCATTTTGGAGGCTAAAGTAGAAATTAAGAACAAAGGCAAAATAAGGGAATCTGAGTGTGAAGGTGAGAAAACTGTCTTGATTATAGCTGTGGTTGTACAACTCTGTCTTCCTGGGTTTGCACTGAAATAAGTTTCCTGCTGGATGTAAGTATTTTATTAAGGTTTTTTTTTTTAGTTTTGCATTTGGAAGTATGTTTAAACATATGGGAAATTTGTGCCCAAAAACATCAAGATTCAAAATTTAGCTGATTCTGTGAAGAGGAAATGGTTGATAGAAAACAGAAGAAATATTTTAAAACACTAGCCATAGTGTCAGGATGGATATTTATAGTTGTTTCGTTTTTTCTCTTTCTTCCATTTTTTCTAAACTATCAGCAAAGAACATTACAGATTTTAAAATCTGAATATCAATAATTTTTAAAATAAATGATCATCACTAATTAGATTTGTCAGAATAGATTGTGCAAATATATGCCTTGCGTGTGTGTATAGAACTAAATCATTCTCTCCCCTACACCTTCCTGTCCATATGCTGTCTCAGTGAAAGTCTATTCATTCACCCAGTCACTGCTCCTGAACACTGAAATTGGTGTTTGTCCCTCCTTAACTCACATCTACCCTCCAGAATCCATACACTCTTCCAAATTCTATCTCTTTAAACTCCTAAGCATCTGTTGAGTTCATTTCTTCCTAAACCCACTGGTCCTACCTAGTTACAAGTGCTAATTATCTTCCACTAGAAAACTACAACATTTTCCCCTTAGGTTTCTAAATTTAGGAGGGCCTTGCTCTGAGCAAACATCCACACTACCATCAAAATAATCTTTGTGGAAAACAAATTTGGCCACATAGTTTTCTTGCTGTAAGCAAAGAGCGTATTATATTTGAGAGATATATTTACAGACGATTCACCATAAATTTATTTATACCAATTATTTACTCAGAAGTTAACATTTCTATTACCATCATGTCCAGCTTACAAGCGTCTCTTGTGTTTCTCAGGGAGCAAGCAAGAAAATGATATAAAATTCCTGGCAGAAGAAGGTCCTTCCTCAAGTAAACACTGCTCTGTACATATTCTAGTATTTTTCTGGAGACGGTTAACATTCTTTATTCTTTTTAATTTTGTCTCCTTATGACCTGACTGGAGACACAGGTCAAATATGAGACCTGTGAAATAATTGCCATTTGCCAACAATGGTATTGCTCTAAGCATTTTCTACAAGAAGTAAACTAAAGTGGAACACAAAGGTATCTTGACTTCATTATACACAAAGAAAAATTAAGGTCATGATGTGATTATTAGTTCTGCTAATTTAATGGTGTGACACTTATGCCTTATTTTGTTATTATTTCCTATCACAAGCTTATGTCCATTTGCAATTGCATCATCTGATAATATTACCATCAAAATTTGGTGATCATAATGTTATACCAAATCAAACACTGTCTCTGTGTGATATTTCATTATAGACCTAGAGTTGACACAGAAGGCTTTGCCAAAATTAGATATGGCATCAAAGTAGGAAATGTGCCCAAGAAAATACTCCTTCCATGAAAGTGATGTTCAGAATCCTCATTGCAGCTTTTCTCTTACCTGCTGAAAGGGGAGGCAGACTTGTTTATTACACATTTCCTGGAAAACTGTGTGCTGGCCACCTCAAAATATGTGTTTTCCTGAGTCAGAATGGTGAATGGATGTTTAATTTGTAAATCTTGCATTTTCTTTAATTCACTATTTTGTTATTTTTCTGTCAACAGTGTTAGACTTCATTGCTGTATGCTGTGAGTAGGAGTCGTTATAGCTTCCCCCTTCTTCCCTTACAGGATGAAAATCACTCCCAGACAGAAAATGAAATCATAATGTACACTTACCTCATTGTTTTCTTACTCTCAGGACGTACAATCATGTGTGGCCTGTGATTCAGTGTTTGAAGTCCATTGTTTCACATACTTTATCCAATTTATGTTTGTTTAAGGACAGAAAGAGTGTCCTTAAACAACACTGCTATTCTAAGGAAACTCACAGTTTCATTCTGAACTTTACATGTGATTATATTCAGATCCAATCCATTATTATAGGCATATGAAAAATCTGTTCAAATAATACAATAAATGTGCTAACAAGGCTTATAGGACATTTATGCTTGAGCCACTATTTTGTCATCAAAAACATTGCTGTAAGGATTTTTATGCTTACAACATGAAATAATTGTTATATTTTATTTTATTGGCCAAATTTCTAGAATAGAATGTTCTGCAACAAAAGGTCTGACTATTTTAAAACACAGCCATAAGCTGTTTAACAGCACATGTATATTCTGATAAATGAGTCCTTTAGGGGTTTTCTCATAATAAAGTGTACATACATAAGCTGGATGGTATAGCAAATCATACACATAAAATATATGACATAATGGCTTGTTATCATGCTGCAAACCTGTAAATCTTGATGCTGTGTGCAATACTGTAGGAAACTAATACAATGATAAGCACTTAGGTACCTAAACATATCTAAACTGAATAAGTACAGTAAAAATATAGTAAAAAAGATATTTAATGATGTAACTGTGGAGAGCACTTACCATAAATACGATTGTAGGGCTGCAAGTTTCTCTGGGTGAGCCACTGAGTGGTGAATCAACATCAAAGCCAGGGCCATTACTGTCCACAGTGGTAGACGATAAATGCTGAACAATTCGGATATAGTATCTAAAACTGTTTTCATTCAAATTTATTTCAAAAATAAATTTATGTTAGTTTGCTCTAAATTTTCTTCTTTTTTGTCACTTTTAACACTTGTAATAGCATTACTTAATCAAAATGTATAAAAAATTATAGGTACAAATTTACATTTAAAAAACAAAACAAAAAGACAGAAACTATACAGAATTTCAAAAATAGTAGGAAATTAACCCTAGTTAATACATTGCATATTGTTATTTTAACAGGTTACAAAAGTTAGGCATAAAAAACAATAAAACAATCAAACAATGAAAGCAAAAACTTCTTTTTGATGAACTTACAGAGATAGTAGTATAGCTATCCCATACACACACACACACACACACACACACACACATACAATTATTTCCTTCTTCCTTTTCTTCTTTCCCCTATCCCAGTTGTTCTTTCCATTTCAGCATTTTCTTTCCCTTTCATTTTCACAATATCTGTTGCACATTTTGATCTTACTACTCTTTCAGTTTTTTTGTCTTGTTTTGTTTTGTTTTTAAATTTTATTTTACAGAGAATAAAGCAAAAGAGAACAGAACAACACAGATCAGAACAGAACAATACAAGCAACACAGCATTTCACAAGAAAATTAAATATCAACAGTAGATACGATAATATATCTTTCTTTGAAATAGTTGAGCATAGCTTCACAAGCAATAATATCAAACATAACAAAATAGAATAAAAGCATTCAAGAGAATCAAACTATTACAAGACATTCTGAACCAAATAACAGAAAATGAACAATGGCTACTATAATATCTCATTTTCCATAAAAAATTTGTTTATATTACTACACATTTTAAAATCCAGTAAGACACAACATGATAGAACCAATGGTAATAGAAGAACAAAAGCATGGTAGGACTTCAAAGCCAAATGATATTAAATCAGCAATGGCTGCCATAATGTCTTGTATTCTTCAAAATAGCTGTTCATACCATCACACATAAGAAGGTCAAACAAAACAGAATAAAGCCATTCCAACAAATGAATGAAAACAGTACAAGTCTTCAAAGCAATATAATGGGGATCCATGATTACCATAGAATCTTATGTACTTTTACCTTTTCTTATACTAGGGAGACCATGTGGTATTTATACATGTGAGTTTGATTTATTTCACTTATGAGTATGGTCTCAAGTTGTATCCTTTTATTTATAAATATCTCAATATGGTCATTCTTTATAGCTGAGTAGTACTCCATTGTATAAAAGTACCACACTTTTTTATCCATTCCTCAGTTGATGGGCACTTAGGTTGTTTCCAAGATCTGGCTATTACAAATTGTGCTGCTTAGGATGTTTTCAGTTCTTCTGGGAATATGTGTAGGAGTGGAATAGCTGGGTCAAATGGGACTTTCAATCCCAGCTTTTTGAGGAATCTCTAGACTAACCTCCACAGTGGTTGCACCAGTCTACACTCCCACCAACAGTGCTGAAGAGTTCCTTCTTCCCCACAGCCTTTCCAGCATTTGTTGCTGGTAGTTTTGTTGATCCTGGCCATTCTTTCTGTAATGAGATGGAATCTCAGTGTGGCTTTAATTTGCATTTCTCTAATGACCAATGATGATGAACATTTTTTCATGTATTTATTTGTCATTTGTATTTCTTCATCTGAGAACTGTGTGTTAATCTTGGTTGCCCATTTTTGGATTGGATCTTTGAATTTCGTGGGTATTTTTTTTTAATTCTTTATAAGTTCTAGACAGAAGTCCTTTGTCTGAGGGACAGTTCACTAAGATTTTTTCCCAGTTTGTGGGTTTCTTTTCACTCTGCTGGAGATTTCTTTTGACATGCACAAACTCTTTAATAAGACGTGATCCCAGTTATTGATTCTGGGAAGTATTTTGTGTGTGGTTTGATTCTTGTTCATGAATTCTCTACCTGCCCTATGTCTTTGAGATTTCTACCTACTTTGTCTTCCAACAGATTTAGTGTTTCTGTTGTAATATTTAGATATTTGATCCATTTAGATTTCAGTTTGGTACATGGTGATAGGCATGGTTCTAGTTTTAGTTTTCAGCATATGGATAGCCAGTTTTTCCAGCACCATTTATCATTCTTCCAATGAACATGTTTGGCCACTTTATCAAAGATAAGGTGGCTGAGTATGTTTGTAGTTGTATCTTCTAGTCTATTCCATTGATATTCAGGTCTGTTTTTATTCCAGTACCATGTTGATTTTATTACAGTAGCTTTATAGTATAACTTCAAGTCAGGGACTGTGATGCTTCCTGCCTTGGCTTTGATGCTTAGAATTGCCTTTGCTATTCTAAGTCTCTTCTGGTTCCAGATGACTTATAGGAGTTATTTCTCTAGATCTATGAGGTTTGTTAGTGGTATTTTCATTGGGATTGCACTGAATCTGTATAACAATTTTGGGAGAATGGTCATTTTCACAATATTTATTCTTCCTATTCATGAACAAGGGATGTCTTTCCATTTTCTGAGGTCCTATTCAATTTCTTCTTCAGGGTATTATAATTTTCCCTGTATAGCTCTTTTACTTCTTTCATTAAATTAATTTCTAAGTATTTCATTTTTGGGGGGCTGCTAGTGTGAAGGG
Source organism: Hydrochoerus hydrochaeris (assembly GCA_004027455.1). NCBI lineage: Eukaryota > Metazoa > Chordata > Mammalia > Rodentia > Hydrochaeridae > Hydrochoerus > Hydrochoerus hydrochaeris. The sequence goes on along the minus strand of PVLA01000464.1, from coordinate 433,052 downwards.
TATGGCTTCTCTTATTTCTTTCTTGGTGATTTTGTTGTTAGTGTACAGGAATACTATTGATTTTTGAGAATTGACTTTGTATCCAGCCACATTGCTGAATTTATTTATTATATCTAGGAGTCTTTCAAAGGAGTTTTGGGGGTCTTCCATGTAGAGTTTCATGTTGTATGCAAATAATGATAGATTAACTTCCTCTTTTCCTATCTTTACTCCTTTTTATTTTTCTCTCTTGTCTAAATGCTCTGGCTAGTATTTCCAGCACTATGTTGAATAGGAGCAGTGATAAGGGATGTCCTTGTCTTGTGCCTGATTTTAAGGTAAAAGCTTTCAGTTTTTGGACATTTAATATGACACTGGCTGTTGGTTTGTCACAGATGGCCTTTATCATATTGAGGTAGAGACCATCTATTCCAATTCTCTGTAAGGTTCTCTTCATGAATGGGTGTTAGATCTTATCAAAAGCTTTTTCTGCATCTATAGAAATGATCATGTGATTCTTACTTTTGGCTCTATTGATATGGTGGATTACATTTATTGATTTACGTATGTTGAACCATCCCTGCATGCCTGGGATGAATCCCACTTGGTCATGGTGTATGATCTTCTTGATGATTTGCTGCATCCTGTTTGCCAATATTTTATTGAGAATTTTTGCATCTATGTTCATTAGGGAAATTGGTCTGTAGTTCTCTTTTTTAGTTGGGTCTTTCTCAGGTTTGGGTACTATAATGCTTCCAGGAATGACTTAGGGAGAATTGCTTCCCTTTCAATTTCATTGAACAGTTTGAGGAGTGTCAGCATTAAGTCTTCTTTGTATTTCTTGTAGAATTCCACAGTGAATCCATCTGGGCCTGGGCTCTTCTTTGTTGGTAAGGACTTTATTATATTTTCAATTTCATTAATAGAAATTGGGTTATTCAGCAGTTTTACATCTTCTTGATCCAGTTTTGGTGGTTCATATGTTTCTAGATATCTGTCCATTTCTTCTGTGTTATCAAACTTATGAAAGTAGAGGTTTTTGAAATAGTTGTTAATGATCTTCTGTATTTCCACAGAGTCGGTAGTGATTTCACCTTTTTCATTCCATATTGCATGAATTTGAGTCTTTTCTTTCCTTTTTTTAAATTAGTTTGGCTAGGGGCTTATTAATTTTATTTATTCTTTCAAATAACCAACTCTTTGATTCATTGATTCTTTGGATTGTCTTAGGGGTTTGGGTGAGCACCCAATCACCAGGAGTGATGTCCCAAACTCTCCTGGGCCAGAGCCAGGCAGCTGGAACTCTGCTCCCTGCCATGTAGGCCCACCTCCCCTCTCAGAGCCTGCTTGTTCCCGTTTGAATGAAGGTCACTGGGCATGGTCCACTCAAGCCCACAAAACCTCTCCAGGCTAATCCAGTGTCCTAGGGGCTGGGCAGGCACCCCAGCACCAGGAGTGATGTTCTAAACTCCCCGGAGCCAAGGCCAGCAAGGTAGAACTACCCTTGCCCTTACTGCCGCACGAGCTGGAACTCCCTTGCAACTGCACAGGCCTACCTGTTATATGATGGATTTTCTCATTGTCTGGGCTCCTGTTTGGGTGCCAAATGCCACATCCCATGCATTTCTGGTGGTCTCAGGGTGAGGATGGTGAGAGGATGGAGAAATAAGGACAAGAGTCAGAATACAAAAAAAACTGAGGCTGTATGGAGCCCTTTTTCCTGATGGGAAGTTAGGAGGAGCACAGTTTGTTTTTCTTTAAAACTAGGGAGACAATACTACATTTACACATTGAGCTTGATTTATTTCATTTATGAGTATGGTCTCAAGCTTCATCTGCTTACACACAGAAGCCTCAAATTTATTCTTATTTGCAGCTGAGTAATATACCATTGTATAAAAACACCACATGTTTTTAACCTTTCTGTATTTGATGAGAATTTGGCATATTCAAAAGATTTAGCAGGTACAAATTGCATTGCTACAAACATAGGTATCAGAAAATGTAAAGATATCCCTTCCTCTTGGATAGGAAGAATGAACAGAGTGAAAATGGGCATACTCCAAAAACTTTCATACAGATTTAAATGAAATCCCAATCAAAACATTTTTAACATACCTCACAGATCTAGAGAATACATTCCTGAAATTCATTTGGAAACAGAAGAGACCTAGAATAGCAAAGGCAATTCTGGGCAACAAAGAAATGGCAGGAGGCATCACAATCCCTGGCTTGAAATTATATTACAAAGCTACTGTAATAAAAATCAGCATGTTACTGGCAAAAAAAAAACAGACCTGAGAATCAATGGAACAGAATAGAAGATACATAAACCACTACAAAGGCACTCAGCCACCTTATCTTTGACAAAGGGGCCAAACATGTCCACTGGAATAAAGATAGTCTCTTTAATAAATGGTGCTGGAAAATTTGACTATCCAAATGCTGAAAACTAAAACTAGACCCATGCCCATCACCATGTAATACACTAAAGTCAAAATGGGTCAAAGATCTAAATATTAAAATAGAAACACTAAATCTACTGGAAGACACAGTTAGTAGTAATCTTGAAGACAGAGTTCATGAACAAACTGAAAACTGCTTGGGAAGTATTTCAAAGAATCAAAAACCTCACAGATCTCATTTTATTAAAAAATTTTGCACTTCAAAAGAAATCACCAACAGAGTGAGAATAAGATCCACAAAATTGGAAAGAATTTTAGCCAACTGTCTCTCAGACAAAGGACTTATATCTAGAAACATACAAAGAATTGAGAAGCATCAGACCTCCCAAATTCAAAGACCCAATCCAAAAATGAGTATCTGAGATAATCATGCACTTCTCAGATGTTCAGCATCACTGGTAGTTCAAGAAATGCAAATTAAAACAACACTGAGATTCCATCTCACTCCAGAAAGAATGGGTTCCATCAAGAAATCAACCATAAGGCAGGGGATTTAGCTCAGGGGCATAAGTGCCTGCCTGGCAAGCGCAAGGTTTGTTCAATCCCTGGTACAAAGAAAGAAAGAAAGAAAGAAAGAAAGAAAGAAAGAAAGAAAGAAAGAAAGAAAGAAACCAATAACAAATATTGGGGGGACTGTGGAGGAAAAGGAATGCTTCTTCACTTTGGGTGGAAGTGTAGAGTAATACAACCACTGTGGCCATCAGAGTGAAGATTCCTCAAAAAACTATGATTGGAGGTCCCATTCAATCCATTTATTCCTCTTCTGGGTATTTTCCCAAAAGAATTAAAAACATCATGACACAGCAGTGTATCTATAAACTTATATTTTATAGATTTTTCTATCTTTTAAATTTTTGCTAAGGATGAAGACAGACAAAATCATACATTAGCCTAGGCATACACAGAGAAAACTACCATCAGTATCACTGTCCTCTATCTCTATATCTTGTCCTACTCTGAGGTCTTCAGCAGCAATACCACATAGAACTGTTCTTTCCTATGGTAGCAGTGCTTTCCCTTCAAATCCATCCTGAAGAACGTGCTACAAACATGAGAGTGTACCACTGTTTTAGAAATCTGCCCATGGTGGTTTCCATGGGCTGTTTCTTCATTTCATCATAGATTTGTTTGTAAGCAAATAATATGCCATGCATATTTCTCTCCATTAAAAGAAATTTTGGGTGTTGGGGTCAATGTTTGCAAACCTCCAAGTAAGCTGGTAAAGTCTGCAAAAACTTATGCTAATTTCTTCTGAATTCTTTTTCTTCTTTGGCTATTCATTCCTGGTCCATTTCCAATTCTATCTCATTTTTATTTATTTAAAGAAAAAAAAAGCACAACAGAAAAAAAGGGTAGAAATAATACAGAATTTCAAAAAAAACTAATGCTAATAAATCACTGATTGATAAATTACATAGTCATCTTAGACATAGTTGTTCAAGTCACAAAATTAAAGCATAAAAAGTAGACAATCAAACAATGAGAGTACTAACCATTCTTTTCAATGATCCCACAAAACTTAGTAATATGGTTATCGATCTTACACACTTAATTTTACATGCAGTTATATCCTTTAGAGCACTTCCCATTCTATTTTGCAATAGCTATTGCACATTTTGGGTTTTATTACTTCTATAGTTCTTATTACTTTTTACACTAGAGAGAAAAATGTGATCTTACAAATATGATTCTTACATATTTCTCTTCGGATAGTCTCCAGTTGCCTCCATTTACCTACAAAGGCCTTAAGATCATCCTTTTTTATAGATGAGTAATATTCCATTGTATAAAAAATACCACATCTTTTTAATCCACTCTGAGGTTGATGGGCATTTTGGTTGTTTCCAAGATTTAGCTATCACAAATTGTGCTGCGATAATCATAGGTGCATATATCCCTGTGACACAATCTTTTTAGTTTTTCTGGAAAAATACCCAGGAGGGAAATAGCTGGATTGAATGGAACTTCCAGTCCTAGTCTTCTGAAAAATCTCCATACCATTTTCCACAGTGGCTGCACCAGTCTACACCCACCAACAGTGGAGCAGTGCTCCTTTTTCCCTGCAGCCTCGCCAACATTTGTTATCAGTTGATTTCTTGATGGCAGCTATTCTTTCCAGGGTGAGATGAAATCTCAGTGCTGTTTTAATTTGCATTTCTCGAATGACCAGTGATGGCGAACATTTCCTCATGTATTTATTTGCCATTTGTAAGTCTTCATCTGAGAAATGTGTGTTCATCTCAAATGCCCAGTTTTGGAGAGGGTCTTTGAATTTGGGAGGCCTGATGTTTTTTAATTCTTTATATGTTTTTCATGTAAGTCCTTGGTCTGAGGGGTTGCTGGCTAAAATTTTTCCCATTCTTTGGGGTTTTTTTTCACTTTGTTGGTGATTTCTTTTGAAGTTCAAAAACTTTTTAATAATATGAGGTCCCACTTGTTGATTCTTTGAAGTGTTTCCTGTGCAGTTTCAGTTTCATTCATGAATTCTCTGCCTACACCTATGTCTTCAAGACTTTTACCTACCTTGTCTTCCAGTAGATTTAGTGTTTCTGTTTTAATATTTAGATCTTTGATCGATTTTTATTGTAGTTTATTGCATGGAGATAGGCATTGCTCTAGTTTCTCCAGGTGGAGAGCCAGTTTTTCCAACACCATTTATTAAAGAGGCTATCCCTCTTCCAGTGAACATGTTTAGCCCCTTTGTCAAATATCAGGTGGCTGAGTGTCTTTGTAGTTGTGTTTTCATCTTTTAATCTGTTCCATTGATCCTCAGTTCTATTTCTTTGCCAGTGCCATGCTGATTTTATCACTGTGGCTTTGTAGTATAGTTTAAAGTCAGGAATTCAGATGCCTCCTGCCTTGCCTTTGTTGCCCAGAATTGCCTTTGCTATTCTATGCTTCTTCTGTTTCTAAATGAATTTTAGGAGTGTTTTCTCTAGATCTGTAAAGTATGTCAATGGTATTTTGATTGGGATTGCATTAAATCTAAATAACAGTTTTGGGAGTGTGGCCATTTTCACAGTGTTGGTTCTTCCTAGCCAAGAGCAAGGAATATCCTTCCATTTTCTAATATTCTTCAATCTCCTTTTTTAGCATAGTATATTTGTCAGCATATAGGTCTTCTACATTCTTGGTTAGGTTGATTCCTAAGTATCTCATTTTTTTCAGATGCTATTGTGAAAGGTGACATTTCCATAATTTCTCTCTCAGGGAGTTTTTTTGTTTGTGTACAGAAATGCTATTGATTTTTAAGTGTTGACTTTGTATTCAGCTATACTTTGTACAAAACTTTGTATTCAGCTACACTGCTGAATTTGTTTATTACTTCTAGTAGTCTTTTAATGGAGTTTTTGGGTCTTCCATATAGAGTATCATGTCATCTGCAAATAGTGGTAATTTAACTTCTTCCTTTCCTATTTTTATTAGTTTTATTTCTATCCCTTCTCTGATTGCTCTGGCTAATATTTCCAGAACTATATTGAATAGGAGTGGTGATAGTTGACATCCTTATCTTGTTCCTGATTTTAGAGTTAAAGCTTTCAGTTTTTGTCCATTTAGTATAGTGTTGGCTGTTGGTTTGTCATAGGTGGACTTTATGAGATTGAGGTAGATACCATGTATTCCGAGTTTCTGAAGGGTTTTTATCATGAACAAGTGTTGGACTTTATTGAAAGCTTTTTCTGCATCTATTAAGATCACCATGTGGTGTAAGATTTTTGGCTCTGTTGATGTGGTGTATTACATTTATTGATTTGTGTATGTTAAACCATCTCTGCATTCCTGGAATGAATCCCACTTGGTCATGATGTATAATCTTCTTGAAGACTTGATGCATTCTATTTGCCAGTATTCTATTGAGAATCTTTGCATCAGTGTTCATTAGTGAGATTGACTATACTCTCCTTTTTGGTTGGGTCTTTTGGTATGTGAGTAATACTTGCCTCCAGGAATGATTTACGGAGGATTGCTTTCTTTTCAATTTCACTGAAGAATTTAAGAAGTATTGGCATCAAATCTCTAAATTTCTTATAGAAGTCAGCAGTGAATCCATCAGGACCTGGGCTTTTCTTTGTTGGTAAGTTTTTAATTACATTTTCAATTTCAATAGCTGATATTTGATAGTTGAAAATTGCTATATCTTCTTGATTGAGCTTTGGTAGTCCATGTGTTTCTACAAATCTGTCCATTTCCTCTGTGTTTTCCACTATATGACTTTAGTTTAGTGTATGATGACAGGCATAGGTCTAGTTTCAGTCTTCATCATGTGGAGAGCCAATTTTTCCAACACCATTTATTAAAGAGGCTATCCTTCCAGTGAATATGTTTAGCCCCTTTGTCAAATATCAGGTGGCTGAGTGTCTTTGTAGTTGTGCTTCCATCTTCTGAGCTGTTCCATTGGTCTTTAGGTCTATTTTTTTTTTTTTTGCCAGTACCATGTTGTTTTTATCACTGTGGCTTTGAAGTGTAGTTTCAAGTCAGGAGTTGAGATGCCTCCTGCTATGCCTTTATTGCCAAGAATCACCTTTGCTATTCTAGGTTTCTTCTGTTTCCAAATGAATTTTAGAAGTGTTTTCTCTAGATCTGTAAGGTATGTTAGTGGTATTTTGATTGAGATTGTATTAAATCTGTATAACAGTTTTGGGAGTATGGCCATTTTCACAATATTGCTTCTTTCTAGCCAAGAGCAAGGAATATCCTTCCATTTTCTAATATTCTCTTCAATCTCCTTTTTTAGCATAGTATAATTTTCAGCATCTGGGTCTTTTACATTCTTGGTTGATTCCTAGATATTTCATTTTTTTAGGTGCTATTGTGAAAAGTTATATTTCCATAATTTCTCTCTCAGTGAGTTTTTTGTTTGTGTACAGGAATGCTATTGATTTTTGAGTGTAGACTTTATATCCAGCTATGCTGCTGAATTTGTTTATTACCTGTAGTTTTTTAATGGAGTGTTTTTGGGTCTTCTATATAAAATATCATGTCATCTGTAAATACTGACAAATTAACTTCTCCCTTTCCTATCTGTATTCCTTTTATTTCTCTCTCTTGTCTGATTGCTCTGGCTAGTGTTTCCAGAACTATATCAAATAGGAGTGGTGACAGTGGACATCCTTGTCTTGTTCCTCATTTTAAAGTGTAAACTTTCAATTTTGTCCATTTAGTGTAGTGTTGGCTGTAGATTTGTCATAGATGGCCTTTATGAGACTGAGGTACATACCATCTATTCAGATTTGATTTCCTCTATAGCCTCATAGAGTAGGGGTTTTTTTTATTTCACTCATTATCTTTTCAGAGGTTACTTTTGTAGTTCTCTATTTCAATGTCTTCTATACTTGCTCCTTGTGGACTAGATGTTTGAGATTGCACTTTGCTTTTTCCTTTTGCCATTTTTCCTTTTCAAGTTAATATTTGTTCCTTCAATACCACTAGTGTCAACTGTTGGTAGTATGTATCTTGGGGTCCTAATGTAAGGTTCATGCTTGTCCAGTTGCTGAGTCCCACAATGAATGGGGGGGGCAGTCACCTGACTTCCCACTGCTATTCCTGTTGGGTGAGTTCTATATTCTTCCCGGGCTGTCAAGCCTAGTAGTATTGATGTAGGTCAACTTTTAGTTCCTGCTATTACTTTATCTTCAGGTTATTCCAGGTCACCAAATATCCCTGTCAATAGTATTTGTGTTGGTGGAGGCTTACTGTACCCCTATTGTGTGTGTCTCATAAGCTCTTTTGATTTTCTCCAAGTTTGGGGAGTCCTTATTGGCACACTCTTTACTCTGCCTGATGTTTTCTGTGTCCAGAAGGAGTCACCCACACTCTTATTAGACTAACCAAGGTCTTACAGTTAGTTGGAGAGAGCTTTACTACTGGCCTATTTACCCACTGTACACCTCTATTTTAGGGGCATACTCACCACACTGACTGGAGTCTGCTGAGATCTTCTGTTTGGGTGAGGCAGTCACTGAATCTCCTCTCAAGCTAGCACAGTTAATCCACTGTAGTCCAAGGTTCTGAGAGAAAGGGTAGGAGCTTGGCTGGAGTTTCCTGGTCTTGAAAGGTTGTCTGCTGAGATGGTGGGAGTCACAGGAGGGGCCTGAGTCTAGGCTGGCCCCATGTGCGCCTCTGGCTAGAGTTCCCGGGTGCTGCAAGGTGGTCTGCAGAGAAGGCAGAGTCGCAGGGGAGGCCTGCATCTAGGCCGGCCCAGGCATGCCTCTGGGTTTACACAGCCTCAGACTTGTTCTTTGCACTGAAGCATTTGGTAGAAATTAATTTGATTTGATTATTTAATCAAATATTTAATTTTTTATTAAATTTAATTAATTAATTGATTAATTAATTTGTGAAATTATTGTTTTCTATGGGCTTGGTCACACAATTATTAAATAGTGGTTTTAGTTTCATCATTTTCTTTATTACAATTTAATATTAGTGTTTTATTATCTATGTAGAAAATAGGACTGAGGAGTGTAACCAATCATATTTCTACTATGAGAAAGAATTTAATGAGCTTCACATAAAATGCTACCTTGAGGAAATGTCACAACTAAAACTGTATGGCTGTTTTGAATACATAAAACTTCCCAATAAAAAAAAGCCAGGTACACTTTAAGTATTGTCACTGATGCTGACAATACTTATTATGATGGCTAGTATCCCCAACTCCCTTGCCCCTTCAGGTATGTTCATTCTATGTAGCACAGAATGATCAGACAACTCAACAAGATGGGAAAAAATATGAATGTGAAAAGTCACCCTATGGTAACTTGCCCCTTTGAAGGTCAACTTATTTATCTGCTTTCTACTTACTTACAGTTCCAAAAGACTTTGAGCCTTAAAATACTAAATTGAGGTATTTTCTATGCTCCATCTTTAAGATCTTTTGTGAGAGGTAAGGAGTTTTAAGAATATTACCTGACACACATTGTCTCTCCCTTTACTTGTCCAAGGGGAAAAAAGGTATAAAACAAAATCAAAAGGGAAAAACAAGAAAAATAATGCCATTTAAGTAGATGTCAGGTAGGATACCAGTTTGGTCTCCTGGAAAAAACACCATCCCAAGACATTTAAAATGTGGGACAAGTCCAGAGCTGGGCTGCTGGCTGGGAGGCTGGTACCATGGTGCAGTTATCTTAGACACTGATGCAAGCTTGCAAAATAGGTTAGACTTGGAAACACACCAGTAGCATACATATAATCGTGGAAAGTTTATGAGTTATTTACTCAGCAAGCCTGAAAATATCAAGGATGAATTTGGTTCTTATTAGCATGAAGCCTTTTAAAATGACACTCAGGAAATTCTTCTCCGCTCTTTTATTTGCAATTCATCTTCTGAGTACCTCTGTACCACACTGAGAAATTACACAACCACCCACAAATTTCATCCTTTTCCTTTAGACAAATATTGATTTTACCTATCCCACTAAGCCTGAATATTTTGGCTGGGATGGAAATGAATGTTACATTGCTCTTCAGAGCTGTAAGCACTTAACAAATAAGATCACCTTAGGTACTGTGGCAATAGCCATAGAGAGGTCCAAAGTTTTAAAGGTAAGGTGCACATGTGTGGATTAGCTTTACTAGTCTTTCATGAAAAACTAAGCTACAAACGGCACTGTGGTAGAGAACTGGGTGTCTCATCAAGTGCCAAAGACTTAGTGTATTCTAAGTGACTTATACCTAGGTTCTCCTTTCAAGAACAAATTGAATCAGAGGCACTAATGCCAACAATACAAAAGGAGAAATGGAGGGGAAGATGGCGTGCTGTTGAGTCTCCTGGATGCACGTGTTTCACTAGGTGTCCTGATATAAACTCAGATATACTCTTCATTGGAGGCGCTCCAGTCCTTGGTGTCACTGAGGATGGCTATGGTTCTCTTTGGGAGAGCTCTGGGCCTGACTTTGCTTCCTGGCTCCATTGTAGATCTCTCAGAGTGAGGGCACAGATCCTTCGTCCTGCTGGTGCAGATTTTCTAGCATCCACCACTGATGTTTTGGCCTTCCTGGTGCAGATCCTTGATACAGACTCGCAGGAGACACTGTCATGGGCTCTAGGGTTCTGGTTAGATTCATGCAGAACATTGCCATACAATCCAGGGCCTCAGCTGGATTCTTTGGGTCTCCAGTGTGTGGGCAGATCTTCTGTACTCTTTTGCATTTGGGTGAATATTATAAAATTATCTTGAGAATTATGCAGGCTGTATTAAATCTTTTCCCTTATAAACCCTGACTACAAGGCTTCCTTTGGACAGAGTCTCCAGACATGAGAGTTGGTTATCTCAAAGTTAGAAAAAAATTCTCTGGACTCATCCAACATTAGAACAAGTCCATCCAAGACTCTGTGTCTCCTCTCTTAAAGAATTTTTATATTTGTTTTATCTTTTCATTACAATAATGCTATGGGATGAGGGAAAAAATACAAGCAGAAATATCAGTCATTGGTTACTCTATGTCAGGTTCTGTTTTACCTGCAGTGAATCTTCACTTAATTCTCCAACAAACCCATGTGGTGGCTGCTCATATTAAACCCACCTGCAAAAGAGAAGCAGAGATTAATGAGGATATGCAGTATGTCTGATGACACTCAATAAAACTTTAAGACACTTCAAACTGTCAGCCTAGCTATAAAACCCACATTATTGTTGTTATTTTAACAAGTTATTAATAAAAATCTGATGTCATCAGAGAACTCTGAAAAAAGAATTCTGCAGGGACTAAAAAATATTTTGTCAGACTCACAACTTCTCTCCCTCTCTAAGCAAGACAACATGACAACTACAACTACATGAGCTCAAATCCAGAAATCCATATTGCAAATGATATCAAAGAACACAAAAACCTCCTAAAAGTACCTTACACTACCTAGAATACTCAATGAACCCACATCCAAGGTAAGAAAAAGATGGGCACTAAGGCTATTACTCAGCTGGATAAACTGAAGCCTCCTGTTATATATTCACATAAATTTGATAAATGAGATAAACAGAATTCCATAATTGAACTGTGTTATGGCAAAATATTATGTAATGTTCCACAAGCATCTTTTGGACTGCCTTGGATCTGGTAATTCTTTCCCATTTCAGTGGCTGGGAGATTCCACCTACAAATGTCATTAGAAGTTTTCCAAAGTTCTTTGGTTCTTTTTTTCCTCTTCCATTGCAGAATTGCCCTTTCCTAACCCTTGATGTTAGGCATGGCTATGTGACTTTCTGTAGCCAATAAAATATGACAATAAATAACATGTGTTATTTCCAAACAGAAGTTATGGGCTTATTTATGTATTCATTTATTTATTTAGACAGGTTCTTATTAAGATTCCCAGGACTCAAACTTGAAATTCTCCTGCCTCAGCCTCCTGAGTAGTTGGATTAGGTCCAAACAGGAGTTTTAAGAATAAGTATATGATTCTCAATGCTTTTTATCTCTATCAAAATTACCACAAATATTTTGCAGACATGCTATATCACTCCTAACCCCAAATAAGAAAATATGATGTAATATTCCTTGCTGAGTATTCCCTGCCATTTTTGATGTTTAGTGTAAATGAAAACTCATCTTTTGCAGTGTTGAATCATGAGATTTGAACCTACTTTTCATAGCAATATAAACTAGACCTTCCTGACTGATACATAGCCAAATTAGTCACAGTTCAGTGCAAAAATCAGAGCCCATTCTACATATAATCTTAGCAGAAATATTTATTAACAAACCGAATTAGATACTATAAAACCAATGAATATTTTTAAGAAGAAAGTTTCACATCAGACAGTGGCAAAATACAGCCTTTAAATGAAACTCATCCCTGTTATCTGTTCTTGTAAGTAAAGATTTACTAAGCCATAGCCATGTCTATTTATAAATATTATCTGTCTCAAGATATGACAGAATCAAGTAATTATACTATTTAGTGAAACTAAAATATTTACTATCTGCCCTTTATATGAAATTTTTCTTGTCTCTGAGTTAGACTAAGCTTCCTAGATTGGATTCCAACAGGATCCAGATTCAACCAGTTAATAAAGTGTGTTAGTCAACTTCCGATTTCTGTGAAAAAAACTTCCTGAGACGACCAACTTAATAAAGGAAAAGTGTGTTGTGCTCATGGTTTCAGAGTTTCCTGTGGTTGCTTGACCCTGTTGCTTTGACTCTGTGGTGGCACAGTACGTCATGGTAGGGAGTACATGGTAGAGGAAGTTGTTCCCCTAAAGGTGGCCCGGAAGCAAAGGGAGAAACAAGGAAGAGCCAGATTCCCTACATCCTTCCAGAGTTCACAACTAAAGGCCTAATTTCTTTCTACCACTCCATCCTCTGCTCCCCTGCTCAGTAAAGTTCTACCACCCTCAATAGTGTCTTGTGCTGGGGAGCAAGCCTTCCACACACAGGGTTCCAGAGAACACATTTAAATTAAAGTAGAAAGCTACCACCCCTGAAGTGACAGGTGGAGATTTGAGAGAAGAACAAAGATAATTTGGCTTATTAGTACTGTTTACTGTTCTCAGATTCCTGCAAAAATTCTTCCCCTTTAATGACTCTCTTCTTGTCCTGGTACAAAGCATTTGGTTTCTTTTTAATGATGTTGTTTTCTTCATAAACAACACTTCCATTGGTCCCTACTTTATATATGGTTCCTTCTGAGCAAAAATTTAAATTTCTTAAAAATTTTTCTGCCCTTATTTACCCCTGATTCTCACTATAAATCTAGCTAAAGGAAGCCAGCAATACCCATACCACAGCCTGAATATTGAGTTGCATTGAAATTCCCCCCCCCCCAGTAGAAATCAATCTAATACACTTCATTTCGGCCTACTGGGAGATCTCAGTATATCTGAAAAATACAGACAAACTCCTGCTGCAAACCAGTTCCAAAGCTTCTCAGCTACATGGTCAGGCACAGTAACAGCACAATTCCTACTCCTCTGATACCAATCTTCTGTATTAACTTTTTCACTGCTAAGACATAATTAAAAGAAGGAGAAGTTTAACTTGACTCACGGTTTTGTAGTTTCAGACCAAGGTTAGCTGGCTCTAAGGCAGGAAGATCACTGCAGAAGGGCATAGCAAAGCAGGGATTCTTAGTCCATAGCAGCCAGCCAGGAAGCAGAGTACAGTGACAGTGCCAGAGAAAAAAAGGCTGAGGAACAAGACATAACCCAAAAGCTATTCTTCCATGATCTTCCCAGAAACAACCAGAAGTGTGCTCCAATCCTTGAAGTGAACCCAAAGCAATTAAATTGATGCTTCACCCTAGCTGCCACATAGTTGGTAGATAAAGCTGCTAGATTCTCTAAAAAATTATACAGGAAGCATTAGAGAAAGAGAAAAGGCGTGAGACCAGTGCTATTGTTTTTAATATTTTATATTTTAGCATTCCATTGTATTTTGTCTTTTGGTTTTGTTTTTTATAACATTGCTTTTTATTAATTATTATCTTATCATTTTCTTAGGAGTTGTAATGCACATCTTTTACTAAGTATAGTAGAAATTACTGTTGTACAATTTAATGGGAAATGCAAGAAACTTTTGAGACTATAATTCCATTTACTCCAATTCTTTCTGCTTCTGTTGTCATATATGTATTTGTGTCTAAGTTAAAAATATCACAAGAAAATACTTTTGTTTTGGCTTTAAACCATCTGAAGTACATTAAACAAATTTCAAGAAGACAAGATAGTCTTTCATATACCCCCATTCATTTACCATTTCCAAAATCTCTTAATATTTTTTAAAGATCTGAATTTCTGTCTAGGTGTATTTCCTTTCCACAAGATTAACTTTTTCTTAGCATATCCTGTAGCATGAGTCTGCTGGAAACAATTTTTTCCAGCACTCCCTTATCTGAAAATATCTTTAATTTATCACCACTTTCAAGGATATTTTTATTGAAAATGAGGTTGACAATGCTTTTTTCAGCTCTCAGCTCTTTTAAAGTCTCTGCTAAGACCATTGTTTCTCAGTCCATAAAGTCTTACTATCCTGGCTTTTTAAAATACTTTTTATCTTTATCTTTAGTTTTTGCAATTTGTTTGATCTTGATATACATGGATCATGTGTATGTATCCGGTCTGAAGTTTGCTGAGTATGATGCATCTGTAGTTTAACATTTTTTTCAGGAAATTTAGAAAATTTTGGCAAGAATTTCTTTTAAGTATTTTTCCTATATTTTTATATTTCCCTTCTCCTTCTAGAACTTCAACTACATGTGCACTATTTTTCCTGATAAAATCAGAGACTGCATTTCATCTTTCATTTATTAATTTTTGGTCATTCTTATTTCTTCTCATCATATTACATTGTGGTTGCCTACATGTTCTCACTAAAATGCATCCATATACACATCCCTCTTAACAATGCATTCCAGAGATCAGACATGCTCTAGTTTCCATGATGATGTGGGGAAAGACTTCTAATAAAAGTACCTAGAAATTTTTCTAGCTGCTTTTTGAAGAAGATAATTATCTTTCTCTGCCAATAGTAAATAAAAACCCTAGTAGTAAAATTTTGGTAAATGAATGAACATTGTTGCCATGGATCTAGAGGATGTCTCATATGGCAAATTGAAAGACATTTCTACTATTAGGTATTCTGTCTAAAGTGTGGCTCAATTAGTTACAGCACTGTGTTCAATGATACTTTATTTGTGTTGGCATGATTTGGAGTAGTGATTAATTTATAATTTATTATTATAGTTTTAAAAACATCAAAATATCTCCAGTGGGCACATTCTGATAGATAAAACAACGTCTATTAAAAAGAAAAATATTTACTTGGAACCCTCAAAATCCTTCTTACATTTTCCCAAATTGGTTCTCGTGAAGGGGGTTTTTGTTGCCACTCATTGGCATATCCAGCTTTGCTGCCTAAGTGTCTTCTCCATTTCTCATGCAATTCTCAATAGAAGCTAAGTGCCAGAATAGGTGCTTAAAGACAAGCCCAATGCCCCAGTGTGTTGGATGCATTACAGAATGGAAGGAGTCTAAATGGGAGAGAGTCTCCTTGAATATTATCAACAAGATCTGGGAAGATGTCATTGTGGATTTTACCTGCTTTAAAGAAAGTGTTGATTTTTTGCTAAAATCACAAGACAGGATTACAGAATGGGGCTTTCTTGGGGATTAGAAAAGACAGCAGAAATTTTCTCTCTGAGTGTAAAAGTCAGACTACTAATATTATGGTTGAATAACTATTATTAACCCACATTAGGTGTGCAGAAGAAGGGATAGGATGAGGGTTACTCAATCATATACCCCTAAAAGAAGAAGACTAAAAGACATACAGCTCTTGACCTTAATATTCTCAGAACACACTGAAGGAAACAATACCATACAGACGCATGCCAAGAAGAGGAACAAAGAACACTCCACAAGAAATTAAGAATAGAAAGAAATTTAAAAGGTGACGTAAATAGATCAACATTCTAGAAGGATTGGATTTGGAGTATTAGTATTATATTACTAATGAAGGTAAATAAATTTGGGGACCCCAGAGCAATAAAACATACTGCATAATAAACTATAAAGCTTATAGATATGGAATTTATTCATTTATTCTTCCAATAAATTTGATGTCCATTACTTAGTATACACCTACTATGGTTATAAAACAGTTAACAAAAGAATTGAACCTGGCACTCACACAGTTTGTAATCTGGTGGGTATAGCGTATGTTGACCAATTAACTATAATAAATGAATGTGGGTTCTACTTTTTGGCCTTACTTCCAGAGCCAATTCTTCTCTTGCTCTTTTCCCCACATCAGTGATTAACTCATTTCCCATGTATGTTTTTTTTAAGTTTCTCTTCTTGTTATTTGGTTTCTAAAAGGTGAAGGGTCTAGACTCAATCCTCGAGACTGTTCATTTTTCCTTTTTTAAATAAATATTTGGTTCACACTATGGATTAAATTGTGTTACCTTAAAATTCATGTACGGAAGTCCTAACCACTCTACCTCAGAATGTGACCTTCTTTAGCAACAAGACTGTTAGAGATATAATTAGATAACGTGAGTTCATAGTAGATCAGTTATTTTCATACTCCAATAACACTTGAGTCTTTATACAAAAGAGAAATTTAAACAAAGGCATACACACAAGGAGAACATCAGCTTCCCGTGAAGGCAGAAATTGGCATGGCACACATGCAAGCCAACAAACTCCAAATAAGCCCAGCAAGCATCAGAAGTCTGAACAAAAATGTGGACTAAATTCTCCATTCTCCTTCACGGCCTTCAGAGGAACAATCTTGCTCATGTCATGACCTCAAGTGGCCAGCCTCCAGAAAGATGAGACAATAAATTGTTGTTTTTTAAATCTTACATTTTGTTACCTTTTGTTATAGAAGCTCTAGCGAACTAGCACATTTTCTATTGCAAACCCATTTAATGTTACAGTTCTAAATATTACCTCTATGCAACTCCTAACTGTATATCTTTATCTCAGAACTTTCTTCCACCATCTGTACTCTGTAATTTACTACCACTGCCATCTCCATGCAAATGTCTTCAGAACATCTCAAACTATCCAGTGCCAAACTCCTGATTTCTTTCTGAAAAACTTGCTCACTTTCAGTCTTCCCTATCTTATTAAATAGCAGTTCCAGTCCTTTTGGGTTTCAGGCCAAAAATCTTGGTGGGTGTTGGATTCTACATTCTATTTTCCAGAAAATATTGTGGGTTTCCCCTTCAAAACTCTCCCAAAATCTAGCCAACAATGGCGGTGTACACTTATAATTCCAGCTCTTTGAGAGAATATGCAAGATGGCCCGAAATTCCAGCCTAGACAACTTAGTAACTCAGTGAGACCTTTCTCAAAATAACACATTTTTAAAGGGGTTGGAGAAATAGCTTAGGGCAAAAACCCTAGAATTGATCTTAGATATCGTCCGTATAGATATATAGATAAATACATATATATATAGATACGTTTCTGAAACCTATTCTTTCCCGTAGGTTCCTGCAATTATCATTTAACTCAATCCTCGCTTTTTCCTACAGTCTCTTCAGTCTGTTTAACAGCACAGCTAGAAAAACACTTTCAGAATAAAAACTGCACTGTGTGGATTTCCTGCTCAAAGTCTGCAATGACATCCATTATCATAACAGAAATATCAAAGCATTCACCGCGGTCTGAGTCAGATGTCTGATAGCCTGACTTTTGTTAACTCTGGAATATTCTTTTCTACCACACTGACTGGACAATTAATTATTTCAGATTCTAGAAAGTGTTTCGAGTAAAACTTGTGTTGAATGAGCTGTCATTTGAACCTAAATTGCTTCCCAGTCTTGGTCACTTTCCCTTTTGCTGAGGCACAATCCGACACTGTTATGGTTGATGCATTATGTTAACTTGAGAAATTTAGCAGTTTAACTGAGAAACTCAGCACAGGGCCAGGGTCTTTCTTTGCAGACACCCTCGTTCTGTGCCAGGGGAGGGCAGGGAGATTTGGTGAGCGTCACACCCACCCTGAGGTGGAGGCAGGGAAACAGGTTTGCTCTTTCCTCCTTTTACTCTGGCTGCTGCCTTGAAGTATTGTCCCAGTGCCATGCCACCCAGCCTTGCAGCCAGCTGATTATGGCCTGAAACCTCCAAAAACTGTTAGCTAAAAGAACCTTTTTGCTCTAATTTGGGGCATCAGGTATTCTGAGTCAGCACTGAGAGAAAAGTAACCAAGACAAACACTCACAACTTAATGGAGAAGAGGTTTGTGTTGGCTCATGATTACATTCAGTTATTGACTGGCTCCCAGACAAAAAAGACATAGCCAAGGAGTAGAGCAGAGGAAGAGCTTTTCACCTTATGGCAACCAGGATGCAGGAAGGGAAGGAGCTGGGGAGGGAAATATACCCTTTCAGCTCACAGCCCCGGAAACATCTCTTCCAAACAGGCTCCATCTTGTAACAGCAAGTCAGTAACAGTGGCCTCAGGATCTAGTCACCTTCTGAAAGCCCATCTGCTCATGTGCTCATCCTTCATCTAAACCATAACATTCCCCTATAAGATGAGGACATTTTTAAAGAACTCTTCAGCTCTAACATTGACAATCTTTAATTAACAAGAGAACTCACTCTGCTACGTGTGGTACTAACACCATGCTGAAGGAGTCCAAAATGAAGTGACTATTTGCTAATTATAGAGTTGATCTAATCAATGCAGACAGCACACTAGGTAATTTAATTCCTGAGGTGAATTTCATTCAGCCTAACTGCCTACATTCAAACAAATTAAATAGTGAGGTTACTAAACCACTATGTGAGAAACTAGTAAGTGTTTTTAAATTTAAATGTTCTGATAGGGTTGATCCACATCTTACATGGACCAAGAAGCCATATGCAGATATAAGAATACATACACTAATATCTATACTTAAGTATTATGCATGTGTTAAAGTGCATAGAGGGAAAAATAGCTAAGAAATCTTACAGGCTTTTAAGATATATTTTAAAAATATATTTAGCGTTAAATTTAAAAGTCAGTAAGATCCTTTTCCTTTTGTGAGAATACATTTTCATTAATATAACTATTTTGTTTACTTTCTTAACTTCAAGGTTTTTTCACATTTAAATATTACTTTAACTCTGAACTTGAAATTTGTTTTATAGAATCTCTATTATCCTCTTCCTTGTTCCCTGCCCTCCAGGATACCACCAGATTCTTACTACTAGAACATGCCAGAAACTGCTAGCACAGGGCCTTTGCACTGGCTACTTCCCAGTCTAGGACCCTCTTCCTTAAAATACATACATGGCTGTGTCATACCACCCTCACTGCCTTAAAGTTTTGCTCTAACATCACTTTGTCAATAAGATATCTTTTCCCTTCCAGGTTCATGATTTTGCTTAACCTTTTTTGTACATACCACAATATTCTTCATATTTTATGCTCTAATTTTTGCAGTGATATTTTTACTTATTTCCAGTCTCTTTGGCATTGAAATGTTATTTCTTTAAGGGCAGATGGCTTTTTGTTGAATGCTATACTCTACATTCCTAGGATAGTACCTCAAATATAATTGGCACTCAAAATGTATGTGTTCAGGAAATTAATTTGATAATCTACATACACAAATTTAGATAATCACTAATGAAGTCTCTGAAAATAGTAAACCACTAGAAACAAATCACTTTGCAGGTGAGCATATTAAAACTGAGATGACGCTATGCAAATATTATAATAAAGTATTTTAATTGCTGTATAAATTTATAATTCCCATTTACCTTTCACTTCAACACTGAACTGTAAGTGTTATTGCTCCATGAAAACAATCAATAGATATTTGACATATTGGATAGCAGGACAATAATTTTTGAGTATGAAACTTAGACAGAACTTTTCTAAGTTTCACTAGCATGTTTATCCAGGCATGCTCAGATCATAGAGTTTCTATCATGGAGAAGACCATTTCCTACAAGTAACAGCTGGGGCAAGATATTTGGTGCCATAAATAGAAGGAAAGAAATTCCCCATGCTTGGGAGTAGGAAACACTTTAGATATGGTAGAGGTAATACTGAAAACAGATACTACTTACTTATAATCCTGGGGAGGAAAAAAGAGCATTTCATCAACCACACAGGATGCCACAGATGTTAACAGGATCATACCATAATAGGCAAACTGAGAGTCTAGTTGGTACTCCTGATACCCTAACTTGCATGACTTTTTGATGAATAAAGAGGAAGAAAATCTCCTGTGAAGTCTAGAATGACCCTCAAATTCAAAATAATCATTGTTTCCATCACTTGTATAAATTTGATGAAGGAATTTTCTGTGAAGGTCTCTTCCCTGTGTTAACAAGTCATCACTCCCTTCTTTACAAACTAGAAAAGGGAGTTCCAAGAGCACATTCTCCGGATGTCCCAAAGACCCACACCTTAATATTCTGAAGCCACTTCCCTGACCAAAGCCATTAGTACTCCATTATCCCCACTTCATTCACAAGTCTCAAATTACTGAGACATCACTCTGTATACCTCACCTCATAGTCAAGGATAATGACAGAAAATGAAGTAATCATTAGACAGTTGGTATTCTTTCCTGTGTATCTTAAAGTAGGTGAGTTTTGCACCAAATTCTCAAAGAAATTTGGTAGGCAGGAAGCAATAAAAATACAAGGTAGTGGTCAGTTATCTGCAATGCATAAAGGAGGCACATTTGTTTTGCTAAAGGAGAAACTCTGTGTCTAGGAGGCAGGACCTAGACTCATTTCTGAGTAAATACTAAAGGCAGATATGATAGATAACATTATAATTCATTAAGGTCAAACCTCTTTAGCTCAAAAAAAAAATACTATGTTACACTCCAGAAGCAAAACTATATACAGTGTCACTTTTCAGCTAAGAGTATATATAAAAGTACATTTTTAACACCTTTCTTTGAAGAAAATTTTCTCTCAAGAATTGGCATTAAGATTATTGCCATAATGAATCCACCCAGCAATTTAGCCACATTTGTAATGTGTTAATAGCATTACAAAGCAGTGCTTAGCTGAGGCACCATGACATCAGAAAACACAACAAAGCCTTTGAAGGGACAAGAAGTACCTTCTATACTTAGCAACACTGTGGCTATGTATGTCATAGATAGACAAGCTTCTGGAGTATCTTGGTTACTTTACTGTCATTACTGGGACAAAATACCTGACACTCAAAATGAAGGAAGAAAAGCTTTATTTGGCTTACAGCTTGTGGAGGTTTCACTTCATAATTAACTGGCTCCAAAGCACAGTGACAAGGCACCAGAGCAACACTTCAGCAAAAGTAGCCAGAGCAAAATGGGTAGAGGAAACAGTAAGCCTCTTTTCCTCTCTTATATTGTACACAGGTAACTCCTTCTCCAGGGCTGGTGTAGCATTCGCAAAATCTCCCTGCCCTCCTCTTGCACAAGATGAGTATATTTACAAAGTAAGAACCCTGGCTCCCTGCTAAGTGTCTTAGTTAAACTTCTAAACTTCTCAAATTGACACAGTATATTAACTGTAACATTGGATCAAGCTTTGAATATCAAGGAATTTGATTCATCGTTGCTAAAAACTTGCATGCAGTGTATGACTTTATAGCTATGGCAGTAAGTAAAATTGAAGTTGTATATGTATGTGTGTATGTGTATATATATATATGTACAGTATTTATAATAAATTTATAATATCTACTCTGTGTATAAAAGTACACACAAATATTTGTGGTAGGCACTCTCACTTTGACAACTTTCTTGTATAATAGCCACCTCATTGATTCTGGATCACCTGACTAATATTTATAGGCAAATCTATATATTGTCTGTGAAACATGAGATGGAAACACCATATCAGACCCTTTGAGAGCTGTCATCTATCTTTGTGTAGAGCAGGCACGACAGGAGGATGAAGAACGGAGCTTGTATCGGACCCTGTCCAGAAACTATGCAGCCCAATTGTGTTCTGGGCTTCACAAAACCTAATACGTGTTAGGGAATACTGAATACTTTAATGCCAGGAGAAGGCCATGAGGCTCCAACAAGTAGGCACTTTTGCTCCTAAGAAATACAAGGCAGAAACACCTGTGGTGTAGCTCCAGTTAAGTAGATTTACTTCAACAGCAAGCAAAACACAAAATCGCCCTGATGAAAATGCTGAGATTCAGATTTATAGGCCATTCAGGAAGCGCAAAAATATCCTGAGGATGTGTTCGGTCTCTAATAGGGAACATTTTGACTTCCGGAATTCTCTCAGAAGTTATATGTATTTTTAAAATGTGGTGAGGATAACTTGTCACCATTCTCAACCATGTATGCATCAGGTAAAACTTACCCCAAGCCATCCCAAAGACTTCTCAACGCCCTCGGATGCACTCTTCACACTCTAACGTCAAGCCGCTGTCTCCAAATTAATCCGATCTACATACTGCACGAGGGATACTTTCACTAGAAATCACAGCATAGTAGCCTGCAGGAAACACAGTTTAGGGACACTTGCCTTTTCAAAGGCCATTTTAGGTGAAACAAGGCTTTCAGGCAGCTTATCCCATACCAGCCTGCAGTATCAGGAAGCACAATATGAGAGGCCAGGAAGAGCCTGTACACTCAAGCACCGTGGGTGACTTACATAGCAGTAGTCCATGAATCGCCTGCTCAGGCAAGGAAATCGAAGGGAATAATATCACCTATGAGAAACCAGAGGAGAAGCCCAGGCCTGGGAAGTGAAACAAGGCGGAGATCACTAGTGGGGCACCAGAGCTAAATCCAGGTGGGAATGGTGTTGTGACAGGGTTTATATAAATTTTAAGGTAATAAATAAATAAAAACTCTTTAGCTAAAGAGCTTGGATAATGAACTTAGTAGAAAAATTCAAAGAAATCAAATGGAGAAAGGGAATTAACATTTGAACATCCAAATGACAGTATAATTGTCCTATAGAATTCATGAGGGCTTTGTTCAAATACCTCCAAGGATACCAATCTCGCAAGAATGTTCAAGTCCTTTTTATACTGTAATGCAGAATGTGTATATATTATGCACCTCTTTCTCTATACTTTAAATCTTCCTTAGATTACTTAGGAAACCTGGTGCCACATAAATTCCATGTAAAGAATTGTTATGCCATATAATTTAGGGAATAACAAGGAAAAATGTCTACATATGTTCACAGTTGCAATTTATTTCCCAATATTTTTTATCTATGGTTAATTGAATCTACAGACATGGAATCTGTGTATAAAAGCCATGATTGGTACCAGGTTGGCACCAGAATTCTACATACTTGCTCCATCCCTGCAGAAACCGTCCTAACAGAAAAGGAAAAGGAAAGCTTTGAGCTCGGCGGTGAATGCATAGGCCCTCCTCAATCAGTAGAAGAAATGAATGTGCCTACAGTACATGGTAGGTGGAGGGAAGTGGCAAAGATAAAACTCGCATAAAGGAATGAAAGACATAAGTAGGCTCACTACCAGAACAGATTTCTATAAAGTAGGCATCTTCTACTTCAGTCCTCAGTGAGAAACAGCCACTTTCATCCCACATTTATGTCAATATCCACAAAGAATATCCAGAAGAAATCTCACAAACATTACACTCTTCACACCAAACTTAAAAGTACAAGACAGTCTCCAGATGTAGTCAGCATTAAGTTGGCCTTAATGAGGCGTGGTAGAATCTGTCAACTGACACCGAAATTGAAGCCCCCACAATCAGTGAGGCATATCAGTACAACACTGCATTAGAAGTCTCAGTTTGTCAGTCTAATAAATGAGTTCTCAAATGTCATTTTCCCTCCCTATGCGGCAAATATTTTTCTATTATTTAGTTATGCTGTTTTAACTGAGTTAACTCTGGATGTACCAGCACAATTCCATCTGTTAGAAACACTTCAGTCACTTAATGGAAAGAAAGAGAGATGCAAGAGGAGCAGGGTAACAATTCAAAGGGAAATGTGGTATTCGCTTGTCAGTACAGAAAACAAGCATGCAAAAGTCATATTTTTCAATTAAAGATCATAAAATTTACTGCTGATATGGCTCTTATTTCATTAAGAGAGACATTATCCATCCTGAATATTTTTCAAAGCAAAATAAACATTTTAATTAGATCCTACAGACAAAATATTTGCTTCTGGTCCATTTTGTTATATCTGACAACTGTAATAGAGTAATTAATGGAATTTGAGAAAAAAATACATAATGATATATGCCAGCTTTAAACCTGGGAAAACTAATAAAGTCTACAACTTGACACATGAAACTTTTTTACACACAGCAAAAATCCTAAATGGACAGTTAAACCAGTAACAAATTTAATTATATATATATATATATATATATATATAAAGTAATATAGGAACTAATTATATCTAATTACATCTCTTTTCAATGAACTAATAGAAATTAATAGTATAACTGTCTTAACTATTTTCTTATAAAATAATTTATCTTATAATAGTAAATTATTTTATAAAATAGTTAAGGTAATTATACTATTGATTCTATTAGTTCTTTGAAAAGAAATGTTTATTCCTATATTGCTTAGCATATATATTTTATATATAATAGTACATATTTTATATATAAATGGCTTATAAAATAGTTAAGATAGTTATACTATTAATTTCTATTAGTTCACTGAAAAGAGATGTTTATTCCTATATTGCTTAATCAATTTTCATGCCTATATCTGGCAATATAAACAGCTACTTTGAAGATAACAATACATAATGTAGTAACCACTGTTACTCTCCTATCATCTTGTTTTGAAATTTTGTATCCCAGTTTTTATTGCTTATTTCTCTTTAAAATAAAAAAAATTATTTTGTTAGTTCAGAAGTAGTTAAGTCAATGATATATTTATTGTTCAAACAGTAACTGAAAGAACATATTAATGACAAGAAATATGGCCAAGTCTTTAAGTGTTTTAATTTTTAAATTTAAATTATATTTAAATCAAATTCCTTTGTATGAACCTAAGTCAACTCTTCTGAGGCCTTGGAGAGTTTTCTACACATGAACTTTATATACACCCCACTATTTCAGGCAAAACCTTTGGAGTGTGTGACCTTCATGAATGGTCAGTCCATTCAGGATCTTCAGCTTAATTGCATATTGTTAGCTTCTCACACAGGGAACATGTTTGCCTAATTACTCAAGTCATGTGATGACTATAGAAAGCAAAACTGAATAAAACCCACATCGGGGTTTGAGTTATCCAGTTAAGCTGTCTGCAATGATCAGATTTACTATATTATTATAAAAATCATTTCTATTCTTGCTCACTTTACATACTATATAGCACTTTCCATTATCCACAAAAAGTACAGGATTTTTGAGCTAGAAAGGGATTTATTTTACCAATAGAAAAAAAAACTGAGAACACAAAATTTTCCCAATTCAATCATCACAGTTAAATCAGGAGAAACAGTCTGAGTTCTGAATCATCTCAATTAGTTTTCTAGAACGAGTTTAGTAAAACAACATACCAGACCACTTCGCTAGAGTAATTTTGTGTAAGAATCTCCCAAACAGAATGGTGTAAATGGGTGAAAATGCTGATCTTGAAGCTACTAGCTTGCCTGGGCAGGATGCAAGAGAGCTAAAATCTTAAGCCAGTCAATTCAGTACTTGAGCAAACTTCACTACTAATCCAAACATTCCAAACAAATATTCGTACTATCATCTTTGCTAGTGTAATGATGCACAGAGATTGAAAAGAGCTTATACTCGGGTATTTTAGGCAACTGACTCTACCCTGTGTCTCAGATACCTTCTCTATAGCTCTAGGCACGTACCACATTACTTGCAGAAATACCAACCAGTTTTCTTTTACCACATTATGCTAGATTCTTAAAAGGACAAAGTTTTGAGTAAGGCACATTTTACTGTACTATCCAGAATGGGCAAAGCTATGCTGTAGCAAAAATAAGCACCAACAACTCAGTGGTTTATTCCAACTCAAAATAGTACAATGTAAGTCACAAAGCTCCTCTCCATGTTATTATTACACCATCTGGAATGTAAGGCCTTCAAGATTATGACAAGAAGGGAAAAGAAAAATGAAGACTATGTAACTTTGAACTGTTTGACCCAGAACTGATACATATTCATTTTGCTCACATTTCATTACCCATAATTCATTATGCTGATCCTATCATGTGAGAGTGTTGGGACATGTAGGGTACCTTGCAGATATTTAGTGATCACCAAGTACCTCAACTTTATTCATGAAGAATAAAGAAAGAAATACACGGAAACTTTTATACAAACTTTATTCTAACATAAGAGCCATGTTTCTGTTTTTCCATAGATAACTATTAATAAGCATAACACTTATCCACCCAATGAATCCTGGTTAACTACCCTCAAAACATATGACAGCACATGCATAAAGATTCCCAACAGAAAAACACAAACTTTCCATTGATGTGAAATATAATTCTGCTACTAATAATAGGCTACATCAATGTAATCCCTTGGCTTTTCCTTTGTATTGGGTATTGAACTCAGACAGGTGCTGTGCCACTGAGCTACGTTCCCAGTCCAATTCTTCGAATTCTTGAAATTATTTCACATATATAAAAATCAACACCTATTGTTCATTCAGTTGATTATTTAAAAAAAAAAAGGAACCACAAACTAGGTAGGTTAAAAACACAGAAACCCTTTTCTCATAGTTTCAGAGGCTGGAAAGTCCAAGGACAAAGCAGATTTGGTGGCTGGTAAGGACTTATTTCCTTCCTCAAAAATGTTGGTTTCCTGCTATGTCCTTACACTGCTGAAGGACTTATCTCTCAACAGGTCCTGCCTGCTTGGAGAATAGGGTTTCAACATATGGTACTAAGAAAGGAAAGCTAGGTTTTAAGAAGAAAGAGACATTCATATTGAAAATGATTTCGACAGGTTGAAACAGTATATGACTAGCAACAGAAAGAAATGTTCATTTAGTGGTTAATTTAATTAATAACTCATGTCATGGGGTATAGGACAGGATATATAAATAAGACATCCTTCCAGCCTCCAGGAACTAAAGTTATGCACTAATAACAAGTCAGTGAAAAGGTCTAGAGCAGAGCTAACCTCCAGAGTTAATCACAGAGTATTTAAAATGAGTATGCTAAAGGTAATTGTAAAAACTGTTCTACAGGTAACCTGCTATCCTCTGTGCTTGTAAAATGAATTAAAGTTTAGAATGACTGTCTCACACATAAGACAAAGCACCACTGGCATAAGATTTCCTTAGAGGAAAATACATAGTGTCAGAAAGAGAAGTAGCCATCCAAGTATCTTGTTCTCCATCTTTTCTAGACTATTGCACAGAACCCTTGACTGTGGAACTTTAAGTGCATGACTGTGCATCCACCACCCCCTCCCTGACATGATGGGGTACCAGGAAATAACAGCACTACAATAACATAGGCTCTCTGATCACTAGAAAAGCCCAAGAAGCAATGCTCCCTGACATGGTCTCTTCTCACCTTCCCCATAAAGATTCACATAATGGCCCTGTTAACACTTTCCCACTTGGGACCTTCAGGGATACTCAGATCAATGTTTCATCCCACTTTATCTTAGGGAATGAACCCCCTGGTGGTACTTATGGGCCGTTCCTAACTATCCTCCAGTATCAATCAAAGTGATGCTGTGAGAAGTCACATAATTCTTGTGGGTTAAAGTGACAGATTAAAATACCAAGAGTTGGTTCTTTATTTGGGAAAAGGAGGGAGAAAGGAAAGGCTGAGATTTACTCGACTGATCCTCTGAAAGCTAGTCTCACATGAGAAGAGCTGTTCTCTTGCAAAGCTCCATGGAAACTGGCTGCAGTCCAGTGATTAAGGCAATCAATCATGGTCAACTGCATGGTTTGGATCCCAGGACCTTGATCAAATGGGGGGGGGGTGTGGAGTACTAAACTCAGACTGAAATACATGGAGGTGGCAGGTTAAGGCTTTATCCAAGTGCTATTAGGTTTACAGCTTTTATACCCTAGCCCCTGATAACCAAGAGAAGGGTTTGGCACCTGGATGATCAAGGAGCTTCAAAGCCCATAATCCAAGGAACCAGGGTGCTCTTAGAACCCGAAGAAAACCCATGATAGATCCTGGAATACTGCCCTAAAAAGAATTAGTGTCAGAGTGCCATATCCCACACATCTGCCACTAAGCCAGTATCAATGCACTTTCCAGAACACTTCTCTTACAGTCCTTACATGGGTGCTGTTTTGGAAGTAATCTTACAAACAACATTAATTAAGGGGGAAACAGCATTATTGTTATTATTTAAACCTAGACAAAGAATACTTCCCCTGAAAATCAATGACATAGTCACCCTCAACAAATTGCTCTTCAGATAAGAAAACTCAAACAGGTAAAGATCTGGAATGTTGGAAAATATACACTTAGTAGCCTGGAGATATTGAACAGCAACCTGACAGAAAAAGATTGTGGACATGTGTGTTTCTGCGTAAGAGTGCACTCTTTGGGGGCCAAAAGATGTCAACATTAACTTGCTCCAAACAGACATCATGTGGCAGAGTAAAAACTTTTATTTGCTACTAGACCAAAAAATAGAATTCCATATAAGAAAGAGCTTTTCAACAGGAATGTGTGACAATAGGCAGGATTGCCTTGCTACAGTGACCTTCTCACACTTTGAATGCATGCGAGCTGGGGAAGAGTGAATAGTAGTCAGGGCATAATGGGTACTCCCTACAGAGCAGGAGCAGTCTAAGACTTTCTTGAGATCATAATATACAAATAGCTATCATCATGAAAAAATACAGTAGCATGTTGGTGTTTTGAAGCCCAGAATCTCATCCATTCATGAACTGTCTTGTCTCAAACCCACAGGGATGGAGATAAATTTAGGAGTAAACAAAAGTTAGAAATGTTTTACAGTGTGAATGGTCATTCATGACAGATCATGTAAGGTAGAAAAACTTCATGGCTGATTTCCAAGCATGAAGGAAAGCCATACCAATCTGTTGTTACCAAAGTGGTAGTTAACTCACATTACTTAAAAAAATCTGAAAGCTCAAGATTTCATTCAAATCTATATTTACTTATATAGGAATAAAATGTTTATGCAATAATTGAAAAGTTATGAGATTTTAATTAATTCATGACTCCTTTGGCTAACATTTTTCTTTAAAATGGTAATTCTCCCAAAAGAGAGTTGAACTTGGCAAAATTACATAGGTAGCAAAATTTTTTTTCAGATAGACTTTACCTCCTTATTTTCCATTTTCTCCTCCTTCAGGAAACTCTTTCATATTGTGTAACTTCCTAATGCTTCTTGCCTTTCCTTTTTCCTGCCCATTTACTCTGAAAAAAAGTTGAATCCAACCAAGATCCCTACAATTAAAATGATAGGAAGGTGATATGCTACCATCTGTCAATAATTTTATATTTTACAAGCATTTTCGATACTTTAATCTCCATGTGATAAAATTCTAAGAATGAAATTTCAGGAATCAGTCTTATCAACTCAGAGTTATTTGGAAGAGTCATCTTGGTTTATAAGTGTACAGTATGTAGCAAGCTACCACTTCTTCATCTAGTTAATCCTGGCCTAAATTTATCTGCCTTTGTAATGTGAAAGGGAGATGTTTACAATCTTCATCTATTAAAAATAACAAGCCAGTTATACTCATTCAAGATTGTGTGTGCTAAGCATTGCATTGATCACTTTATGTGTACTATCTCATTGTGTAATTCTCACAAAAGAAATTATATATTATTGTCACAGGGCTACTATAGATAAAAAAAAAAATTGAGGTGTAAACCAATGAAGAGTTTGTTTAAAATCATATGAATAAATGGAATGGCTTTAACTTTTTGCTGGGACTGTCAAATTCCTATGTCTGTGTTCTTAATTTGCAGGTTTTCCTCTACATCAGCATAACTAAACTAACCATACACGCTTCAAACGTGCACACTGAGAAAACGCGTGGAACTTAGTACCTTTTCTTTGTAACTCGTCCGGTATGTGCTACCTTGCTTTAGTCCATCCATGCTCACAACTGTGGCAAATTTAATCAGAACGCACTCAGACATTTCAGAACCAATTAGAAACTACTAAGCTCCTCTCGAGCTTCAGTATTCCACCCCTACTTTTTTCAGAAATGAATGAGTTTTACATCTCATTTTTCTTTATTAAATGCTTTTAAGAAAAAATGAATTCTTTCTAGAACTGAATGTTACAACTGCCTTCTCTTTCCACTTAGTTTCCTTAAATGGAAGTTGGAATGATTTCAAAGGAGAACACAATCAATTACTTCTATATTAACCCAAAGGAGAAAACAGTTGAGATCAAAATTAAAGAAATAACTTCTGTGTCTTTGTCGTTCCCCTCTCCCTACCAATGTGATCTAATTAATCAATATCAAACATTTAACCAGTTATGAATAATTGGCCACCAAATGATCCTCCACTTTATTGCCTTTTAATAAGAAGAAATTAGGGAAACTGTTGCTGATTGAATACCAGGAAGTAGATTAAAAAACCACTGCCTGCCCAAGAGGTAGCAGGCGGGTGTCCTGACAGTCAGCCTTAGGTCCACACCAGTAACAAGATTTGTCAGGGCTGAATAGATTTGATTCCCTTTCAAAGCGGTCATAGAAAGATGCACATGCTGAGTGTGAAATGAAGGACAAACATGGAGAGAAAGAAGAAATGATCTGGTTCAATCTTTATACTGCATGCATGCTGGAAGCTATAAAGAAATTTTGGCCTTCTTGGGAAGGATTCGCTAAGACAGAGACAAATGAGAAGCCATGGATGTGGCGTTTACTAGTGTTCATGATCTTAGTGCCCTGGACTTTTACAGTGTTGATTAAGGTAACTAAAGAATAAAAAACTGATTCCAATAAATCTAGATAAATCCTTGCTGTTAGCCCTGATGCCCTAGAAAATTCCCCTACTTCTTATTTTGTAGCCAAGAGAGAATTTAAAGATACCTTGATGAGATGGCAGCTGGTATCCCAGATAAAGCTGGTCTTTCTAAAAAATTGTCTTGGTAGAATCCAAACCAAGTCAGACAAAGGATATAAACTCCTAAAACTCCTCAGTAGAAATCAATGTAGCTATAGACATAGAATCAAGAGTCTAAAGCTGAACCTGATGATGGTGTTGGTTATGGTCATTTTGATTCTTGGTATTGCATCAAAATATTGGAGGATCATTCAGTTGCACCATATATGTATCCTAAAAATGGAAAGAAAATCTGTTGTATTTACTAGTTCCAGTCACTGTCTACTTCTGTGATCCCTGAGTCCTTTGGTTCCTGTAATCCAAACTGGACAGTTAAGAGAAAGCCAATTAGGGTTGAGGTTAAAATCTCCCTGTCCACAAAGAAAACCAAAGGCCTGCTCAGCTATACTAAGGAATGACACACAAGGGAAAACTTGAACTTTTATGGCTCTGTTAGGCACAGACCAAGTCACCATCCTACCCAATTCTAAAGGAAGAGTAGTTGTATAAATTTAACCAATGAGGTTTGTGGAAGATAACTTGACTTCGTTAGTGGGGTCTTTTAGAGTATTTCAATGTTACTTCAACTTAGTACTATGATTTTCACTGATTAGTATTTTACATATCTTCTATTCATGCTTATAAGTTCCAGAAGAGATTCTCTCATTCAGGAACTATTGCATGTAGAGAAAGGCTAAGAAGATTCTGTGCATGTTTCCCCAGACAGAACAACAGAAACAGTATCCAGTCCCAGAAGGATGGAAACCTTGTAACTCTGTAGTAAAGAACATAAAAGCAGCAGGGGCAGTAAATATCAATGCCAGCTGGAAGTTCAGAGTAGCTTCCTCACCAGTGAATTCAGTAGCTGGCCCCATAGTGCCAGCTGTTTCCAAAACTGTGACTGCAACTGAATGAATTGCAAACACTTATAGTACTCAGTGTGATGACTTGGATAGTGCCAGTGCCTTATTTTCTACCCACTGGCACCTCACTAGCAAGACCAAACTCTCATTTGTGTAGCAAGACTTCTTATATGCATGGAAGGGCTATCTGAACCCTATTGTTTTTTGCCACTAATGTTGGATCAGGATTTAGTTTAGGTAGCTTTATCCAATGGTGTCCAAAGATTTCACCCTGTAGTGGGTATGGGTTGGCCAACCAGGACATTCAAACTCAATGGCCCTGCCTATGTTAGTGTACCTTTGTCAGGAGAGTTACTGCTAAACACCAAAGAAATTCAGAGGCCTTCATCAGATAAACTTTTCTTGGGACCATTTTAGTAGAGTCACAAACTTATTGTCTCTGGCAGTAAAAGAAAAAGTGCCTTCTCCTGGTCCTGTCCCTTCTCATGACACAGAATAAAATGCAGCACTTTGTTATATACTCTTTGATATTGATGACAGTGTTGCCTCATTTAGTCATTTTTATCTGCTAACCTACAAATAAGTGTCCTTTGAATGAGGACCTAGCAGTAAGCTGAATTGGAGGCTGCACATCAAGCTGGAGGATACTATCTAGTTTTAAAGCTTTAGAACCGTAATGACCTCTTTGAGTCACAATCCTCTGTGATTGATGATTTTGCTGACTGGGAACTCAGGCAGAGGGTGTCATGCAACCGTGACAGACTAACAAGCTTGCAAGTAGGGTAAATTTTTAGCTCCTTCACAGTTTATGACATCTAATTGGCCTTCAGTTGTTCAGTGCCTGGTGATCCATTTTTGGAATTCCCATAGTAATGGAACATGGTGAAATGTTCCTTGAATTTTTCTAGGTAACAAATGTGAATTTCACGCAAAAATTCAAAGAATTCCATTGGCAGTATAAATGAATTAACCCTTGCATTAGAAGTTTATGAAAAAATATGCACTACATTGATGTCTAATTTTGAAAAAGCATTGCTTTTTGGGATGGACGTTTCAGTAATTTTACCCCCAAAGTAACATTAATACAATCATTCTGTTTAAATAAAAGCTCCTATATGAAGTCTCCACTTAAGAGTTACAAAAGTTCATATATAAAACAAATTGAAGAGGGTGTACAAATAGGTACTTAAAAGGATAAGGAAGAATTTTCACCTTATCCTATGTTAAAGAAAGCATTGTTAAATATAAATTATTAAATATTTTATAGAAGTTAGTATTTTAGTTAAAATGTGGATTAGAAAACCAAGTACATGAATAAAGCATACTGCAGGATTAAAACCCTTAAAAATGTCAGAATGTAAAGCTATCCATTTTAATATTATCCTTTGGGCCAACTATTAACATCTTAACTGAATATTAAAACATATTACTAAATGAACAAACTATTGAACACTTTTGATTACCATATAATGACAGAGAATTGAGAGCACATTGAGTTATTTTCCAATTCTCTGTGAAACAGTGATAAAGATTCAGGTGAAACTATTTTATTGACAAACAGTAAAGTTGACCCTTTTGATGTATGGCTTTATGAGTTTTTAACATGTAGAGATTACTTAACTATGTCCATAAAGAAGCACCGGAATAACGTCAGTGATGCTGCAACTCATGCAGTCATGTGGAGGTTACTAAGCCTTAACAAACACAGATCTATTCTCCGTTCCTTTTTTATTTTTACTTTTTGGCCAGTGTCAGAATGTAACATAAGAGAAGGAACAAAGTATATAATCTTTTAAGCTTGCATTCATTAAACTCCAAGTATTTCGCTGACTTTCTTCCAAGTTCTTAGGAGTTTCAGTAGTCTGTTTCCTTTTTGTTGGCAATGCCATACTACACTGTAGATGTACCAGTGTTTGCTATTAGCCTACTGAAGGACATTTGGAAATCTTCCTGTTTTAATAAATTGTAAAAAAAAATACTGCCATAAACATTTATGTATATGTTTTGGTCTGAATAAAACATTCATTTTTCTAATATGTATTATCAGGGACCTGGCCAAGATCCCCAGTCTTCCAACAAGCGTATGGCAAAGGTTTAAATAAATGAGACCAAGATATGATTTTAGGGCTCCAAGAGGGTCAAAACACTCTAGCAGAGTTCTTGACTGTGGAGACTAAGACAAGGAATGTCTCTGGGCAGCCCATATTTATTTAGTTTTTCAAACAAGGAAGGGGTTAGAGTGGAAAACACAGGAAACAGCAGGATCTTGGGAGTGGTTTAAGGATTTTTCCAAGTAACCAATTATGCTAATTTAGGAGAACCATCTTATGTTAATTTAGGAGAAGTATCTCAGAAGGTCTCCAAGACCTACTCTCACTACAAGAGTGAAATGCCTGAAGCTACAATCTCTATGTTGTTAATTGGGGTTGGACCCAGGTGTCCTCAGATGTGACCTTATCTTGTCCTTTGAGGCATCTCTTTGTTCTTAAGTTAGCCATGCTGTGGCCATGCCACAGCCCTGCATGTGTGTTCAATTTCCAGCTTTAGTGACTCCCAACAATATATACCTAAAACTTGGGTTTCAGGGTTATACAACAAGTTCACATTTATACTTTTTTGTGGCGCTGGGGAATACGTTTACTCTTTGACAAGCTGTCAGATTGCTTTCCAAAACAATTATAATATTTTGCATTCCTACCAGAAACATCTGAGAATTCCATAAGCAGTGGGAGTCCTCAGTGTTTTTTTTTTTATTTTAACCAAACTGCTAAGTATGTAATACTGTCTTCCTGATGGTTTTATATTTTATTTCCCTAATAGCCAAGGATGTAAAACACCTTTTTGTCTGTTTATTTGCCATCAGTACTGGGACTTTGGTGACATTTAAATCTTTGGTCCACCTTGAGTTACTTTTACAACTTTTGACTTTTGAGAGTTCTTAGCATATTATGACACAAATATTTAGTATGGTATTTGCAAATGCTATCTCCTTACTGAAGGTAGTCTTTTTCTATAATGTCCTATCTAATTTTGATATTTTGATAAAGCCCAATTTATCTTATTGTAGACTGTGCAATTGGTGTTACATCTAAAACCCTTTCCTAATCAAAAGTAAAAAGGATTCTTTTTTTATTTTTTCTAAGAATCTTATCATTTTACTTTTTCACTTGCATTTACGATGCATTTTGAATCAATTCTTGTTTATGGAATAAGGAGATGAAGAATTCATTATCTTGCTATGAATTTCCACTTGTTCTACCTTTGTTTGTTGAAAAGACTATCAATCTGTTATCCACAGAATTTTAACTGCACCTTTGTGAAGTCACTTAACCATTTTATAGGGCATATTTCTGAATTTCCATGTATCTATGTTTCATCAACAGGACAGTATTTTGAATACTTCTATAAATAGTATAATATCACTCAAAGGTCTGAGTATTAAAGCCTTGGTTTGTAGTATGGTGATCTCACCAGTCCTACTAACAGAATAAGAACCCTTTGCTTCTTCAAGTCTGCCTAGGTAAAAAGAAGACAGTGATCTGAAGGCCTGTGCAAGGTATTGGCAAAGTTTAAGGCTAGAACATCAGTGCAGAAGTTATAGTACTTTAATACAGCAGATGATATCTTTCCAAACTATTTTTTCTGGACTATAGATACTTACAAATTCCTCATGTCATTACAGAAAGCAGTGATTTTTTTGTCTCCCACCAAAGTCGAAAGAAAGGTGAAAAATATTAACTAGAACCCATTAACAGAAGTAACTCTCAATAATAACTTGCTTATTTGGTAAATTAAATTATTTCTAAATATATCTCAGGGAGGAAAAAAGATGGCCAATTGATAGTTGGAATGATAGAGAGCCTCTCTGAGAAAAACAACTCAGATGCTAAAATTTAACACCATGGAGAGTACCAGACAAAAGGAGAGAAATTCTCGTAACCCAGGAAGAAACTGAGGAATAAAAAAAAAAAATTAAAAGGAAGCATGGACAGAGAGCTGGATCTGGGCACGCTCCTGTCACTGTTCTGGGCATGTCTTAGAGTCAGATGACTCACAATCAAGCCGAGGTCATGGCTGAGAGCAGGGTTGGTGAGCCCGAGTCCCTTGGCAGTAGGAGGTGCTGCAACAGGAAATGGAAATGGCAAGTTGAACTGCACAGGCTTTGGTGAGTACTGAGAGCTGGGTTCCCCAGAGTGGGATGAGCGGCTAGACGACATTTTGGAGTTGAGCAAGACAGGCTTGAATCAACAACCGAGGCAGTGTCAGTTGGTGGCTCCTGGCCCAAAGTGGATTGGTGGGATTTGCTTGGGCTGGGCCATGTCCCTGGTCAGGACCCAATAGCCAGGGATGAGGCTGTCCCAAACCTGTGACATCCGCAGGGCACACACTAACATGCTGAAGACACTCACTGGTTGACTGTCTTAGAGGGGAGGGGCTAGCCCACATTGCCCCTGTATGCACCTCACAGATCAACAGCAAACTGGGGAGAGCAGCAATCCCCTAGCCAGTATGCTTCTGAAAGACTGTAAGCAATACGAAAAGGTCCTGAGACCTCCACCATTCACCTGTCTGAAAGAAACCAGAAATGTGACAAGACAAAGTAACAAAAAAAAGTCTCCAACCACTGACCCAGGGAAAATAAGTCCAGGAGAGGTAAATACAGAGGAGATCAAGGGCAGCAAACATGCAATATCAGACACAGCTTCATCAGAAATAAAGAAATACTTCTGTGACCTCATCAATGATTTAAATCTGAAATTCTAACTCAGGTGAAACAAGATATAAGAAGATTAATAAAAGAAATGCTGGGCATTCCTCAAGAAGACACAAATGGAAGAATGGAGGAACCCAGAGAAAGGAGAGAAGCCTTTGATGAAGAATATAAACAAAATCTAGAATACATGAAACAGATCCAAAGAGAATATCAGGAAATTAAAAACTCCACTGAAAGATGGCAAAACCTTTTAACAGAAACTAAAGACAGACTTTCAAAACTTGAAGATAGATTTGCAATGTATAATCATGAAAGGAAGGATCTCTTAAAAATAACAAGGAACCAGGAAGTAACGACACAAAGGCTAGAAGACGACAAGAGGATTTATAACTTAAGAATGAAAAATGTGAACAAAGAAGCAGGGACAAAAACAAATGAAATTAAAAGGCTATTCACAGAAATAATTAAGGAAAACTTCCCAAGCATAGGAAACGGAAGTGATGTTCAGATATATAAGACATACAGAACTCCAGCCAGCTACAACCAAAACAGATCTACGCCCAGGCATATAATAATCAGGATCCCAGAAATCGATCACAAGAACAGAATATTAAAAGCAGTCAGAGAAAAGAAACAGATTAACTATAAAGGAAAACTCATCAAAATTACAGCAAACTTCTCGATGCAAACTTTCAAATCAAAAAAAGCTTAGAGCGAAATATTCCAAGCCCTGAAAGAAAATAACCTCCAACCCAGACTGATGTACCCTGAAAAACTGTCTCTCAAAATTAATGGAGAGACAAGATATTTCCATGACAAAGAGGAACTGAGAGAGTTTGTGACCACCAATCCAAATCTGCAAAGAATATTGAAGGACATTCTAGAGAGAGAAAAGAAAATCACCAGGATTCCAGAAACAATGGCAGAAAGGCCTAAGTGAAAGGGCAGACAGTGGAATGAAGGAGAAAAGTAAACAACAATGATAGAAAAATAGCATAGCTGAGATGAGGCAGAGAAGACTGGCTATATCGCTGTTTTGTCTTGACTGATTTTATTTTAATCTGGTATGCTTGAGAGTATCAAGTCTGAGAGTATAGGCAACTACTCTAAAGTTGACAAGATTCAATAGGATAGCCATTGTGGTTTGATTATTAACTGCCTTTGAAGTCCTATAATGTCTCCAATGTTTGGTTTTTACTAATGGTGCTTGGTACTGCTATGTTTAATTATACTATGCCTGATGATATAGACAATTTTATTGAAAATAACAAGAGACATCATAGTAACTACTGTAGATCACCTTGCATTGTGGTTTTATATGTCCTTTTCATTTTGTGTTTTTCTAGGAATTTGTATTGCTGACTTGTTTTGATTTGTTTTTCCCTCTAATACAGAAAGGCTAGGCATGCATGTAGAGACTTATTCATGTGTAAAACTTCTAAATAGTTTACTAGAATTGATTATAGTTATTGTAAAAAAAAGAGAGGAAAAGACAGTATTCTAAAGGATATAACTGCATGTATGTTTAAGTGTGTAGGATTGATAACCATATTACTAAGTTTTTGTTGGATAGATGAACAGAACTGGTTGCAGTCTCATTGTTTAAATGTCCACTTTGTATGCTTTACTTTTATAACTTGAATAATTACTTCTAAGAGGAAAATATGTAATTATCAAGTAGTGATTTCTTACTTTTTTTTGAAATTATGTATTATTTCTACCCTCTTTCTGTTTCATTTTTTTCTTTAAATAAAATATATATATTTATTATATATATATATATATATATATCAGAATTATAGACAAATTAATGACAGTGCAAAACTAATCCATAAGAAAATTCTAAACGAGATTACTTTGTGTGAGTCACAGATTTTAAATAAGTGCTCACATTTTTAAGTTAAGGATGTTTTACCATTGAAATGCCATAGTTTCCTATCCTATTATGTATATGTTCTCTGTTCCAATACTTCTCAGACTTCAATGTGCAACAGAACATATTTAAGGAGAGAAGAAAATAATGTTGTGAAAAACCTTAGTTGCTAAAGCCAAGCATAGACCTACCTAAGAATACATATTTAAGAGTGAAGCTTAAACAAACGGTTTTGAAAAAGTGTCTCCAATGATTCTGAGGCCAACAAAGTGTGAGAAACACTACAACATACTTGACCTTCAGAATTAAAAGATCCAGGAACAATAGAAGCTAGAGAAATTTCACCTTGCATCGTGACCCATGCAGAAGAGGAGAGGAGATCACATCTTGCCCACTACTTCTGGCACCATCCTCACTGACACCAGAGAGGAGGGCCCAAGCTGCCTGCTGTGCCACTCCTGGCACTGGAAACCTCCACTGCAAGCCCAGTGGGAGAGGAGGAAAATGGCCAGGCTATCAAACCCTAGCCAGAGCTGCTTCTTTGTTCTCCTCCACCTAGGGTGGCAGAGGTGATAACCAAAAGCTAACTTGATTGAGGATGAGACCAAAACCCTGGAGGAGAGATGAACTCTAGGACTAAAGTGCGAGATAGCCTTGGGAGACAGGCAGAGAAAGATCTAGGCGGACATCTCCTGAAATTTCCTGAGAAACTCAAGCTCAGACCAGGAAAATCATGGGGCCTGAATTCAGTGGTGAATGACTAGGTTTGGTGGGCATAAACTTTCAAGGGGATGAACCTGAAGAAAATGGTATTTACTCCAGTGGTCTGCTTGAGCTCTTGGGATTATATCAAATTAAAAAAACTGCTTAGGAAAAAAGAAAAAAGACAACTGATAAAATGAAGAGACAACCTACAGAATAGGAAAAAAATTTTTGTCAGTTATTTTTCTGACAGAGGGCTATCATCTAGAATAGTCAAAGAACTCAAAAAAAACAAACTTCCTAAAATAAAAGACCCAATCAAAAAATGGACATTCAAAATGAGTATATACTTCATGGAAGAAGTACAAATAATTGCTAAATATGTAAAAAATATTCAACATTTCTGACCATTAAAGAAATACAAATTAAAACCCCAATGAGATTCCATTCTACCCCTAAAAGCATGGCTGTATGTAAAAAATTTAATAACACCAAATGCTGGAGAAGATGCTGGGGAAAGGGAACTCTTCTATGTTATTGGAGGGAAACTAATATAGCCACTATAGAAATCAGTGTGGAGATATCTCAGAAATGAAAGATAGAAATTCCATTAGATCTACCTATCTCCCTTCTAAGTATCTTTCAAAAAGAGTTAAAGTCAGCATATTACAGAAATATATACATATCCATGATTATAGCAGCATAGTTTGAAACAGCTAGATCTTGCAAATAGCATATATTTCTATAAGCAGAGGAATGGATAACAAAAATGTAGTATTTATGTGCAATGAAATACTAGCCTTTGATAAAGAAAGATAAACTTGAGATATTCATAGGCAAAATGATACAATTGAAGAACATAATGTTAAGTGAAATAAGGTATGCACATTTAAATATCATATTTCTTTTATATAAGAAACTCAAAATTGTATATATATATATATATATATTAATAAAGAGCAAAATAAAAGATAAAGAAAGTGGAGACAAATGTAAATTATTCTCCAAATTCTTCATTCCTTTGTTTCAAAAATATTTAATATATATGCTAATTTGTTTCATTTATATTACTAGGTTCTCTTGTTCATTGAAAAATGAAGCTTTGTACTATTATCTGCATGATACTTTTCTAAAAGAGAAACTTTTTTTGTCTATGATTCATACTCTCAGTAACATTTTGGCCATTCTTTTAAGATTATGGTACACAATGTGTTCACTGTTATTATTTTCATAGTTTAAATGTGAAATTTGGGGGTTTTTTTACAGAAGTAAGAAGACTGCATTTTTATATTTTTTATTTAAATTGACTTGTATTACATTAAAACAAAAAATAAAAATTCTAAAGTAAAGTCATAGCAAAAGTCACATATAACAATGTTTTAAAATATATATATCAAAGCTAAATGTGGCTTTTCCTTTATGTTAGTTACCAATAGATAAGTTCTGCAATAAATTCTAAAACATACACTGACAAAAAAGAAATTTCTGTCATTATAACTCTATTCCAACATTAAACTCACATTCATATTGAGTTTTGTATTAATTTTCTACTACTTGAATGTCTGCTGGAGAAAAGAATGGTATTTGGTAAGCAATAAAAAAATGTGTTTTCTCACATTCCTTCCTAGAACAATATAGGTGATACACATAAATGTACTGCTTTCTTAGGTGTGTAATATTACATCAGATTTATATTTGTCTTTTCTAATATCTGTAAAAGTCACAATCCAACTTGTCAATTTATTTTTTGGGTGTGTGGGTGTTTGTGTATGTATTTGAATACACAGGACATTTTAAAAGATTGGCAGTCAGACAATAAACAAGCTCTTCTTACCACATAACCTTCTGGCCTTTTTTATATCATCCACTAAACCTCAACTAGCAAACAAAAAAGTCTGCTAAAGTCATTCGAGAATTATTAAAACCTGTCATGTGCATTTGCTTCAAAAATATCTTTAATAGCTCTATTAATACTTGTCAATCACTATGTGTTCTTGATCTTATTTTTAAACACAATTCCAAATTCTTTGTTGAAGTCTTTTTTCTAGTACTTTTAATATTTTCTACATAAGTGCAAATTTTCCCAATTAAAATCAAAATCCCTTTCCATTTGATTTGTCTTCATACACCTTTGATTGCTAAAGTTGCTATCACAATTCACAAAATATTCAAATTCTAAACTTTCCTGTCATTTGTTGAATCAAAACACTCACCTGAATGCTTTGTGGGTAATTTTATTGTATGTTTATTTCTGCCAGGAAACCATTTCAGAATGTCTAACAATAAATTACTACCTGTCTAAAAAGTCACACTGTTTGAAGGGTTTTTCTAAGCTTAACTCCTTAAAGCAAAATGTAACAGAGTCATTTAACATTTTTTTTCAAAAAAGGACAGCTGTATGTATACTGCAAAACTCTAAAGTTTATACAGGTTATTTTAGTATCTAAAGACATCTGACAATGAATCTTTGGAAAGCAATGGTAATTCATTCAACAATAGAAATGGAACTTAGAATACAAACTGAATTAAATTTCAAGAGATTGAGCACTGAGCTTCAAAATAACTTCCTTTTGGAACATGTCCAAACACAATATTAAGTGTATGCAATCAGTTACATGTCATAAGTTAAAGAACTTGTGTAACTCACAGAAAATGTACAATTTTCAACCTCATGAACTGTCATCACTACAAGAAGATGAAATAAAAACTGTTTGTTTCAATCTCTGCCAAGTGTCAGGAAGAGCAATCCAGGCTAGGAACACAGTTGCACAACTGTGCAACATCAGATATGCCGTGGCAACACCAGAAGGTGTTGAAGTCTGGGTGTGTGATCAGGGGAAAGCTTTTCATCCTGCACATCATGCTGCCTAGACTCAATGAACTATCAGCTACAAATCAACAAATGGGAAGAAGACGTTAATGATATTGTCAGTCAGATGATGCTGTTTGTAGGACTCTGCCTCAATTCTGCTAGCTAAATGAGCCCACAGCTCCATTCTGGTTGCCCAGATAAGGAGGTAAAAATCTTTCTTTCATTGAGTGTTTCCAATTCTTTAAGCCTACCACATTCCATTGAAGTATCAGAGATTCTCTGTCCTGATAACAGTGGTCAGACATAGATACACACAGTGGTTACAAATGCCTCATCAGCTCACTATACACTTCAAGAGGAAGCTACTTCTGAACTACTAAAGGAAAAATTACTGTATTATAAGAATCAGTTAAAATAGTATGACTGTGGAAAATTCATGACAAGTTAATTCTCAAAAGCTACTGAGAGACCAACCATGATTGTCTTCCCCTCTGCCAGAGTAGTCTGTTTGCCAGATAAACATTTCATAAGGAAAAGAAAAAGATTGCTTATTTATCACAATTTGGCTTTGATGATCTCTTGTGCAAAGAAGGGAGCAAGCTGAAAGTGATAAGTATATTTGGAGAAAGAACATGTATTGTTTATGGTTTCTTTCCTACTCCAAATCCTAGACAGACTAAAGCTAAGGCTCTTGGGAAAGCTATCAATTGTACTGCCTCATTATACAAATCAATAGCACTTCAGTTGTGAATAAAACAGATGCAGGCTGAGACTATGAAAAGTCTCCTGGGCCAGCTGGTCAGCCTCTGCTGCATTTCCATGCGAAGTCCTAAAATAGATCATCTGAAAAGCCATTTAAATGCCTCTCCTTTGGCAGAGGGGTCAAAGCTTCTGGATTTGATTTGCTGATCATGGCTCTCAGTTGAACTCTAATCTGCCTTGAAGGAAAACAACAGGCATTCCACTTTACCTGCAAGAGCTCAATAAATATTTACTAATGAAGAATATTGATACATACTTCAAACATGGAGATTTTCCTGTGATTTCCCTGCTTCTTTCAATTTGGTGCATCAAATTTTTCTGAGCCTCCAGTCACCATGGAAAACTGTTAAGTCACAGAAAGAAAAACTAGATTTAGCTATGAACACTCTATGCCATTACATCACATATCGAGGAAGCCATCTCTGAATACTTTTGGTTGTTCAGAGAATTCCCTTCTTCTGTCAACAATAGGGTGTGGTGAAGTTTCATAAGTTCAGTTTTTAAATTGTTGACACTGAATCTCTGCACACCAACCTAACCTCAGTCAGCTAAATACCTCTATCTCTTTCTTGTATTTGTGGCAACTTTTAGATCTAATGACTCTATCTTATCCAAATTTTTATAGAAATAGTTTCCCCCTCAAAATATGCTTCCTTCCAGAAGACATTTCATATACACTACTATAGTCTTATCACAGTGCTGAAATAAAGTTATTCTAAATGATACTGAAAAATGTGACAGGCTCATTGTGACAGGCTGCATTTTCCAAGCTGGCCACAGAATCTGCTACCCCCACATGTTCGTCCTAGGTAGCACTGATAGGCCCCTGGGCAGGGACTGGTGGGAAGGTCTTGATGAGTTTGGGAGACCTGTGTCTGCAGCAGAATTGGCTCTGGGTGCTTTCTGAGAACACATCATAAAACCTAACTTCCTTCCTCGTCCTCCTGGATCCACGTTTCCTTCTGTTCTTTTTCCTTTTCTCTGCCCTCCTTTCCTCCTGCTCACTCCCTTGTTCTCTTTCCCCTCTGAACATTTTCTTCCTATTTCACCATGTCTGTTAAACACTTTGGTCCTGATTTACACTGATTTTTTTGTTTTAGCCTCTTGAGGTTTGAGGCAGATTGTGATGCAGCATTTCCCAAAATTAATAAATGAATGTTTTCTCTGCATAAGTGTGTATGAGCGCACATGTGTGCATTGTAAAGCAAAATATCAGCAATGCTGAAAGGGAGTATGTACTCTTTATCACTAAATGTAATAGTTCTGAATTTATTTTCCTGTATAAATTAATGCTGACCTTATGTCCCCACTCTTCTTAACTTATAAAAATTCTATATTCGGTTCCTTTGAGGAGTCTCCCCCAATGTGTCATCATCCAAGAATTGTCTTCAGTGCCAAAGACAACAAAAACAATCTAAAGATAAAAGAAAGAATTTCTGTGAATAATAATTCATCTACAGGTATACATCCAGGAAGGTTTTCTTTGTTGGGTAATTTGTTCCTATACTTGATCGCATTTACTGATAAGTTATTATGCATTTGCTCTGCATGGCACTTGCAAGCAGTGGTTAAAAATAGGTGAATTAAACTTCATCGCATTTATCACTGCTAAAAGTACACTGCAGCATTATAGAGTAACTGGGGTTCTACAACAGGGCCAGCCTCTGCTCTACCACACGGACTCTCTTTAGGTTTGATGATTTTACCATCTCTGAGCCATGGCAAGGAGTCCCTATCCTTCAAGCAATACTTCCCAGGTATGTCATGCAAACTTCTGTGGAATCTTATAAGTTTTCTCTGCATAAAACAGAATTTCAACAAAGTATCTTGTCTTTATGTTTATAACAGATGAACATTCATTGAGTTTACACTACATGTGCTAAGGTTGCATTCTATGCTCAC
The DNA here is from genome assembly GCA_004027455.1 of Hydrochoerus hydrochaeris. NCBI lineage: Eukaryota > Metazoa > Chordata > Mammalia > Rodentia > Hydrochaeridae > Hydrochoerus > Hydrochoerus hydrochaeris. Next base: position 388,572 of record PVLA01000464.1, on the reverse strand, counting down.
CAGGATTGAATCTAGAAACTATTTGCAAAGGCATTCTCAAATACCAAGTTGTACTCTTCTGCTGCCTTCTGAGCAAATGCAGATTTGGAACTTTCTACCAACTTTTTTGCTTGACTTTGTGTTTAATTTTGACTACCATGAGATATGAAACTGTAAATCAAGAAGTCATGACTTTTCCTGATACTTCACAACACAACATACTCTATGCTTACACTATAGAACTGCTTTGTTGTTGTTCCTTTAATTTTATCAATCGTTTGAATTAAAATGTACAGGTTGTAAAAACTGACGAAGAAGAAGCAATTATCTAGCCCAGCTGAAAGCAGCTAATGGAACAGCCCATTCCTAAAAGTCACTACTGCATCTTACTCTATGACGGCGCATCTCTTTTCCCACATTTGTTCCTCTCTGGGCTCAGGAATGGGCACCGTTGTCTCTTCAGAGAATGTCAGAAATCTGTAGTGGCTCCTCCTCACCTATGAAATTAAAGACAAGTATAGCATAGAATTCAAATACAGAATTCAACTGGTTCCTTTCTCACTACACCCACTACATACCCCTAAGCTACTCCATGTCCCCAGTACATGACTAAAATTACCTGTACATTTTTCATAGCTGTCTCCCTCTGTATCATCTGCTTTTGTGCCCTTCAATGTTATCTATTCAATTTTCCTTTGGGAAGAGCATGCCAACACGAAACATTGCAAGGCTAGCATCAATAGGCCTTTCTGTAGTTCAGGTAAAAGTTCTGGGCTTTCCTTGCTCTAGAGTTTCTGTGAGGTGTTTGTTTGTTTGTTTGTTTGTTTTGGCATAAATTCTGTTTTTACTCAACCTCTGACTTTTCTATTTCTATCTCCTCTTCCTGGATTCTCTTTTGGATTCCTACTCTTGAGCATAATGATGTATTCCTCCTCTTGGGCATAAATGGTTTCATCATTTCTAATAGCCTCTCTCTTGAATCTGGCTAAATGTCTTTTCTGGCTCCAAACAGCCTCTAAGACCCTAATCAGTAAAGTGATTTTAAACTGCTCATCTATAGTATTAAAAAAAAAAAAACCAAGACCATTTTCTTTTCCTATGAGGTTCAGCTCAAAACTTACCTAGAGAAGCCATCTCACACATGCCATCTTTCTTTACCACACATCCCGTCAGTGCTTCCTGATTCCCACTGTGTAACACTCCTTTGAGTTCTCGGATACTTTGTTATTCTTCAGTGGCACTGTCCCAGTTCTTATCTTCTGGTGTAGTATATTACTTAGCACAGACAGGTTCTTTTGCTTAATGCATGTTCCCTTTGTTTAAAGTTGAGATACAATATTGTCACTTTAGGTATATATGCTCCATACTTGCCTATGAATGGAGTAAAACAAAGTTCCACATAATACAACTCTGAAACTTAAAAGCTCTTTACATAGCCTTGGTAAAATATTCAACAAGTAGACAGGGGAAATGGCAAAGATGACAATTGAAGCATATGGAACTTTTCCTGATAGCAGTTTCTCCAAAATTGAAATGCAAGTAATGGCTGCCTGTATCATCATTTCATTAATAATCATTGCTGTAAAGAAGTATTGTTGTTGACAAACTAGCTCCTGTTACTCAGGATTTCTGGATAAGAAAACAAGTTTAAAACACTATTTTATTATAACCATTGAATAAGGTGTCTTTACAATTAAGTTTCCTTAGAAAATGTTATAAACCTATTATTTAAAAAGTACATAAATCATGGCAGTTAGAATGGAGTGAGTATCTGTTCAGCCCTACAAATCAAGGACAAAAGTATAACTAATATTGCCCTCACAAGCTACAGTGATGCAGAGGTTTTGGCTTGTCAGATTTCAGGGTAAGAAATTTCCCTTTTAAAGAAAGATAAACACAAGTAGCTTCCCCTCACAGAGAATTTAGTGCAATTCAATGTTTTGTTTCATAAGAACTCAGGTATTTTAGATGCTGGTTGAAAAGTGTTTTGTTTTGCTAATTTTATTCTACAAACATTACAGTTCTGCCTTCTTTCATGAAAAGGGTCAGATTTGAAGGGTTATTTCTCTCAGAGGCTGATAAAAATCCCACTTGCTATTTCATCCCTCTGCTAGGAACAGATCTATTATGTTATCAGAAAAGTTATCATCATAGTGACCTATAATTGTGTATTTTCACAGGCACCCTAGCATCAAGACAGTAGTTATGATTTAGGAATAATTTGCAAGAAAATCCTAGAATTTTGAATTCTTTTAAAATTACATAACTTGTTTGGAGAAACTCTCAACAACTGCAAGACTGACTGTAAGACACAGGGGCAGTGTAAAAAAGCAAAAAAAAAACAAAAAAAAAACCAAGAATACCATGCAAAGTCCTTTTCTAGAGCAGCACCACAAACCAGGAGTGTAACAGTCATATCCGTGTCTGAGTGCATTATAAAATACTATGGCAGGGCAGTGCACAACTTTCACCACTGGCAGAACTAGCCCAATATGCCTCCCCACGTATGAAGATTGCCCTCCTCTGTGAACTGGCAAAACTAAAAGGCATTCCTTGACTGCACAGCCCAGTGGCTTGAGTTTTCCAGTGCTATCCTTCTTTTCTTTTGTCTTCTGAGTGACCCTGTCAAATCAGAATACAAGGAATGTTTTGAAGCGTGAGAAAATTCAAATTTCCTATTTAAAGCCTGGAGTTCATTAGGGGAGTATACTCACTTCTTTCAAGGGTCACTGGGTTAGGTGCAGTAGAGCCTCTCTATGACCCAATTCTCAAATTCTTCACCTGAAAGTGGTTTAGAAACACCCTTAAATCTATGAGTTTTCTATGGGGCCTAATTCATCTTCCCTGTGTTTTGTTTTGTGACCTTGTCAAGTCAAGAGCCCTGCTTTGATTATTTGCTATCCCTCTTTTTATGATCAATTTTCAGTTAAATGATTGTCTCAGCTTCATTGGCTGGAATGATTAAAAGGTCGCTTATAATACACTGCAAGTTTCTTTTATCAATCATACATAAATTAACTCTTTTTTATTTATGATCCAATACAGCAATACAACCAAAGAAGTGATCTTATCTAATTAGAGTTTTTATTGGACTATATTTATTATTTCTGTATTAAGGCTAAAATTTAAATTTTGTCAAGCAAGAGAAGTTAACTGTTCTTAATATTAGTGCTAGCCTAGTAACTAACTGTTCTTAATATTAGAGTTAGCCTAGTTAGCCCAGGATGTAATAAGCACAGACTTCACATACCAGGTGTGAACTTCCGTTCTGCCTTGGGACTTCCCTGTCTTGGACCTTTCTGAGTTTAAGTGATGTCATCTCTAAAGTGAAAATATTAATACTAACCTATGAACATTGCTTGAAGATTATGTGTGTGTGCAGAGAGCACAGTATTTATTCTGTTAGATACTACTCGGCTTAGCTTTTCTATCACCAGCTATGTGATTCTGAGAAAGTGACTTAACATCTCAGTTTTTAGTTCCCTTGATAAATGAGACTGCAGTATACATACTTTCTACTTTTTCAGTCAAAACTTGGTTAATAAGTAAACCTCAATTTGTTCTTTGTATAACTTTACATTAACCAGAGTTTTTTTAAAGCTGATATCTTCCCAGTGAGTAAGGATGACATTAGCTGGAATTTGGACAGTAATGTGATGATAAGGTGACAAAAATCAAACAGCATTAGACTTTTCAAAATGTACTGATTGGAACCAGTATCAAAGCAAAGGCAATTCCTTTTAGAAGTTTCAAACATGGACTAATAGTTAAACAATCTATTTTTAAAAACCTCTGCTCTGCTCCTCTCACAAGCTGAGTGATCCTGGAAAATCACTAGAATTTTCATAGTTACTCTTAGCTTAATCAACACGGTAGCAGTGACTTTAGCCAATAGATGGCACTTGCTTAGTTCACTGAGATCCTATGAATAAAAAGAAGAGAGATAAAGTGAGCTAAACAAATTAATCATGAGCAGCTTTGTTTTTGTGGGTTAGTTCTGTTTCCAATGCCTTTATAATATCTGTTTATCTGAGAAACAATTTTAAAAGGAATTCTTAAAATTCATCTCTATCTGTAGTAGACTTGTTTTGTTTTTAATTCGATACAGCTATGTCATTCCTTCTTACTGCTTGCTTAAAAGACTTGGTTGGAACTTGGCTTTACCTACTCATGCATGAGTCTCTACATGTATTTCCATTACCTTTCCTGGGCTCTGCTGTTCCACCCAGTTAGTCATCCCGAAAGCCTCTAAATATATTTTTCAAAATCAGATTTATTAAGTCATAAATCATGTTTATTAATACAAAAAAATACAACACAAAATCTAGAAGTTGAAATCACACACATTTGCATTTACAGATGTACTAGAAGATGCATGAAAACCCTTGACTCTATGTGTGAGGTACTAAGACATATGAGCAAAAGAATTTTCAAACTAGTATCAAGGACTCAAGAAACAACATACATTGGTAAGATAGATACAAATTTCATTAGACCCACCTATACCTCTTGTTGGTGTCTTCTTAGAAGACCTAGAGTCATCCTACTACAGAGATAGGTACACACTCATATTTTGCAGCAGCACAAATTGCAATGGCTAAATCACACACGTGCCCTAAGTGCCCATTAACAGATAAATGGACGCATCCATGTTTATAGTAGCACAGTTTGTAACAGATAAATCTTGGAAACAGCCCAAAAGCCCATTAAACAATAAATGAATAAAGAATAAGTGGAAATTTTTAATACAATAGAGTGCTACTCTGTCATAAAGAAGGATAAACTTGAAACATTTCTAGGTAAATGGATACACCTTGAGCCCATACTCTTTTTTTGAAATTATACAGAATTTTAAAGAGATAAACAGTAAGAAATCACTAGTTGATAAATTACATATTGTCCCCTTAGAAATAGTTGCTCAAGTTACAAAATTAAAGCATACAAAGTAGACATTCAAACAACAAGACTATCAACAGCTACGCATGCATGCGTCTCTACATGTATTTCTATCCTTTCTGTATTAGAGGGAAAAACAAAACAAAGCAAGACAAAACAAAACAAATTCCTATAAAAAAATGGAACCAAAAAGTCATATAAAACCACAGTTCAAGGTGATCTACAATGGTTATTGTGTTGTTTTTGTTATCTTCAATGGAATTGTCTATATCATCAGGCATATTTGGATATTGCAATATAATTGAATACAGCAGTACATAACAATATTAATAAAAACAAAACATTGTAGACAATGTAAAACTTCAAAGGCAGGTAATAGTCAAACAAGAGTAGGTATCCTAGTGAATCTTGTCATCTTCATTGCAGTTGCCTATACTCTCAGACTTGATACTATCAATCATAACAGCTTTGAATAAAATCTGTTTATAAAAAACAGCAATCTAACAAACCAGATTCAATTAAGATCAGTCATGGTAAAACAGTGTAAGGTATATAGAGATTCAGATTAAGTTATTAGGAAATTAAGGATGATTACCATACGATATCCTGCTATTTTTCAGGATAACTCTCTGTGCCCTCAAATCTAGTACAAGTAGAAAAACTGGAACAGAATATAATCCATCTAAGCAGAGTGGTGTGAGTAACGTGGGTTTTAAATCCTGGTACACAATTAACAATATCCTCAGCCTTCTTTTTTAAACTATTCCTCCCCTTCACTCTGACAGGGTGCTGTGCATTTTGGATCCCACCAACTCCCTCAGTTTTTAGATTGGGGGGGCAACCTGCTTTTTACCTAAGTGGTTCCAAACCTTCTTGCTCCCGGACTTTATCTCAAGTTGTATTCCTTTACTTACAAAAGTCTAAGCTTTTCCTTTGTTATAACTGAGTAGTTCTCTACTGCACATAAGTATCCTGTGTTTCCATCTTATCTGCAGGTGGTGGTCGAGTTGCCCCTAGTTCTTTCTGGCTCCACATAGAGCATTGTTCTCTCATATTTGATTTTTGGTCCATAAACCGTCTCTCAGGTTGATTATATTTCCTATACAGAGCAACTCGATGGACCCTACCTCCTGATCTACTCTGCCTGTTTTTTTTTTTTTTTTAGTGTATCAAGGCCATCTATGTTAGAGATTATAGCCAACCTTCTCGGGCTCATTTCTGCTATGCTATTTTTCTGCCTTTGTTTGTCTAGTTTTCTCCTTCATTCTACTGCCTGCCCCATTCATTGAGGCCTTTCTGTCACTGTTCCTGAAATCCTGGTATTTTTTTTTCTCTCTCTCTAGAAAGTCCTTCAGTATTGTCTGTAGGGTTGGATTGGTGGTCACAAACTCCCCCAGTTCCTCTTTGTCATGGAAGCATCTTGGTTCTCCATTAATTTCTAGTGACAGTTTTGCAGGGTACATCAATCTGGACTGGAGGTTATTTTCTTTCAGGGCTTGGAATACTTCACTCCAAGCTCTTCTTGATCTGATGGTCTGTGTCGAGAAGTCTGCCATGAACTTGATGGGCTTTCCTTTACAGGTAATCTGTTTCTTTTCTCTGATGGCTTTTAATATTCTGTTTTTATATTGAATTTCTGGTATCTTGATTATTATATGTCTGGGTGTAGCTCTGTTTTGGTTGTAGGTGGCCAGAGTTCTGTGTACCTCACGCAACTGAATATCATTTTCTTTTCCCATGCTTGGGACATTTTCCTTAATTATTTCTGTGAATAGCCTATGTAATTCACCTGTTTGTATTCCTGCTTCTTCACTCATGTTTCCTATTCTTAAATAATAGATTCTCTTGTCATCTTCTAGCCTTTGTATTGTTACTGCCTGTTTCCTTGTTATTTTTAAGAGATCTTTCCTTTCATGATCACACATTGCAAACTTGTCTTCAAGTTTTGATAGTCTATCCTTAGTTTCTTTTAGGCAGTTTTTCCAGCTTTCAATGGAGTTTTTAATTTCCTGGTAATCTCCTTGAATCTGCTTCATGTATTCTAGATTTTCTTTATATTCTTTATCAAAGGTTTCTCTCCTTGTTTTGTGTTCTTCCTTTCTTCCATTTGTGTCTTCATGAGAGGTGCTTAGCATTTCTTTTATTAATCTGCTTATATCTTGCTTTACCTGTTTTAATATTTCAGTTTTGAGCTCATCTACAAGGTCCTGAAGATATCTCTTGATGTCTATTGAAGCCGCGTCTGATGGTCCATGTTTGCTGCCCTCAGTCTCTTATATTTCCCTCTCCTGAATTGGTGCTCTCAAGTTTTTGGGCTGGGGACTTCTTTTTGTTTCTCTCCCTTGTCATGTTTTTGGTTTCTTCCATACAGGTGTATAGTGGAAGTCCCAGCCCTTTTCCTTGTTGGTTATGGTTCTTTTGAAGCATGCTGGTGATGGATATCTGCCCTCTCCTGTTTGCTTTTGGTCATTGAGGTCAGGGGCTGCATATGCTGGCCCCTCCCCACTGGGCCAGTCAACCTTTGGGGGACTTCACTGGGATAGTGTGTGCTATGTGGCTGGAATCAGTTTGGGATGGCTTATTGGGTCCCAGCCAGGGGCGTGACCCAGGCCAAGTGGATCCCACCAATCTACTCTGGGAAGGGATCAACCAACTGAAGTCACTGTTTTTCCTAGTTCAGGCTCCTGCCTAATTCCAACATGTGGTCCAGTTGGTTGCCCTCTTCCCATTGGGGGGGGCGTATAATCCCCAGCACTTGCTGTAGAGTTCCTCACGGACTCTGTTCTCCATTGGGCTTGCCTACCAGCCAGTCACAACAGCATAATTTTGCATGCTCCAGAAGGTTGTGGCTGCACGAGTAGCGAGTTTGGGCCACTTCGATGGGTCACGGCTCCTGCAGGCAGCGGCTCTGGTGGGTAGTGGCTGAGGTAGGTGGTAGCTGCACGAGTTGCGAGCTCAGGCTGCTCCGGCCCATCATGGCAGTGGCACAAATTCAGGCAGCTGGAGAGTGCTGTGGCCGCAAATCTCAGCTTCTGCAATTGTAGCCTTGGGACTGTATGTTTGACCAGGTCTTTTGCCTTTAGTTTCTTCCTGAGTGGAGAGGATCCATCTCCCTCTGTCTGGACCTCTCCATGATGTTTTATTCCAACATGGGTTGTCTCTCTCAGGGAGGCTGGGTATCTTGTGCTTATCAATCCACCATGTTTAACCAAGGAGCCCATAGTCTAAAGTGAAATAAATTAGACATGCATGTTTAAATACTACATTGTTTCTTTAATGTGAGAAAACAAAAGTGTAAATAAGAAGCAAAATGTATAATAGATAATGAGAAATGGGGACAAAATATTCAAATGAGAAGAGGAACAAAGTAGAGACGAGAGGAAAGGGAAAGAAGGCACAAGAAAAAAAGATAACAAAAGGAAAAAAGAAACAAAGCTTTTCTAAATAAGCAGAGGAAGAGAAGGGAGTTGAAGGCAAGGAAAAGGAAAGAAAAAAAATTAAGAAGCAAGATATATCCTGTATAGATACAGATTCCCTCTGATGAACATAATGGTTATTAAATGATTTAACTAAAACATATCAATAAAATGTAAAACTGAAAAAAAATGCAGAAGAATGGATTGAGAAAATGCAGCATATATACACACGATGGAGTACTTCTCATCCTTAAAGAGGGCTAATTTTGAAACACTATAGGGAAATGGGTGGATCTTGAGAGTATAATACTAAAATAAGTCAGTCACAAAAAGTTTAATATCACATGGTCTGTCTAACAAGAGAGAACCAAAGTACAAATAACTGAAAGCCCAAAATAAAGAGCCAGGTTAAGAAACAGGGACCTAGTCTAGATAGAGAGGTGAGGGGGAGCTGAGAGAGGGGGGAGCAGGGTAGCTGGAGGAGGAATAACCAGCTAAAGGCCTTGAGAATATGAATCAAACCCCCAAGCTGAATATAATCGCTATGTTGCAAACACATACACTAATAGAAAGAAAAAAAGGAGAAAAGAGAGGAGGAAGGAAGGAAAAGCAGTAAGGAAAAAGGAAAAGAAAGCAATGATAACTAAAACAAAACTATGCTTATAGAGATCTTTCTTCACCGGGAATCTGTATTCTAAACTTGTAGGAAAATTTTTCAGTGCAAATCACTGTTATAATGAGGCTGGAGATATATTTAGTTGGGGGCAACTAACAGTTTTACTTTGATAGAATGGTTCATCTTGAAATAATAAGACATAATAATAAGGCATTCAAAATAGCAATATCTACCTTTGTATTTTGTTTTGGCTTTATTAATAAAAGTCTGTGATACATAATAATTACATTCCTTTTGGGGAAGTAATTCATAAGCATATCAATCTTTTTAATAAAAGTTTTTATTTTAAGGTTATTTTTAAGTATTTTTAATGAACTTTGTTGGTATAATTTAGATACACATAATGATCATATTCATCATAAGGAATTTGTACCTGTGTATGATTTATCTTGATTCCTCTTTTATTCCATTCCCATCTCTTCCCTTCAGTCACTCTTCCTCTCCTTATTTATAAATTTTTATTTCCATTTTACTCTTTTATCATTTTTTGCTAGTATCATGCTGGTTTTTTTACCATAATATTGTTTTCTTTTTTTCTTTTTGCTAAATCAATTTTATTTCAAAGAGAAAAAAAAAACAAAATTTTTCCAAAATACATTAATCAGGGAGTAACAATGATACATACATTGCACATAGTTAACCCCAAATCATTCACCCAGAGCATAAGACATCCGCATTCAGTTGTCCTAACAATATGAGAACAAATCCTTCTCTTCAATGAACTCAGTGAAATCAGTACTATAGTTATCTTGTATATATATATATATATATATATATACACATGTACATATGATATTTATTTGTTTTTCACACTCATGAGGTAATATGGTCTTTATCTCAATTTGTAAAATCCATCTATGACAAACCAATAGTCAACATTACACTAAATGGACAAAAACTCAAAAGTAGCTCTCTAAAATGAGAAACAAGACTAAGATGTCCACTGTCTCCACTCTCATTCAACATGGTTTTGGAAACTTTAGCTGGAACAATTAGATAAGAGAAAGAAATAAAAGGAAAAAGGATAGGAAAGGAAGAAGTTAAACTATCATTATTTGCAGATAATATGATACTCCACAGGGAAGATCCAAAAAGCTCCACCCGAAGACTACAAATTTAATAAGAAAATTCAGTAATGTAGTTGGACATAAAGTCAACATTCAAAAATCAGTAGCCTTCCCATACATGAATAACAAACTCACTGAGAAAAAAACTAGGGAAACAGCATCTTTCATAATATCACTCCCCCCCCAAAAAAAAAATGAAATCCCTAAGAATCAATCTAACAAAGAATGTAAAAGACTTTTATATTGAAAATTACAGTACTCTAGAAAAGGAGACTGAAGAGGATATTAGAAAAAGGTGAGATGGATTTGTGGACTGTGGGGTGACAGAACTAGGCCTCTCCAGACAGTGATCCCCGCCTGGAAACCAGAGCCATGTGCTGGAGTGGGGATAGCCAGACCCAAGCCTCTCTCTGTGAGTCAGCGCCTTTCACAGACTGCAGAGGCAGAACCCAGGCCTCACAAGGAGGGGAGCTCCGCCTGGAAACCAGATCATTTGCATTCTTTTGTTGGGTTGGGTTTATTTTTATTCTTTTTTGCTTTATGTTAAATCTGATGTCATGAGCAGCTATTTAAAAGATAGCAAGACATATTACGGTAGCCATTTTGAATGTACTAGTGACCTGCTTTGAAGCCCTTTATTGCCTTCATTGTTTTATTTTTATCATTTCTATTCTACTCTGTTCTGTTCGATGTCTGAAGGTATCTGCAGCTATTTTGAAGACAACAAAAGGCATTATGGTAACTATTGTTGATTTTGCAAGGTTCTGAAGTCATGTATCACTTATACTGGTTTATTTTTGACTGGTTTTATTTTGTTTTGTTTTCCCTGGTTTTATCCTCTTTAAAAGAAAAAGGAGAAATATCTCATACTCTTGGGTAGGAAAACCAATATAGTGAAAACTGTTATAAAAATGCTATAAAGATTCAATGCAATCCCAATCAAAATTCCAATAGTATATCTCATGGGATTAAAGAAAACAACCCTAAAATTCATCTGGAACGAGAAGAGACATAGAATGGCAAAGGCAATCTTGGGCAACAAAGACATGAGAGAGGGAATCACAATCCCTGACTTGAAATCGTACAATAAAGCCACTATGATTAAAAACAGCATGGTAGTGGAAAAAAAAAGACCTGAAGATCAATGGAACAGATTAGAAGGTGCAAGAACAACTCCAGACACACTAAGCCACCTTATCTTTGACAAGAGTGTCAAATACATTCACTGGAAAAAAATAGCTTCTTTAATATACCACCCTGGAAAAACTGGCTCTCTACATGCTGAAGATTAAAACTTGGCCATTATCTTTCACCATGCACTAAGCTAAAATCAGAAAGGATCAAAGTACTTAGTATTAAAACAGGAATTTTAAATCTGCTAGATGATAGAGTAGGTAAAACACTTGAAGACGTTGATATAGGCAAAGACTTTATGACTAAAACTCTTATTTCACAGAAACTGTCACAAAAAAATCAACAACTGGGACTTTATCCTATTGAAAAGCTTTTGCACAGTAAGAGAAATCACCAACAGAGTGAAGAGATAACCTACAACATAGTAGAAAATGTTTATCAGCTGTACCTCAGACAAAGGATTACTATTAAGAACATATAAAGAGCTCAAAAAATTAGTCCTCCCAGATTTAAAGATCCAATCCAAAAATGGTTATCTGAGATGAATATATACTGATCAGATGAGGAAATACAGACAGCAAATAAGTGTTCATAATCACTGGTCATTTGAGAGATGCAAATTAAAACAACACTGAGATTCCATCTCACCCTTGAAAGAATGGCTATTACCAAGAAATCAACCAATTACAAATGCTAGAGGGGCTGTGGGGAAAAAGGAGCCCTTCTCCATTGTTGGTGAGAATGTAGACTGGTGCAACCACTGTGGAAATCAGTGTGGAGATTCCTCAAAATCTAGGACTAGAGCTCTGGGGATTTAGCTCAGTGGCATAAGCACCTGCCTGGCAAGCACGAAGTCATGAGTTTGATCACCAATACCAAAATTAGAAGTCCCAATTGACCCAACTATTCTTCTTCTGGGTATCTTCCCGAAAGAATTAAAAACATCACACCATAGTGATATATGTGCACCTATGTTAAAAGCAGCATAATTTAGCTAGATCTTAGAAAAACCTAAATGCCCATCAGCTAAGGAATAGATAAAAGAGATGCAATATTTTTATACAATGAAGTACTACTCATCCCTAAAGAAGGATAAACTAGAGACTTTTACAAGTAAATAGATGCAGCTTGAGACCATACTTATAAGTGAGATAAATCAGACATACATGTGTAAATGCTATGCTTTTTTATTACAGTAGTTTTATAGTATAATTTCAAGTCAGGATTGTGATGCTCCTTGCCTTGCCTTTGTTATTGAGATTTGTTTTTGCTATTCTAGTTGTCTTCTGGTTCCAAATGAATTATAGGACTGCTTTTTCTAATTCTTGGAGGTATTCAACTGGTATTTTGATTGGAATTGCATTAAATCTGTATAAAAATTTTGGGAGTATGGCTATTTTCAAGATGTTGGTTCTTGCTACACTTGAGCAAGGGATATATTTCTATCTTCTGATATTCTCTTTAACTTCCTTTTTCAGAGTACTGTAATTTTCAATATATAAATCTTTTTTTCCTCCTTTGTTAGATTAATTGCTATCAATTTTTGAGTGTGACCTTTGTATCCAGCCACACTACCGAGTTTGATTATTAAATCTACAAGTCTTTTGGTGGAGTTTTTGGGGTCTTTATGTAGACTATCATGTCATCTTCAAATAATAATAATTAACTTTCTTTTCCTATCCCTATTCTTTATACTTATTTTCCTTACATAGCTTTTCTGGCTAATGTTTCCAGAACTATATTGAATCTCATTGGTGGTAGAAAACATCTTTGTCTTGCACCTGATTTTAGAGTAAAAGCTTTCAGTTTTTGACCATTTAGTTGGCTATTGTGTTGTCATAGATGACTTTTATTAGATTGAGGTAAAAATCTATTCCAATTGTCAGCAGGGTTTTTATTATGAAAGGGTGCTGGACTTTCTGAATGCTGTTTCTGCATCTATTGACATGATCATGTGATTTTCGTCTTTGACTCTCTTGATATGGTGTATTATATGCATTGATTTGCATATGTTGAACCATCCCTGATTCCATAGAATGGATCCTACTTGGTAATGGTGTATAATCTTCTTGATGATTTGCTGTATTCTGTTTGCCAGTATCTTATTAAGGGCTTTTGCATCTGTGTTCATTATGGATATTGGCCTAAAGTTTTCATTTTTGGTTTGGTCCTTCTCTGGTTTTGGTATCAGGGTAGTTCCTGCTTCCAGAAATGATTTTGGGAGTATTACTTCCCTTTCAATCTCATTAAAGATTTTTAGTACTAGGAGCATTAGTTCTTCTCTAAATATCTTCTAGAATTCAGCAGTGAATTCATCAGGACCTGAGCTTTTCTTTGTTGGTAACTTTTTTATTACATTTTCACTTTCATTAATTGATATTGACTTATCAAGAATGTTTACATATTTTTGATTTATGTGTATTTTTGCTACTAGAATTTGAACTCAGTACCATGCACTTGCCAAGCAGATGCTTATTCCAGTGAGCTATATCCTTAGCCCTCTTGATTTATTTTTGACAATTCATATGTATCTAGAAATCTGTCCATTTCTTCTGTTTTCATCTTTTTAGAGTACAGGTTGATAAAGTAAGTATTGACAATTTTCTGGATTTCCACAGAATCTGATGTGATTTCTCCTTTTTTATTCATAACTGTATGGGTTTACTTGAGTCTTTTCTTTCCTCTTTGTGATAAGGTTGGCTGAGAGTTTATCAATTTTATTTAATCTTTCAAAGACCACCTCTTAGAGTCATTGATTCTTGTATTGTTTTCTTAGTCTCAATTGCATCAATTTCTGCTCTTATATTTATGATTTCCTCCCTCTTAAAAGCTTTGGGTTTGATTTGTTCTTCTTTTTCTAGCAGTTTGTGGTTCAATGTTGTTTATTTTAGCTCATTTTGCTTTCATAATGTGAGAATTTGAGGTTTAAGTTTCCCTATTAAGACTGCTTTCATGATATCCCGTAAGTTCCAGTATGTTGTATTGGTATTATCATTTAATTGTAGATACTGTTTAAATTTTTAAAATTTTCTCTGTGACCCATTGGTTGTTCAGGATGATGCTACTTAATTTACATGTGTTTATGTAGTTTCTTTCACCATTGATTTCCATTTCACTTCACTATGGTCAGATAATATGCATGTGATAATTTCAATTTCTCTGCATTTACTTAAACATGTTCTATTGGCTATTATGTAGTCTATTTTGGAAAATGTCCCATGTGCATCTGGGAAGAATGTTTATTCTGATGTTATAGGGTGGAACACTCTGTAAACATCTACTAAGTCTATTTGCTCACAGGTTTGGTTTACTTCTGTTATTTCTTTGTGGCTTTTTGTCTAGTTGATCTATGTATTAGTGACAGTGGGGTATTAAAATCCTCCTTCACATTTGTGTTAGTACTGTTTTGATTTTTCTTGTCTATTATTTTTTATGTAGTTTGGTACACCAGCATGTGATACACATGTATTTGTGATTATTATCTCTTCTTCTTGGAGTTTTCCCTTTACAAATATGTAATGATCATCTTTGTCTCTTTTGATCAGTCTTGGGTTGAAATTCACTCTGTCTGCAAATAGAATAGCTAACCCTGTTTTTTTCTGAGTTCCTGCCATGTGGAGTATTGTTTTCCATCTTTTTACTTTAAGTCTATGAATCTCTTCTTGAATTAAATGCATTTCTTGTATGCAGTATATTGGTGAATCTTGCTTCTTGATCCATTCCACCATTCTCTTTCATTTGGTGAATTGAGACCATTTACATTGATGGTTATAACTGATATGTATTGGCTTTTTCTGCTCATATTATTTTCCTGGTTTTGGTTCCCTGTCTTTTCCCTCTGTTTAACTGCTTGCCCTGTCTAGTAGCTTCCTTCTATTGGTGTTCTTGGAATTGTGGTCTTCAATTATCTGTTGTTCTGTGGTAGTGTCGCAGTTGGATCCCAGAGACTGTTGTGCAATCTCACCAAGGATTTGTGTTGGTATGGGGCTGATCTTGGCCTCTAGATGTGGGGTCTGGGGCTGGTCTTAAGATGACAACATTCTGAATGTCCTCTTCTCTTTCCTGTGATTGTCTCCATGGTACTCTCTGCAGTTGCTGTGGTGCCCTCTGCTAGGGAAGCTCTGGGGTTGCTCCCAAACCTGTGTACAGTTGATTCCTTGCAGACTTTGCAGTTTCCTCTGTTCCACACCACTGACTTCTCTCACATGCTGGTTGCAGACCAGGGAGACACTTCCAGTCCTTTGTATTTAGGGCTAAGGCTGGCCTTTGGTGACCACTGGAGCAGAGTCCAGGTGTAACCAGCTCCTACTTTCCAGAAGAATTTCCCTAGTCAGATTCCCACCTGCTAAAAGTCTACTGTGACTGGAGAGCTCATCCTTCACTCCATTCTGAGACCTTGGCACTGAAATGACCTGGGACTGTTCCATTGCCAGAGTTTGCCCTGAGCCTTTTGAAATAAAATGGCGGTCCCGGCTGCCCGTTTCTGTTCCACATGCCTGTGTGCCTGAGCACAGTACGCATTCACTTTCCTCACTAATTGCTGCTTCAGACTTTTCCCTGCCACCAGGATGCTAGTTCTACCTGCTGTGTGTGTGGCAGGCTGGGCTGCTGGTCTGCATATTAAATCTTAATCATTTGTATTTAGGTAGTGTGGTAGTCATTAGGTTAGTACTAAGGATGAAAGGAAAAATATATGACTTTCTTCTTATGTATTTATGTTTGTGTTTGTACTTATTTTTATATGAATTAGGAAACTGGGACAGTACAAAATAGCAACAGGAATAGAAGCTACAGGGGTCCTGTTAAATTCTTCTCAAATATTCCCTCAAAAAAGGTTTAACATTAATTTAAACACTCATTTTGGTCTGGGGTTAGAGCTTAGTAACAGATCACTGGCTTATTTAGCATTGTGGCTCCAAATAAAATGATGTTTATAATGTCTTATGTGCAATACTAACCTAGGATTACAGCACAACAAGGGGAAAATGAAATGATCTTGAGATTTTTCAAGAGTGCTTATCATTTTTAGGGTCCTCACAGGAACCCAGAGTTCTGTGGAAGTCTGATTAAAGAATGACAAAGAAGGATCATTAACCTTGTGTGACTGTGTTCGCTGAATGTGGCTAGAGAATACCAAAGACGCGTGTCAGAAGGAAGAACCATGTATCTTACCAAGGAAAATAGGAAACCAAATATTGGTTGTAGGTAGAGGAGGAGATAATCCTATCTTGTGCAAGAATAATAGCAGCCACCTTACTCTGAAGCTTATTGAAATCAGAATAAAAATGGTAGAATCTCAAGCAAGCACTAGAGGTAAAAAAATGCAAAATAAATCTCTAGTCAAAGGTAAAAGAAAATGAGAGATCAACATGAGGAATCTCCACATGATTGTTAATGTTAGAAGACACTATTCAAAATGGGTTTGAATGGCTTCTATCTTGAAAGTCAGGGAAAGTTAAACCAACTAAATACAGAAGTGGAAAACACTTGAAATCTGGGAACAACTGTTCTAGAGTGAGTCCCACTCAGACTAATGAGAAGGAGATAGGAAATAAACCCACCACTAGGAAGAGACTTAAAAGCTTCAGTGTTACTGTGCTTTTAGTCACTCTATGACTATTAATCTCTATCTCTTTGAAAGACAAGAGTTCAGCTAACAAGACAATGATATATAAAGAAAATTATGAACTGAACACGTGGGAGAACTGCATTAATTCCTCTTGCTTTGGGTTTTGCTGAAGCTGTGTTCTGCCTAGGCCCAGACCCTTGAGCCAGCCAGGCCTTGGAATTTAACATCACTTTCTGCCTCCATTCCATTGCTGCCTCTTCTCCCAGGAAACTTCCTTTTCCTCAGTTTTAAGAAGGTCTGCCAGACACAGCTTAGAAAACCACAAAAGCAGAGTGACAGTGGTGCCAAAGATGTCTAGAAGGAGAAAAAGGGCCAGGTCCTGGGCCTCTAAGATATCTCAGGGCTGGATCTGGCATTTCTGGTGTGTTACACAGAAACTTTCATCCTGTTGCCTCTGTAATCTGTCCCACAAGTAGAATAAAGAATTAAAAAGTGCTCTAAACCAGCATTCATGCACAAAAATGTTCATGACCTCTGAGGTACTTCTTTCCTGCTCCATCTGGGTCCAGTGGTCCCATTCTGCTTCTCGAGGTTCTTTTCCGCAATTCTTCTAACTTAGGTGAGGAGCTTGTATATTTTTCCCTGTGTAAAAGTGACAAACCCATGGCTCATCCCTACATCATGAGTAAATCAAGTTCGTCTTTCTGGGCACTGAGCAGTGTTGGTCTATTATTTTGAGTCTCGTCTTCTTTGCTTTGTGGTTGTGCCAAAAGTGCTGAAAGGTTGGGGGGTACTGGGCCTGCTTTTTCTCCTTTTAATTCTCTTTGTCTGTACAAACTTCCTCAGCTGTCTATGCATTCTGAGAAGTGGGTTCAGCTTTCTTTTCTAGACTGAAGGCATGGCAGGAGCTTGTGAAATCTCAGCCATGATATCCCCTGTGAGGGCTCTGATAATGATTCCAACAGAATTGAAGTCATTTTCCCCTAGGTAGAATCTGTCCTCTCCATCCTGAGTGTCTGGTCATATATCTAAGCCATCAGTGACATGTTTGAGGATAGAGATTGGAGACTTCCAGCCACAGTCCCTAAGAGGTTTTGTTTCTATGTTGTTGTCATTTGTTTATCTTTTGATGCAGATTCCAGTCATCTTTGCAGGAACAAGGAGCTCACAACTAGGAGTAAAGTGCT
Organism: Hydrochoerus hydrochaeris; assembly: GCA_004027455.1. NCBI lineage: Eukaryota > Metazoa > Chordata > Mammalia > Rodentia > Hydrochaeridae > Hydrochoerus > Hydrochoerus hydrochaeris. The sequence continues at coordinate 370,648 of PVLA01000464.1, read as the reverse complement.
AAAGGAAGTAGTTAGTACCTTAACTCTTTGGAATAATGCCCTATCATACAAGTAACAGAAACATTGACCTCCTATTTCTCCTCTAAACTTACCTAAATAAATTTAGTCAACTTGAGAAAGAGTCTTTGGGTTGTTCTTTTTGGTGTAGATAATATCAGACATCTAACAATGAGAAAATGTCAGTGAAGTGATGGTATCATGGACAGCAGAACCCTTCCAAACCACATTTAGCCAGATCTAGCAAAAAATCCTTGGGCAGAAATTATATTTAACAATGTACTACATTTCCAGAGCAATATTTATAAAAATAAAGAAGTACTCCATGTGTATGACAGTCATCTGGGATTCTTACTAGAAATGTAGATTTCTGTGCTATATCCCAGAGCTACCATTAGACTCTCTCAATTGAGGTGAGTCCCAGAAATTTGCTTTTTGTCCCTAGTAATTCATATGATTTTTATTTACTCTAAAAATTGGAAACAACATTAGAGATAATGAATCTAGCATTCTGCAAGGCTATGGGGGTGACTGTTCTTGAAAAGAAAAAATCTTTGAAAATTGATAGTTTCCCCAAAGGACTTCCTTAATTACCTCAGCCCATAATGATTATTCTTCTTTAACTGTTATCTCTAAATTTGGCACATGAACACTTACTTTCTATCATAATTTAATTTCTAAATTTCCTGTTTTCTAACCAAATTATATGATGTTCAAGGTCAGTAATGCTTTTAGATTTACTAGTGTTCCACAATAAATTGCCAGTACTAGGTGCTTAATAAATTAAATAAATGAAAAAGCAGAAGTTTTTGTCCCAATGTAAAGTGATTGATTAGAGTTAGGTCAAAACTATGTGAAAAGTTCTAAAATAAGACAACATAAAGAGGACATGAGCCATGGGACACCTGAGTCAACCTCTGAATTTTACATGTGATAAAAATGAAGAGCAAGTAAGACAATGACTTTCCTAAGAATGAAGTTGGCAAACTTTTTCAGTCATGAGTCAGTGTGTTAATACCGTATTTTAGATTCTGTGGACCATGTGGTCCCATCACAATGATTCATCTCTGTGTAATAGTAAGAAAGCAACCATAAACAATGAGTAAACAAATGACTTTAGTTGTGCTGCAATATAACTATACTTTTGAGGAAAAGTTGGTGGGATTTGATGCACAGTAGATCCTTTGACATCCCATGGCTTAGAGTCAGACAACTAGTTAACAAAAAAGTTGAAAACAAGTGTTAAATCACCTCATTCCTAGCAAGTACTCTTGTCACATAAGAGCAGAATACTTTCAAAGAGGAAATAAGCTTAAAAAGAGAAGAAATCAAAAAATATCTGGGCATGTAGTACCTCCGAGATGATCCTGAAGATACTTAGTCATTTACACAAACAACTAGCTAGATGGATTCCAAAATTGGACAATTTTCAAGGAAACTTATCAAATTTAGGAATGGTATGTGTGGGAGAGGAAGTTTCCATGTATTTTTTTTTAATCATATTTGCCTGTCATTTGGTTTTGGTCCCCTTTAGCCATGACCAATCTCACAGATAATAGCAAGTACTTTTATCATTCATCTCCTGAAATTACTGAGACCTGAAGTTAGCGTAGTATAGAGTCCAGTGATCAAATTTTCAAATAACTGGCAGAGGGAAATGAAAACAGAGATGGAACTCTTAGCTTATCAAAAAAGCTAAACCTTCACTTCCTAAACCAAGTTAGTTTTAAACAATGACAGTATCATGAGTATTAAAGATGGAGGTACCCAAAATCTTGAAGGTACTTTTATATGTTGAGACTTGTAACAATTCTGAATTCCAACTAAACCTTTCTGTTCTTTTTTAAAGTCTCCATCCTTAATGTATTCTTTACATCATTACTTTGTTTTTATACAGTAGATACTTAACAAATATTCATTGACTGATGGATAAATAGATGAATGAATGAGTGTATAATTGAATGAATCAAGTGCTTTGAGAAAGCTCTTTGGCCTATGGTTGTAGAGGTAAAAAAAGGGTTGAGAAATTCTGCAAAACAATACACTTTGGTTACCTCTCAATGAAGCTAATGGTGCCTTATAATAACAATATCAATAAAAGTCGAATGAATGAATTCGTGATTTGATATAAGACATTTAAAAATATATGCTGCATTCAAAGGATATTACTTGTCACAAAAGATGGTATTTGAGGAAAGAATTTACTTGCTAATATAATAACATTGACTTCTTTATTCCATACTGTCAGTTCCATATTGTTAAGAAAATTTCAAAAAATCTTTGAAAGAGAAAAAGTCCAGGTAATAAATGAGAGAATATAGGCATAAATTCTATTTGTTCCCTCCATCTAAATAAACTAAATAGGAAGTAACTATAAGAGCATCAACACTAGAATCCAAAAAAGTGGAAACAGGACTGAGAAAGACAAGTCAGCATGAAAATTTGTCTACAATTCAACCTTGTTAAGTCACACCTGTCATGCCTGGACTGGACCTGTACAAGGCCTCTCTCCTAAGCATGGTCTTTGCTCTGTGCTCTATTTTACCCTCCCCAATGCCACTAAATGGTCTCTGTAAAGCAAATCTGATCATAGCACTCCTGTGGTGTCAGAAGCTCTGCTCTCTATTTTCCCGGAAAGATCACCCACAGGTCACTGGTGATCTGATTCCATAACATTTGTCCAACTCCAGTCCCACCACTCACTCTCTGATGTTGCAGCAAAAACAAATTACTTGTTATTTTCCAAGAGCAAAGCCCATACTTCTTCAAACACATAGCTTTTCACCTCTGATACCCCTTGCCCTCTTCACTAGCTGGTCTAGTTATAGTTTATTTTTATAAAGGCTTACCTTATATTTTCAGCAAAAAAAAAGCTGATTTACATTCTCACCTAATATTTCATATCAACAAGGATCATCCCACTGTATTACAATCAGCTGTTTAGATATGCGTCACATTCAGTAGGCTCAGAGCTGGCTGAAAGCAGAAATTCTTTCTTGTTCACCACTGATTCCTGACATTGCTATGGTGCCTGGCACCTAGAAAGCATTCAGCCAATGTTCTTGAGCTCTGTATAGGCTCTCTCTCAGAACCTCAGTCCTAGAGGCCAATTTACCTCTATATTTGGGCCTCTTTCTGAATGGATGAACACACTGGAGCTTGGGAAACAAAGCTGAGAAGCTCTGGCCAGGAACTCATAGCTATCAATCTCCCTACTAATCCATAGTATGTGATGCCAAGGGCAGACTTCACTCAGGAAAGAGCCGCTGGAGCAATGATTAGTACCACTCAACCCCTTCTATCCTAGGCATGTGCTCTCACTTACCTCCCCACTAGAATTAGAGTAGTAAGGAATGCTATCTAAGGAAGCTCTACAATGAATTAGACCTCTGGCTCCCTTTCTGCCCCTTTCCAGTGCTCCTCCCAGTACCCTTGTACTTAGCAACCCTTAACAATTCGTACTTCCCTTTCCTGCTGAATGTGGAACCTCCCCAAAATCTCAGTGATGCCTGGATTCCAAGTTTTACCCAGTATCAACTCTCATAGTGCAAATATTCAACTCCACATCCTCTTTCCTGCAGTTCTCCTGCCCTGAGGAACTTCTGCAGGGACTAAATGGGCTCATATGCAAGGATGCTCTTCAACGCAGGTGGGTCAGATGCCTGACACACTGCAAACGATGTGTAAACTACATAAATCTCACTGAATCTGGAGCACCTGATTTCCCTGGATTTCACATGCCATACATAATTGGGTGTAGAACACATATGAATTCACACATCACAATTTGAGCCTATTTGTCTCCCTAAGCCCATTACAATTCAGCTTCCTTTGTGATTGCTTGTTCCTCATTTTCACATTAGTTTAAGCAAAGCTGAGAATACTAAAGCTATGGAATGAATTTATAATATAAGCAGGCTCAGAACTATCTCAGATGTCCTGAAACCACAAATCTTGGCAACTGAATATTTGGGTAGTCCTGAAGCAGAAAGCAGAGAAAATTTGCTCTGCTTATTATTGACAGTGAAGTGACTGCCATTTAAAATGGGAAAGGAATGATTGGCACGAACTGACTCTGCTTCTCGGTGACTCTCTGGAGAATTAAGTAACTGAAGCATCAGATGACAATTTTCTTTGAAGATGACCTTTCATAGTGAATGGAAAGCTGAAAAGCTGGTCTCAAAAGGAAAGAAAGTGAATAATCTGTGAGGGCAACTACTCATTCCTGAGAATAGGCTAAAAAACAACTAAAGTATGACAGCAAACATCAGACTGTTGGATGACAACCTAAGTGTTTCTTCCATTTTGGGGTCACATTGAGAGCTCACCATGAATTATGCAGTGTGGTAGGAGTTCTTCGATATAGTTACCAAAATACTTACATTGACCAACATGATTTAAATCGGTTGTTTTCTAACTGCAACAAGCATTGGAAACACAGGGAAGATAATAAAACAGAGACAACTGGATCTGTCTCTAACATTTCTGATTCAGTAGGTCTTAATGCGAGACAATTTGCATTTCTAACAAGTTCCCAGGGTGATACTGCTGGTCTGGAGATTGCACTTTGAGAATCATTAAATTAGATTATCCTAGTGGAAAAATGAGACACATTGACTAGGAATAAGTTTTTTTTTAAAAAAAAAAAGGGATTTCTGATCCCTTATGGTAAATATAACGCATACAAACTCTGAAAATGTTATCTGCTAGGTTGGGACCTCAGACAATGCCACCCACTGGAATAAAACCATTCTGGGTTCCTAAGAGGATATGAGCAGAAGGCAAAATGCTTCAGTTGCAGAAACCATCAATCCTGGGCTTGGTGGCTGGTCTTTTCTCTGTGAGACATCACCGCCGTAACAGGTCCTCCTCTAGCTTCAGTCTCAGAATGTCAGAGAAGTTTTTTACAATATAAAAGTTAGAAATGTACATATTCAGTTGTCATGGAATGATCTGACAATTTCTAAACAAAATATTTGAGGAGTACAGTGTTATTAAGCTCCTTATTGTTTTGGGGTTTTTGCAGGTTCTTTTCCCTAAACTTTCATCCTCCTCATTTTAAAGCTCATCCTCTCTGGGCTGACAATCAGTTCAGATGGTAAGATGTTGTAACCTTTTATTTAGCCTAAACCAGTAAAACATATCATACTCAGTAGGTGGTTAAATCTGTTCATATTTTGTGTTGAACTTTCTCTAGTAATTTGATTAAAACTTCTATTGGCCAGCCATCAAAAAGTATACCAATCTCCCAAGTTTTATAGTATTTCATATTTGAACTCAAAAAGCATATATTAATTTAATGTCTTTACTAATCTAAACACATCAAGTAGAAGTCCTCTCAGATATAATTTAACATAAACATTTATATTAGTGCATTTTAAAAATATCTGTTGGCTCACATCCTTATAGTACTTAGAAATCCCATGAAAAAGATAGAAATACTAATCAGGAATAGAGAACATTATGTGACTTGTGCTAATGTAACAACTGCAATGTCACTGCTTCTAAAGCTTATGGATAACCTAGTCCATTGGTTTGTTTATACCTTCTTTCAAGCAACAAGAGTCTGGGAAAGCAGTTTGAAGCCATTCTTAACCACTGAATCATTTGTTCACATTTGATCCTGCCAGAGGTTGCTAGCTGAGGAGTATGTAATTTGGGGCTCTCTTCATGTCTTGTCTAACGAAGTTTTCATTCCAGAAAACTATAGCATCTCCTTTTAACCATCAATTACACAAATCTTTCAAATTCTTCTTCTATAACTTCCCATAGAGATCTTTGGGTGAAGAGAAACGGCAAGAATCATCGGACTTTAAATCGTGATCCTTTACTGTTACATGTGCTGGATCATAACTTCACAGTTTTGGTTTCTTCATAAAACTGAACCACAGAGTCATTCTTTTCATTTCAAGCTTAATACCACACAGGCCCATGGGTGAAACAATATAAACATTCTTGAGTAATTTCTCAAAACCAAATCTCTGCTGCAAAAACAGACTTGCAGCTCAGCAGTGTGTAATCTCTCCTCTGAACCTGTGAGGTTTGCAGTTCTCAGGACACCCAAGTAGAATGGTGAGAATAATGTTCGTGTATTGACATGAGACAGGCATAAGAAATGTCTGTAATTATAGAACTGGGGCTTAGTCCTACTTCTGCCACTCTGCTGTTTCAAACAAGTTGCTAAATTGGAAGTTCTTTAGAGGAAAGGAGGAAAGACTTTAGATATATAGAAAAAAATCTTTTTTTGTTTTCTCTCTGTTCAGAGAATTAATCAAAATTATTGGTCATGACAGTCATCTTTGGTTCATACATTGCCTTGTTTTAAAATTCAGTGCCTTCATTGTACATTTTTAACATGCATACTGTTAGATATATACCCTAGGAAAATAAGCACTAGATATATTCATATAAAAAGAGGCACTATTTACAATAGCAATAACTTGGAATAAACCCTAAAAGTCCCTTGTTAGGTACTGTGGTATATTTTTGCAAAGGTATAATAAGCAAAAATCAAATCTGGAAACTACATTTACCCACAACAATCTGAGTTAATGTTTCTGAGTCCCTGTTTTGACCTCTTAAATGGGGAAAATAATACCATTGATTTCTTTCTGAGAATAAGCAGGCACTATTTGTAAAAAACCTTTGAAAATTATAACTAGTAAATGTTGTTTTCTTCCTATGTCCTGTATTGCTTCTTGAGTCATAGAACAATCTGGAAACATAATGAAGAGGAGGGAGGTAATATAATCCAGAGGATACAAATTTAAAGTTGCACCACAGGTATTCATAGGCCTAATCCCAGCAATTATTTTCTTTGTGATCTTGAGTAAATTAACCTCTCTAAACCTTAATTTTCTCACATGTGATTTGAGAACAATTTTACAAACTACTTAAGAGCACAAAAATGAAGCAATTCAAGTGCTTAGCACACTGCCTGATATCCCATAATAAGTAAGTGTTCACATCACTGATATCTATTCCATTAATAGGCGCTGGAGGCCTCAGAAGCCCTCTCCGAAGCAGTTTTTCTATGAACCTTTCCTGCTTGCCTGTCTCTGTTCCCTCATTTCCCCGTGAGGCAACTACAGAAACTAGAATTCCTCTTCCCCCAGGAAGGTCACAGAAACTAGAGTCATTTGTCCCCAAACCTAAAACCTTGAAAATATCTGTTTTGGCAGTAGATCATAAGAAAGGATCCTGCACCGTACCCCAAAGGGAGGCAGGCATGCTGCAAAGAGAGGCTGCAGATAACGGACGCAGATGAGCCTTTCTGTGTTTCCCCTCAGTCTTCCTTCTGTCAGATCATTACCATTCTGTCCATTCATATTTCTACACAGCTGTCTGTGCTTTGAATCCAAGCCTAAAAAATGGACAGTTCAGCCTTGGCCGTCAGGTCTTCCATTTGAAATATCTGGATTCTTATTGAGGGCAGTAAAGAAGTGTGATAATTAGGTCTAGGGTTTCTACCCTGGACATCACAACAGAAACAAGTACAGTTAAATTAGATTATAGCACCCATAAAGTGTCTCTAAATTTTTTTCTCAGAATTTCCATTAAAGGTGAGGCTCCTTTGCATTTTATTACTTAGAACTACAAATAGGGAAAAGCAGTTACCTATGCAAAAATCCATTTTAACAATCCACATGAGTAGTAATTATGGGAATAATTATTTAAATATAGCACAGCTTCATTGGATAAAAATGATTAAACTAAAGTATATGAAGAAAGCATCTAAGGGCTATATTTTACATTTGTTAAAGTTATTAGGCCAAGAAACTGCTTGGAAAGGTTGTTATTCTTTATATCTAGATGTTTCTCTAAAGCCTCTTACTCTGATAGGTGGGGATTCAGGGACATGATTGGCTCATAGTGATACTCGCCAATGGGTTCATCCACTGATGCGCTTGTAGCTAAATGGGATATTGGGAGGTGAAGCCCGGTGGGGGAGGTGGGTTACTGGTGGGGGTGGGGTCCCCCTCACTCCCCTAACAGCTCCCTCTCCCCTCCCTCTCTAAGTCTCTCTTTTTTTCCTGCCACCATGCCATAAGCTCTTTCTCCTCTGTCATGTTCTTCTGCCATATCACCCCTCCTTGGAGCCAACTGACTATGGACTGAAATCTCTACAAACTGTGGGTAAAATAAACCTCTCCTCCTTAAAGCTAGGGGTGTTGGATATTGTGTCTCAGTGACAAGAAAATAATTAAGACAAAGGTCACAATGGAAGAAGCTGAAACCGGAAAGTAGACCTGTCCATCAGGGAGAACAGCCCCACTGCAGGTGCTGTGACCAGTCTGTCAAGCATAATGAAGTATGTGACGTATGTAGCAGTATGTAAGTATTTATAGGGCAGCCAGGGAATCAGCATTAGCAGATATAAAATAATGAAAATTCGTTTCATAGAAAATGCAACAGGGTCTCAAGAAATCCAGAAGCAAAGAATCCCCCAAAATTCTGACAAGCAGCATCAGAGAATTTAAACTATGAGAGTAGAGCTCACTCAGCTTTTGGTACAGAAGCTGAGAAAAAAAACAGTGGCAAGAATAATAGATTTTAAGTGTTCTTAGAGGGCCTGGGTAAACATGGTAAATTCGTGAGACAGTAATTCAGTAGTTCTAATATTGTTACCCAAAACTTTTCTAAACAAGTAACAACATTCTTATTTAAACAAAATCTCTTATGACAACTACAAAAGTACTAGGAAAATCCATTATGTTTTTTAAACTTGACCTCTGGTAAAAAGGTAGGCTACTTTTGTTGTCCTGTCCATGGCAAGTGAAGAAAAACAACCCTCTTCCTATTTTCCCCTCCTTTTCATTAGTGTGTGAGTTTACATAGCACTGACCCAATTCTTTTAGAAGAATTAACCTTGAACCTATCCTTGGAAGTCCATTGTCTCCTCTTCTGGGGGTGAACACTCATGAGACAGAGAAAAAGTCTCATGAGCCCAACATAGCATTTCTACTACATAGCAGTTTGTCCCTTGCAGTACAATGACCAGTGCAGCCAGGACCTTCAGACGATGCAGTTGCAACAGGCATCCCCAGCTGCCATGTGTCTGCCTAGCCAATGTCAACTGTTCCAATCAGAGAGCGATCGTTAGCTGAGTAAATATTCATGAGCAACAACTCTGGAATGCTCTGATGCCTGATAATTAACAACGGGTGCTACAATTAATTTTTATTTATGCTTTGATATTCAAGCAATGTCTTGTGTATAACAGATTCATACTTCATGTCAAATCTCAAAGCAGCAATAAGAAAAACATCAATTTATTTTTGTTTTAATGTTTTTTTTATTTTCCTCTTAATTCAGTTGTTCTACCGTCTGTATTTCAAACCACTGCACTGCCTTGTAATTATCAAGCAACTTTTATAGCTGATGCAAAGGACTGCAGGAGGTGGGAAGCTGACAAAAGGATCCAAAGGTTTCCCCAGGCACTCGAACACACTTACAAGATGGCCAAAAGGACAACCTAAATTGAGGCAATGATGCCAAGATATCAGCCTTGACTCACTTCCTTGGCCTCTTGTGGGCTATTATTTCACTCAGCAAATGCTAATTGAATGTCCACTATTCACATGGTACTGTTCAAAGGTTTGCAAACTTACAAGTTTAGAAAATATACTGTTCCACATCTTTTTCAACTCTACAATTTTATAAGTCAGTAAACTGACCAATAAGTTTATAATTCTGAAGGTGACATTAGGTTACACAAAGAAAAGAATCTTGCAAAAAAGGTCAATAAGAGCCAAATAAAAGAGACAAGTGTTACAAGGCTTTTGAGAAGAAAGAACATCAAATGCCGAGTTTAAGAGCCTCATGGCAGTGGTTTTTAAACTTCAGTGAGTATCAGTGTTTGTTAACACAGAACCCTGCACTGCACCACCAGTTTCTGATTCAGTAGGTCTGGATAGGACCCAAAATTTACATTTCACAACTTTCCATATAAGGTGAAGCTGCTTGGCTCAAGAACTGAATCTTTTTTTAATCATTTTTTATTTTTATAAAAAATACAAAAAATCAATTATATAGCAAGAGAGAAATGATAGTTATAATGTGTGCTATCTTCAAAATAGTTGCACAGAGCATAATATACAAACTGAAAAGATTCTTACAAAAAAGGAAACACATAACACAAAGCTTTACTTTTGAGAAACTAGTAGTATAAGTGAAATCAATTATCATATATATTGAAATGTTTTTAAAAGAAGGGAAATGAAAAGAGAGATAAATAGGAAATAAAGAAGTTCAAGAACTACATCTTGAGACTCAACATATCATAGAAAGCTATCAAAATTAGTGAATAGGAAGATGAACAAGCAGTGTTGGGAAAGTTAACCCAGGGATACCGGAGAGGATTAGATAGAGTGACAGGTAAGCAGCACACAGGACCCTGGGAGAGTAATGGTCCAGGGCACAAGACTGAGTTTAAGGAAGAAGCCTTTATTCTCATTTCTCATAATACTTAAAACTCTGACCACTGGAATCACCATGTCAGGTTAAAGTACTGAACCCACAATGCCTGTTAAAGTTAGTATATGTTATAGTCAGGGCTTACAAGGGAAAAGATTTAATATAGGACACATAATTTATAGGACACATGTATAATATTCACCCAAAAGGTCAAGTGCAGAAGGGTACAGGAGATCTGTGCACACACAAGAGCCCCAAAGAATACAACTGAGGACCGGATCTCACAACAATGTCCCATGTGAGTCCAGCTCAAGACCTAGAACCCATTGCAATGCTTCCCACAAGTCCAACTGGAGAACACATGACACTGTCTCATGCAAGTCTGTGTCAATGATCTGCACTGGGAAGGCCCAAATGTCAGTGATGGATACTAGAAAGTCTGCATCAGCAGGGTGAAGGGTCTGTACCAGTAGACTGAGGGAATCTTCACCTGAGCCAGAAAGCAATGCACAGGAAGTACTAGAGCTCCCCTAAAAAGAACTACAGCCAACCTTAGCAATAGTGAGGACCCAAGCTTCTCTAACAATGAGAAGAGCTGAGTTCACATCAGGAAAACCAGCGTGACCAGCTTCTCCAGGGGGATCAACAGCACGTCATCTTCTCCTCCAGTTCTCCTTTTATGCTGTTGACAACAATCCTCAGGTGGGCCTTCCATGCCCAGTACCATGCTGAGTCGGTTTAGCTGAGGGTAACAGGTTGACCATTAGTTAATCCAACACAGTATATGTTATCTTGTACCTCAAATAGATGTCTCGCCACCCCAGCATTCTCAAGGGACAAAAGTGGTTTTTCTCTTGAAACTCCAGCCTCAGAAACTTGGCTCTCATCAGTGGTCTTTTTCATGAGTCATTTTGGTGTTCATCAACTCTAGTCAGTAATTTAAGAAGTAAGAATTCCTGAGACTTTGCTCCATGGAGAAGAAATATTATATGTGTATCAGCAAATTGAAGGTGTGTGGTAGTTACCAAGTTATCTTTCCCAGCTTCCCTCCAAAGGATCCACCTTGCTTTATTTTTTCAAATCAGGGGGCCACAAGGCCCCAGAACACGCGTCCCACACCATCTAGCACTTTTCTCAGCCTTCTCAGCCAGATCCTGAACAGCTGTAGTTGTGTGACTCCCACCTGCCTTCCCCTCACCCCAAGCCGAAAGGCCATTCCTGATCTCTGTCATGAGGTTACAGAAGTTCAGCCCAATAACAGAGGGGCAGTGAGCTCCTAGTTCCTCAGGCCTGGCCCCTCCTTGCTCGGCTCACCTGTTCTGGTAATTCATTGTGGGTGCCAAAGACTTTGTCTTTATTTCTTGGGGATATGAGCTGTACTAAACTGAAATTTGTCACTTTGTCATCCTGGGCCCTGTCCCAACCCTTTCTCAAACATTTTGTAGTGAATTTACAGCCAGCTGTAATCCACCCCATTCCAGCAAGAAAAATAGAAAGCCCAAGAGCTTTAATAATAGCTTTTGCTGTTTATTGCCCAGAGAATAAAGCTTCCACAGTTGAGTAACAATGTGGAGGAGATTCCAGCCAGATTCCCTGGCTTTGCTCCACCAGCTCCTCCCCAATTTACCCATGTTATAGTGGGGCCTATTCAGCCCCATTTTGCACAGGTCTGTCAGAATTTCTCGTCTTTTGTCCTTTATCCAGGCACTGATATCCCAGGGAGAAGGGAAGCATGCTTTGTTTTTAACACTAGTCAGCTGGCTTCCAGGCTTGCTGGCACGCTTTTCTGCTGACATTATGTATCAGACCTTGGCTTAGATGTTGTAATTCAAAACAAACAAACAAACAGACAGACAGATAAACATGGTTCCTAATGTCGTAGAGCTTTTAGTCTTGTGCCAGATACCAGTGCCCTGATTGCTTAAATTTAGGCAAAATTCCAGAAAAATTAATGTGAACACAAGAATTCTAATATTATTTCAAAATGCGCTAGACAATTTTTTTAATGTGTAGCTCAATATTGAAGTTTTACAAATCACTTTTCAAAAGCGAAAAGGATTTACACCTGTTGCAGTCTATTTGATGGCACAGACAAAAGGCATTCTAAAGATTTTGTCACAGTGTAATGCAATCTCCCTTGATTGTTACCCCAGGTGCCTTTCCTTCATTGAAATGTGTCATTAAAATAGGTTCCCACATGTCAGAAGGAATGAAATGGGGAGAAGAATAAGAGAAGGTCTTTTTCCCACCTTCTGGAGTTGGCACTAATAAAAAACTGTATTCATGAAATTTTGTTTCTAATACAAACATTAACATCACCTAAACACAAAGCTCTTTCTTTTACATTATTAACCTTTTTATTAGAAATATAATGTATGCTTATTGTAGAAAAATTAAAAAATATAAGGAAGTATATCAAAAATAATGTACCTATAATCCCACTCACAAGTGAGATTAATATATTGGTTTATTTCCTACCAGTGTTCTTTATTTTTCTATGCACATATGCACACACACACGTACACAGCATTTGCACACCTTCTATCATGGTATATGCATTTAATTTTGTATCCTGCTTTTTTCTTATTACCACTAGACAAAAAGCCCATGTATAATTAAATACTACTTAAAAACAAGCAAAATTAAGTCATAATATTTATAACTATTTCTCACATTAATCTAAGTATCAATCTTTTATATGTGATAGAAGCAAAGTTGCTTCTCATTTATTCTAAAGTTCACCTTGAAAAGGTACCACAGGAAAAGGAAAAAGAAGAAAGTGCCAATAAACAAATCTCTTGAAAACTGTATGTTTTTCTTGAAGAGAATTACAGCAGATTCAGGGGAGATGAGGGTGCTGTCCAGCTTTCTCTTCTGATCTAACAGGTAGATCTTTAAGATTTTACAGTAGAATCTAGTTTTCTCACTATATACTCTTATGCAGGAAATAATTAAGGCATTTTTTAAAAGCTCAAAATTTCAATTCAAAAGAGTAATTGCACAATTACAAGATAATCAGGTTTGGTAACAATTTACATTTTTTTAAAAATCAGGGAATTTTACTCAATTGATATGAGCTTGCTATGAGCCAATACATGGCTTTTGTTCTGTAAAAGCAAGACTTTAAAAAGTGTTTAAAAATGAAGTATGTTATATGCTTATAAAAATGTGCTAAAAAGAAATTTGTTATTCTGTATAACTAATATGTATTAACAAAATTTTAAAAAGAAAAATAGTTTGAAAAAAATATTTTATTCACATGAAGGTTGCAAAGAACAATCCTTTATCTATTTTCATTTTAAAATAAGTTTTATCTTTAAAATCACTATGTATTATCTTGAATATAGCTTATTGATGTGATTATAAAATCAGCACATGATCATTCCAACCAGGTGTATTTATGTTTTCTTTCAAACAACCCTTAAAGATAAGTAAACAAAGGACTCTTTCTACCTCAGTTTCAGAGCTTAGGTTGTTAAAATTCTACAAATGTTAAAATATTTATATAAGATCACATAGTATGTCAAAGAACTGAAATCAGAAACTTTTAGTTAAGTGCACCATTCTTTTCAGCAACTCTATTTTAACTATCTTCCACAAAAATATGTTTTGTCTATATTCCATCTTTTTCATAAATGTACAGCATTCTGTCCACATCTGTCACAAAACAAATTTTAAGTGGAAAATTGAGTCTCCAGTTCACTCCAGAGCAAGGAGAAGGAGACTGCGAGAACTACTGAAACCAAGTTCTGTGTCCAATAAATAGATGGAGGCACTTGGCATATTTAGCCTGGAAAGAATAGATGAAGAGATAAGAGAGTTCTTTTAAAGTTTGAAAGGCCCTCACGTTGGCTTGTGAGCAGACTTGTTCCATGTTATTGCAATGATCAGGCAAGAAAAATGGACACACTCTCAAGAGAAACAAATTCCTGTACAATAAGAGATTTGTCTTTTGAACCAATGGACTTGTTCAAATGTGGAGACAACCACTGTGTACGTTATGGTTAATGCCTCTACAGTGAACATTGCTAAGGCAAAGATGTTAGGAACCCTGTGATGACTTTATTGCTTTCTATATCATCAGTCTATTTTCCCTTTGCTTTTCTTGGCTCACTAGTGCAACATAAAATGCACAGAATGTGACAGGAGAGAAACTACGATAAGCCCAGTGCTGTCGAAGTATGTTTCCCAGATGATACCGATCACCTGGGGCAGTTGGTGGGCCCCGCTGAATCGGAGGCCTCAAAGGACGAACTTGGTAAACTTGGTTTTCACAAATGCCCCAGGTAAATTTTATCATCATGGAAGTTTAACAAACGCTCTTTTAAACATCATTATATTTAATCCTCACAACAATCCTGTAGGGCAGATGAGAAAATTGTGATTCAGAGTTATTTAGCACTGTGTCCAAAGTAACACAGGTTTTACATGTTAGAGCAGATATTCACACTCAAGAAGTTTCATCTGGAGTCTGAGAACTTATCCTCAGATTCTGAAAGGAAGGCACTATTCAGGAAATGGATAATTTGAAGAAAGCTTTTATTAGACATGCACATTGAAGTTTTAAAAAAGTAAGTCATGGAAAACTTTTAGTCAATCATCCCTCAGATAAAGTACTTCTATCTAGAACATATAAAGAACTAAAAAGATGAGACTCCCTAAATTCAAAGACCCAATCCAAAAATGGGCATCTGAGGTAAATACACACTTCTCAGATGAAGAAATGCAAATGACGAATAAATATATGAAAAATATTCAACATCGCTGGTCTTCTGAAGGATGCAAATTAAAACAACCCTGAGATTCCAGCTCACTCCAGAAAAAAATGGCTATCATCAAGAAATCAAACAAAACAAATGCTGGTGCAGCTGTGGGGAGAAAGGAACTCTTCTCCACTGTTGGTGGGAGTGCACACTGGTACAACTATGGAAATCATTGCAAAGATTCCTCAAAAGCTAGGATTAGAGGTTTCCTTTACCCAGCTATTCCCCTTCAGGGCATCTTCCCAGAAGAACTAAAAATATCATACCACAGTGATATATGTGTACCCATGTTTACAGCAGCACAACTTGTAATAGCTGAAACTTGGAAACAACTCAAATGACCACCAACAGAGGAATGAATAAAAAAGATGTGCCCTTTTTATACAATGGAGTACCATTTAGTCATAAAGAAGGATAAACTTGAGGTAAATGGATGCAACTTGAGACTATGCTCATGAGTGTAATAAATCAGACTCATGTGTAAAGATTGTATTGTCTCCCTGGTGTAAGACACTGAAAGAGTAAGAAGGTCCAAAATGTACAATAAATATTGTGAAATTGGAAGAAATTATTCAAAAGAAGTAGGATGGGGGAAATGGAAAATGAAGGATGGGAAAAGGAAAATAAGTACAAGATAGTTATACTACTAGTTCCTCTCAGTTCATTGAAAGAAAGGTTGGAGCTAATAGTATTTGGAGAATTTTTTATGCCCATATCATGTAATCTGAGTAACTACTTTAAAGATAACAATATGCAATGTATTATCTATTGCTATTCTATTATTTTGTTATGAAATTTTATTTTGTTATGAAATGTATAGTTATGCCTTGGCATCCTAAGGAGATCGGTCTCAAGTATTCAAGTCTTTTATACAAAATGGTGCTGCATTTGCATTTAATCTACACACATCTTCAATATACTTTTAATCATTTCTAGATTACTTCAAATACCTACTACAACATAAATACCATGTAAATTGCTGTTTACTATATTGTTTAAGGAATAATGAGAAAAAAAGGTCTGCATGTACTCAGTACCGATGAAATTTTTTCATACAAGTATTTTCCATCCAAGGTTGGTTGAATCCATGCTACATGGAGCCAACTGTACTTTGTAATCGGGGTCAAATGACTGCATGGAGGCTCATAATTGGCAGGATGAGGATTTAGGAAGGAACCATAGAGAAGTTCATTTTTTTGTCTTTCATGAATAATTATGAAAAGCATGTACTCAACCAATAAATAATTCCAACATGACTACAAAGAGAACAACATTTTAATACCCTTCACAAAAGCAATTTACATGCACACAATTAATGTGCTAATTTCAGTGATCTTTAGCTATTCATTAAAATAGGCCCTGGCAGGTCCTGTACTTGGCAACAGTTTGTTACTCATTTCCTGCTATTACTTTATGGACTCAATCAGTCATCTATAATTTAAGACTTTTCACTAATTCAATAGCCCTTTCTCTAATTATGTCCAAATTAGAGAGGTTAGTGTATGGATAAATGTGTATTTGGTACATGTATTTAAAAAGGGAGATTTCTCTGCATGTGGCAGAAAAAAAAACAGTATGTGATCTACAGTCCTTAACACAGACCAGAGGAGAATGTTTTTAGAGGAAGGAAAAAAGATCTTTTGACTTCAAATCTGAGTATCAGAGGAAAGGTACTTTCACTGGATGAGTTTTGCATTCAGTCTTATGAGCCAAAAGAAGTCCGGATTTGCTGCTCTTTAGGGAGTAATAAAAGGATCATCTGTTTTTTCAGGCCTTTGCTCAAGAGATGAAATGGATGGCGGGTTCAGGGAGTAAAGGAGTTAAAGGTTGTGTTTGCAGGAATGTGTTTGCTGACATTGATCAATGGGTAATTTTGCGATTGTACGTTTATTCACATAAGGGGGGGACAGATCAATAATGAAGCAATAGTGAAGATGCCAAAGAAAAGGTGATTAATGAAAAATATAGTGGAGGTGCAATCTGCCTTGCAGTATAAATGCCCCTTCATCCAGCACCCTATAAATAAATACGCATCAGATGGATAGAGAGTGCTTCCCTGGAATGTCGCTAGAGCCAGGCAGATCTCATCAGAGCCTGCGCTTCAAAGAGCAGCTCCTCGTGTCCATGGAAGCAAGTTTAAATTCTCCCGTGTAAAGGCTCTATAAGCAGTTCCACTCTTGCATTATTCATGATTCTGACATCTTGTAACATGAGCAGTGTTCTAAAAGTGATTTCCACTTTTATTTTCTGTGTTATGTTTTAACAATGCTATTTAGATTACAATTTTACTTTGGTTGCAAATCACGTTACATTTCCTTATACGGGATTTAATTTTGGCAGCAGAACTGTAACTGAGCACTGTATGAACAGACAAGAAATTACTATGATGTTAAAAGAACCTATTTCTTTTAAAGCCAATGCTGTGCTCCATCATTTTTACTGTGCCAATTTAATATGTAATGATGAGTATTAGGCAGAGCCCAGCCCATTACACCTGGGGACTGACACTAAGTAATAATGAGCTATGCTGAACGTGAATACCAAAATGTAGGCCAACTGAACTTTAGAGTAGGTTATATTCCTTTCCTAGGGTGAGAATTCTCACATTCTTAAAATACAAAACTCCAGAAAGAGTTAACACTAGAAAATCTAAAGAAGCCAAAATCTCCACTCTTCCCATCCTGGGTCACACTCTTGGTCTTCTGCTGAAACCCAGGCTTTCCTGCCTATTGACCTGTTCTTTACAGTAGATTTTGAATCGATCTTTGTTCCTGGAATATATCATAAGGGAACTTATTCTCCTCATTTCACATGTTATCTAAGTCTTCTTAATTATTTTGGAATATCGGTCCCACATTTAATTTTATCAGTCAGTAGATACTCATGGGTGATACTTACACAGCAAATGTGCAGTTTTCTTTCAGGATCTTCTTATTAAGAGTCTGGATAAATTCTATATCTATAATGTATTAGAGATAAAATGACATACTTTCAATTAATCTCTTAATTTGGCCCACAAAAGCATTAAAGAATAAAGTGATTCTTTTCAAACTTTTACAGCGCGGTTTAAGCATCTTTGCTGATAACCACTTGTTTAACATTTTGCTGACTAGCTGCTTTCTATATTTTATATCACTCTGGAAGTCAGTGCTCACTAATGCCTTGGGCTAGTGACCAGGTCATCATGCAGGAGGTCAGGGATGAAATCTAGTTCAGGTTACCACTGCCTAGTTTGAGAAAAAACAGAGGCAAAAACAAAAAGTGCTTTTTACTGATTAGACTCTGTCCTTCAATGAGAAAGAACGTTTTTCTAACTCACCTCAAGGTAACACAAGTCATACCATTAGCTTTGATCTCATTTCATACTCAAAACAATTTCATCAGGGATATACACTTACAGGTGAAAAGCACAAGAGTTTCAACAGTCTGAATAACATGTCTAACACCATGACTGCTAAAACTCATGAGAACTTGGAATTAGAATTGTCTACCTTTAAGTACCATACTTTCCCTGAAAGTTACCCAAAAACAGAAAGGAAATGGAGGGAAAGGCATTCCCTTTATCTATGTCTGCTCAACTCAATTGTTCAGAGAACTGTGCTAATAATGAAACTACAAAGCCAGCCAGATTAGGTTAAAAGGCAATGAACTCCACTTAAGTCATAGCTGTGCTCCCCAAATGGAGTGATTTGTGATGAAAAAAGAGAGCTGAGCAGTGTGTACGTGGTGGCCCTCAAACTCTAACGGACCTCGGTCATTACGAAAGCTCATTAAACAAAGATTACTGGACCACACCACAGTTCTTATTCAACAGGACTAGGACTGACCTGAAGTTATAGATGTCTGATACGTTCCCAGCTGATGCTAATGCTCTTCATCCAGGATTGTGCTGGTACAGTTTGAAGAGCTACCCACTTTAAAAAAATAAAGACTCAACAAAAATGCTACTCGTCTGCAAATGAGGCAGGAGTGTTGTCTAAGCACCTATAAACATCACAGGTGCTGCTTGCAGAATTACAAGGGTATCACCAGCTTTCTCTTTACAACAAAACTATATTAAAGATTAAAATGATAAGGGACAACAGAACGCCAATCTATCAATGTTTGGTGTTATGTGTCCTGCTTAATGTTATCATCTTTGAGAGAAGGTACTGCTGGGAATGTCAAACACTGAATGAAGAATCGGAGGGCTGCTTTCTTAGTTGCATATTTATTTTTGTTCATCCTCATTTTTCATATATGGACAATGACAGTTAATCACAAGACATTTTTCTCAGGCACCTTCTAAAACATGAGACAAATATTCCAGTAAAACAGTTAACATAGGGTATCCAATTTCCAGTTAAAGAAACATACTCATGTCGTGAGTGTGTTCCACAAAAGCTGCCTTTGTGCAGTGACACTTTAGAGCAAACCTTAAAATAGCCATATTTTGTCAGGATAATTTGAAGCATACTGCCTGGTGAGACTAATTCCCTTCCATGGCCTCACCGTCCACATACTGAGGAATAGTCCATACAAAATAATTTAATCTTATTTTTTTTGTGATCAGCCAGTACAGCATTAAAAGCAAGTAGTCATCTTAACGCATAATCAATATTGCTGGTATATCACCAGGATGATCAAGTAAACCAGTTCTGTCAGTACACACTAAATAATCATTGGCTCCCCATAGGTTTATCCATAGAAGAACCGAATCATCTTGACCTTACGTTTTTCTTCTTTCTCCCCACTATCTTTTGTCTCTTCTAAGCTTTTCATCTCATTTTAAAGAATTTCAAGTCTCCTACTCAGTTAATAAGATGAAAAAAAATGAAGTAATCTATTCTCTGAATGGTAGAACAAAAGATTCATAGCATTTAATTAAAGCTAATTTAAGAGAGTTAATCTCTCAAGGGAAATAGTGACATAGTTGTTTGATGTCTCTCACTCGGTTGGTTGGCTCACCTTTGTAGTTCTTAGTTATGTCTGGGAAAAAAATCAGGTGGGCAGGCTCATCTTGATTCCCATGGAAGCATCATTGTCCTGACAGTTTGCTCACCACAGTTCTGGAAATCAAGTTTTTCTGGCTCTGAGTCACTGACAAGGCTGTCTCTGACTTTAAGGAGGCCTTGCTTGGAGAGCTGTTTTCTTTGATGTGGATGTCAAGCTAACACAGGAATTGCACCCTAAAGAGGAGGCTTTTATGTCCTTTATAAAGCCATAGAAAGCAGAAAGTTATCTGGTTTTTGTGCAAACTATGAGATATAAGATTTTTCTAGACTTTTTAAAAGAAACAAGCTACTATGAAATGTTTAATTTAAAAAATTGTGGTCATCAGAAATGGCCCTAAAATTCAATGTCATGTGAGAAAAACCTTACTAGAAGCTAAGAATATCTTAATCACTGGCCAAAGCCAGGATAGTAAATGATACAATTACAAAATTTTTAAAGAGTCAGGCTTGACCCTTTATCTCAAATTATCTGTTGGGAGACTTTTTAGCTCCTCAATTCTGAAATGTTAACAATGATAAGAATAAAAAGAATAGTATAAGAGGATGAGTGTTGAGATAGAAACTAAAGTCTTTTAATGAGAAATATTATGCATTTTAAAACTGTCAAACTCTTCAGCTTCTACCATGCAGATATCAATTAGCTATAGAAACAATCTTTTTTTTTTTTGTAAGAGGGATCAAACTCATGACCTCGCCTTGTGCTTGCCAGGCAGGCGCTTAAGCCGCTGGAAAGAACCATTTTTAATTAAGTAGATATAAGACAAAATAGGCATATATTATTCTAGGGTAAAAGTACAACAGGATTTGTTTTTGTGTTTTCCCATGGCTGCATCTTCCCATGATGGTAACTTTAGGGGTACTTTAATGTGTTGGGCACACACATATAATACCAGAACTCTGGGAGGCTGAGCATTGCAAATTTGAGCCCAGGCTTCTTGGGCAACTTAGCTGTTTAATGAAACCCTGTTTCAAAATAAAATAGTAAAATAATAATAATAATAAATTTTTTAAAAGCTGGGTTTGGTGCAAAGGCCCAGACCCCCCCACACACACACACACCATGCTATATGGTTACAGGCAAACTTCTAAGGTGGTTTCTACAAAACAACTGATGGGAAAACTTCCCCCTGTCCCCTCTGAAATTGCAGCTATTCAAACACCTCCAGCTGACGAAGGCTCACATGGTTCAGTTATCAGGAAGTTTAGGGTGCCATGAATTGTTCAGAGAAAATTTACCATGAAGAATTGATTCTGAAATAGAAAGCAAGATTCCAAATTAGACTTGACTTGTCTTAATGATTGTTACTTTCCGAGAACAACTTGCCCAAATCATTGTCACAGAATGAAAAAAGTTGCACGAGTCTGAGTGTGTTTCAGTGAGTCTGTACATGAATTTAAGAGCTGATGCTGTGGAACTTGACTGCTGGCACAGAGTAAACATGACTGTGGCTCAGAAGACTTCCATAACTAGCTGGGCTGAAGTTCAGGGTACAGTGGAAAGGCAGTTCTTTCTGCAAGAGCCAGTTCTACTCACGAAGGCCAATGGCTATAGACAACCTACCAATAAACTGCCCCTTGATCAGATTTGAGTGAAGCCCCAACTAGCTACAGATCAGAGATAACTTCTGGGTTTTGGACTCAAGCAAGGACAGAAGTATTTTTACAATTCCCAGGAGAATGCTTCAAATCATACTGAACTAAATATTTAAAGATATATAATTTTATTTTCTTCTGAGTTTCATAAATGTTGCTAATCAGTATAATCATTCATCACCTAGGATTTTTTTCAAGGCATATTAGATGACAGCACAATGACAACCTTACACATACTGACTTGATCGTCACCTTGATTTATTCTACAAAAAATTTATTGTGAAAAAGACCATACAGTTATTAAGTGGGGAGCAATAACTTAAATTCAATTCCATCTAACACAAAAACAAACAAAACAAAACAAACAAAAACAGTTTATAGTCAGACATAATGGTACACACCTGTAACTCAGCCTTCTGGGAAGCTGAGGCAGGAAGATAACAAGTTTGAGCCTAACTTGAGCAACACAAGAACTTAGCAAGACCCTGTCTCAACATAAAAACAAATAAATAAACAAACTTTGTTTAAAGGCAGTGGATGAAGGTCAGTGAGAGGGCTCTGGGTTCAATCCCGACTATCACAACAAACAAACAAACAAACAAAAGCTATTCATCAACGTAAGAGAAATCTAATGTTAGAAGTCTCAAATTTCAAATGCTATTCTAAAAATCTCTTAGTAAGTAATAATTACCTGAAGTCCAGTTCATATAAGTGATAGCTATTTAATCTTGTAAAACCCATCCCCAGGAGATAGTATTGATTCAGTACAGAAGACAACGAATAGCATTCCATACAAAACTTACAGTTTCAGAGGACAATTTCTGACCCTTCTGACCCAGTGATGCTGCTGATTCAGCTAACTTTATCCCTCCCCGTGCTGCGTGCTGCATTGCACTCCTTTCCATTCCTTAATTATTTTCAAAAGATGGGTTACAGGCCTTGACATTTGAAGAGAATTTAAATATAATTTGCCAACTTGAAAAGATTCCTTCCCAAAAAAGAACAGTTTGGGAATATTAGCAATAATACAAACAAAAACTACTTTCCCTTCCTGATTTCTCACTTCTGTTGTTGGTCCCATTGTGCTCCCGAGCCCTCGAGCTTAAAACCCCTGGGCCATTCAACTTTCCTCTTCTGCCTTGGTCTTTGTAGTCAGTCTGTTACCAAGGTCCTCTTCACTAACTTACCAATGCATTTATCTAACCTGTATCTTCAAAAAGTTTTCTTTGGATGTCAGCTCTCTGCTGTTGTAAATTCCATCAATGTTCACACAATATTTCACCCTCTTAATCAGCCTGTCTTTTAGCCTTACTTCTCTGATTCACCCCATATTAGCTCAATATTGACTTCCCCAAAACACTACTTCGTATATATCGTTTTAATGGAGTCCCGTGACCATGAGGAACACAGATGTTTCACAATTTATAATGCGGTTACATCCTAATAATCCCATTGAAATTCAAAAAATATCCTAAATGGAGGCCAGCATGCCACTCTGGTAAGCAGCTGTGGCTTGGTAAACCACAAGCCGCCCCAGGGCGAGAACCATATCAGCATTTCCTGAGATCCACCACGTGCCATGTTGGACCTTGGGGGGCTGCAAAAACGGGCAGCCAGTTCACCCCTCTGGTGGGCGGCTGTGAGCCTACCTGGGAGCGGGCTAAGAATCAAACATCCATCCATATCCCCCCCCAGCAAGTGAAAGCCAAAGATCTGAGCATGTCTTGCAAGTTTGACTATAGGCAATATAGCAAAAAGGGGGATTTTCTTCTGCCATCTCTTTGAAGGCAAATATTTTTACCTGTTTTGCTCTGTCCTGATCAATAATATTGCTCTATTCAATATTCTATTTTTATAATTTCAGTATTTCCTTCAATATTGCTGTACCTGATTGAAGGAACAACTATTGTGAAGAAAACCAGATATACTATTGTACCTATTGCTGTTATCCCAGTAACCTGCTGCGAGGTTCTGTGCCAATTTCACTGCACTGCCTCAGTTGGCTATGTCCTGTCTTGTTCTGCTCTATTTTACTATCTTCAAAACAAAACAAATAAATAAAATAAAAAATAATAATAAATAAGAAAAAAATTTTAAAAGTAAATAACAACAACAAAACAGATCAGTAAAGTACTGAGCAATCCAAAACATGATATAACTAAACAGATAATGGACTTAAAAAGCAAAAGGAGGAAAAGCAAGTGCTCTAAAGGATATAACTGCATGTATATTTAAGGGTGTTGGATTGATAATTATGTTGCTAAGTTTTTGCTGGATCAGAGAACAGAATGGTCTGCAGCCTCACTGTTTGTCCACTTTATTTGCTTTAATTTTTGTAACTTGAACAACTACATCCAAGAAGACAATATGCAATATATCAACTACTGATTTCTTACTGTTCATTGTTTTTGAAATTCTGTGTTGTTTTTACCCTTTTTTTTCTGTTTTGCTTTATTTTTCCCCTCTCTTTAAATAAAATTTTTTAAAAATCCTAAATGGAAATGGCATTTGATGCACCCAACCTACCAAACATTGTAACTAAAGCACACCTATCCAGAACAGGCTCGGAACACTTCTGTTAGCCTGCAGTTGATCAAAATCTCCTAAGAGCCTGGTTTATAAAAAGTATTGACTACCTCAGGTACACACACCGGGGCATTTTGTAGATATGACAAGATGTGAAAACACAAGGCACAACTGCATAAAGCATTGGCAGCCCAGTGCACTGCAGAGGGTGAGTTACTGCCCCGGTGACTGTGTGGTTGGCTGGCAGCAGAAGCTTCGTGCCACTGGCCAGCATCAACCAGAGCATGTAAAACTGCGCATTGCAATCAGCTGGTCCCCAACCAGAGTTTGACTTTTCAACTTTATAATGGTATGAAAGCATTCATATTCAGAAATAATTCATAGCGCTTCAAATTTTTAATTCACTCTTTCCATGTGGTATCTGTATACCATTAAATACTGTCTTATGATACCCTGTAGCAGTTCCCAGTCAGCAGGCTAGCCTTACCATTCAGGTCCAATACTCTGAAACCTTTTGCCAGTAATTTGTGGAGGCAGGTATTCACTAATAACATGAATAATGCAATACATTATTACAAAATAGGTTTTGTGTATAGATGATCTTCCCCAATGACAGGCCAATGTGAATGTTTTGAGCATGTTTAAGGTATGGTAGGCTAAGATTTGATGTTGGATGGGCTAAGTATGTTAAATGCATTTTCAAGTTGCAATATTTTTAATTTATGTTGGATTTATTGGGCCCTCCATTGTTAGTTAGGAGCATCAGTATTCCTAAATGGTCAAAAGAGCACCATTAGAATTGATAAGAAGAAAGAAGTGATAGTTGAGATGTGACTCCACTGTAAGTTGAGAATCATCTAAGCATTCATTCAATCTTGAGCCAACTACTCAAAAGCAATTCACAACTGAGCCCCACTCTGTGCTCACAGTTTCCTTCCTTCTACAGTTCACATAAATTGATCCCTCTATCCCAGAAACATCTTGCCTTTTCCTCCCTCTGAATTTTTATTTCATTTCTCTAACAAAAGAAGCCCTTCCCTCTTACTCTGTGTGTATACTCACATTTATTCTCTTTTAAAGTTCAGGCTATAATTTCCTATAGGAATTTACCCCAGCCATCTCACATAACAGGGGTAGGCCATCCTAAATACCAGGTGTTTGCATAACATAATTCATGTAAAATAATTTCATGAAATTACTGGTTCTTTTTCCATACATCTTTTACAGGTATCTCTCTCTCTCTCTTTCCATCTCTCTCTCTCACCCCTTTGTCTCTCTTTATATACTGCTTCTTTCAAAGTAGATCTTAGGAACTTAAGAATAGCAGCTACACATGTTAATTCCTCACAATACACAACATTTCTCATTACATATGTTTATATTTGTAATATTATAACTTTCTTATTATATACAAATATAGTAGATACAAATATTCATATCTGTGCCTCATAACATTCCTTCCAATTAACTTACCTTAAGAAATACACTTTTATAAGAATCTGTTCCTATGGACCTAAAAGAAATAAAATGAAGTGATGGTAGCAGATTGCAACTGGTCAGGTCAAATGTAGTTTCTATTTTGGTTGTTACTTAAGGAAAAGCTCTTTTTTACCCAGAGCCCTAAGGTGAGTTACTCATCCAGTAGCTCAATCAGTTCTGTTCTTTCCTGTATATAGTCTGTAACTGGCATAAATGTTCAGCATCTGTAGATGTACTGAATGTCATCATATGACTTTGTGACTTAGATAGATTTAACAGCTCATTCCAAGGAAAAAAGATTCTTTGATGACCAGTGACATCCTTTAGGCCGACAAATCACTTCCTTGTTATCCCTGACATTTCTCACACCTAGCCCATTAGTAGGTGGCAGCTCCAAGGGATGGTGAAATTTGAAGGAAAAATGAGAACCAACACCAATCATTTAAATACCGACAGGCCTTAGAGGGGCTGGGTTTTTAAATTAGCCATTTTGAGATGGATGCAGAATTTTGTTACTAAAATCAAACAGGTAAGTCCCAAAGCTGTTCTATGTGTCAGATTTCAATGCCAGAAAGAAGTGTTAACTTGGTGCAGATGGTGGCTCCTTTCCTCCTGTTAAATGTGTCAATATCTTTAACTTCCTCAAATGACCATTAGTGAAATGGATTCTAACACATCAAGTGAAGTCAGCATTATTAGAGGTCTCACAGCTGGGATTCAAACTTGGGAGCACATTGTGGACTAGAGACATGGATGTGAGTTTATTCACCCAAAGGTCTCTAGACAATTCTTCCTAAGAAAAGAGAGTCAGGCCCAAAGCCTAAAATGACAAAATCAGCTTAACTTCTGCTGTTCCAGCCCTTCAGAGACACATATCTGACCTCTAAAGAAGCAAAGGGCTGTGAATAAAAATGAAAGGCCTTTATGATGTAAAGTGCTACTAATTGGAAGGCATTTCTAATAAACAGGGACCCACTCAAATGGAAGGAGGGCATTGCCTTCACCCCACAGAATACAGCAGCCTCCCCAGCAGAAGAGCAGCAGTGCAGGAGACGCTTCTGTAGACAATGAGCATCTGCTCCCCAAAATGGCCACAGCGCCAAGTAAATGCACAAGTGCAGCAGCCCACGCAGTCCAGGGTCAGCTCGTTCCCAAGGGAATGAACTCACTCTTGTTGCCATCTCAGAAATTCCTGTGCAAAGCAGGTAAATGCGTTTAGAGACTGAGAGTCCAGTATTGACCAGTGACAGCCAGTGAGATAGCAGAACTACCAAAAATGAATATATTTTTTACTCAGGGGAACTTGAATAGAAATATATAATTTAACTAATGCTTATTGAACATGCCAGGGTTTTTTATTGACTAGTTTATTTGACCTTCAAGTCAATTTTGTGACGGATAATAGTATTTTCTTCATTTTATAGAGGAGAAAACTGACTTTTAAAGAGATTAAGTTATCTGTCCCAAGGCAAGGAGCTGATCAGCAGTAACTTGGTAATTTGAATCTAAGCTGTGAGTTTTCAGAACCTGATAGGTAACAAGTTACATAGGCTACATTCTTGCACTAAGGAGAGCTTGGTATAAAAGGGAAACATCAGTGCCTTCTTCCAGCAAAGGCTAGATCTGGTGTGGTTGTTTTAACAGTAGTTGAATATGCTCTCAGCAAGCCAGGGATCAGAACTCTGCTCTCTAAAATAACCCAGAGCACCTCCATAGCCATGTAAGGCCTCCCAGGACTGGCAGCCTGACATCCAGCCGAACAGGTAGAGAAAATACAGGGCTCCTGACAATGCCCGTAGCTGCTGCCACACACCCTGTGTCTTTCCAGGCGCTATGGCAAGATCTCACAGAGGCCAGTTGCCACATCTGGGGGCTTCTCATCCCACTGATGTGGACACAGTAGGACAAAGGCAGTGTTCTACTCTCTGCACATTGACAACTAGGACAGCTCATTCGTGATTCGTTCCTAAGAGTTTAGGGGATTTGAATTCTTCCTGATTTTTTGTGGAGACTTATTTTCCTCACTCTGGGTGCCAGTTTTCTCATTTATAAAAATGAAACATTTGGAAGAGTTTATCTCCAAATTTTTCCATCAACTAAGAGTCTCTGAGCTGAAAATTTGGGAAATCAGCTTTCATATCTTTATCATTGTAGACTTTCACAGAGAGACAGAAATAGGCAGACAGACAGACAGAATAGAGAGAGACAGAAAGAATGGTCCTAAACTTAGAAGCTTCTGGAGAAGGCAGAAAGGTCTTCTCTAGGCTTCAATAGAAATGGATTAAACATTTCTTCTTAGTGTTAAAATAGCCTGCAGGAGTATTTTGTGAGCCAAAATAAGTCACAGCCTCCTCCATTACAGACCTAATGTACAAAAAGAATGAGGCAGCGAACGGGAGCTTTTGAAAGTGACTCTGACAGGGTGACACTCAGGACGCACTTTTGGACCCTGTGAACAATGAAATTTCTGGATTCATCTCCTTTGGAAGAGAGTGAAACCTTTGTCCCTTAGAATGTTTTAAACGAAGCTAGACAAAGAAGGCACTGTTTCAGAAGTGTTCTGTATTGTGTAGAAGAGCAAACAGTGCAAAATGGTCTGATGGAGATCCCAGAGGCAAAGAACCGGGTGACCTATCACTTTTTTACTCTTGCGAATTTGTGCTATCTTAAACCCTTTGCTAAGGGCAGCAACTCCCTGAGGAATGAGGAACTGAAATACAACAGGTGGCTTGGCTGGCTCTGCTCAATAGCTGTAGAAAAAGCATATCAAATGTTCCATCACTATCACCCAGTTCAGCTGCAATCTTTCTCCCTCTGTCTCTTTCTCCCTTTCTCTCCCTCTCCCTCTTCCTTCCCCCACTCTTTCAAGTCTATGCACACATATGCACACACGGAAGCAAATTCCCTTCACTTTCTCTCCTTCCCTGCACTTTTGGCAAGAGACTATACAAGCATTGCTGCTGTGCAGTATTTAGCATTCTCCATAAAGTCAGGCTAAGTGAAAAGACAGTCACAATTTTTAACTCATCATTTCCCTGACAATGTATCCAGTTTAAATCCACTTGTAGGTAGTCATGGGTAGAAACCAAAACAAGAAACAAAGGTATTCTATAATGCTACAACTATATAAGAATAAATTCACTTGAGAATAATTCAATTCTCTGATTTTAAACAAACCAACAGAAATAAACCAACAGATAAAGATGAGAATATGCTATTGTAACTATACTAATGTCATACACTTTTTATAGCATTGGGTCCTTGAAAAATGCCTGAGGATGTTTCTGGCATGTGGAATTGGGGAGTTGGAAAGGAGAAAGAGAGAAATACTGTAATTCCCATTTTATTAAATGTCATTATATTTTCACTAAATTTTCAGTATGTTGGGCATGGCAGCACATATTTGTAATCCTCATATTCTGAGAGGCTGAGTCAGGAAGACTGCAAGTTTGATCCTAGTATGGACAATGCAACCATTTAGCAATGTCTATGGATGTGGCACAGTGTGAAGACCCTGGATTCAATCCCCAACTAGCACAGAAAAAAGAATTAATGTAAATTAAGCAAAATATTGGCCCATTTTTCAAATTATCATTGGCATACTAAAGAAAAAAGATATATAAACCCTAATTATAATCAAATAGTACCTTTAGTATTGGTGCAAAGGAAGCATGATAATCCAAAGAGAGAATTCTGACCGTGAGGTACTAGTTAGCATAACTAGAGAAAAGTAGGAAACTAAAGAGGAAAAAGTAGGAAGTGTTTTGTTCTGGTTTTCCTTTCCTCAGTTATCTACCTTTTATCTTGATGTACAGATGGGGACATTAAAGGTCAAAAGGATTAAATAACTTGCCTAAAATGATAAAGATGGAAGAGAACTTGTGCCCAGGGTTCTTTGTGTTTGATGCCATACCTGTCCCAAATACCAAAAAGGTCATTGTGAAGCTCATCCTTTAAGATGTGGAATTTTTAAGAGCTAGAAACTGAAATACCAGCATGAGTTAGGACACAGTGGGGTGAAGGTACCCAGCAAATATGGTGAACTTCAAGAAATCCAAACAGATGGAAATATCAAGCACATATCAGACCTTTGAAGAGGAGACTAGACATATTTTTAAGTAACAAATACAGATATAAAAATTTAAATATTGGGAAAATTTAAATTACCAGTAACTCTCCAGTTGGCGATACCTCTCTTTGTCAGATCAATGTTGATGTAAGAAAATTTTACTATATTGTAGCTATGTTATGTTAGAAACTCAATACTCATTGGATAATTAAAATTGTTTTTCACAACCAGGTAAGAAGTAAATGAAGTATTTCAAAACATGATATATAACTTGAAGAAAGAGAAAGAGAGCAAGAAGACAAGAACAGGGAACGAGCCCATAGAAATCATATTATCGGTTTGTTCCAAACCATTTTGTTCTTCTACAGACCTCAAAGAACTTCACATTTTATCACTGGTACATATTAATCTATTGTTAAACTTTAGAAATTTTAGAAAGGTGAATAAAATGATTCATGTACAAAATTTGTGTGAAAATTCACAAATATCAAATCTCTGATTGGTGCCAGAAATTCAACTTATACAGAAACTTTAAGAATTTGTGATAAATTATATCTTGCAAACATGTGATAATGAAAAAAAGAATTTCAGCCTGATTTCTAGGTTTCTCAGAATACTTTAACTCATGATTTAATTTATTCTCAACTTATTGTCATAGCAAGTATACAGTATTCAAAATATATATGCTTAGTTGTACTGTAATCAGATCTGTACTACATAATAAAGTCCTTCTAAATTTGATAAATCAATTGATCCATTTTCCTTTTGAATGACTCTCTTACTCAAACCACTAAGTATGAATATATTTTCCCTTAGTATTATTTCACTGTTTCCAGGATATGGATATTCATTATCTTTATGAAATATCAAACAAAAATGTTTTGGATTTTCCTGCCAACTAGAGAAAAATGCAGAAATTTATAAGGTTTAAATTTATCTATTAACATAAAACAAAAATCTAAAGGTTAATAGCATTGTTTATGCTGAAAATGTATCAAATTCTATTCAGAAAGTAGATTGGCCTATAAAATTTATCTTGCTCTAGTAAACAGAAGCCCTGTGTAAGTGAATATCTCAGCTTCAACTGAAGTGTACTTTGTTCTAACAGAACTGATGTATCAAGTCACTTCTCTGCTGTCCTTGTTACACAAGAGAATCATTTATTCCTCAGATTTGCATTGCAGTGTATGGTACCCACCAAACTGAATATAGACAAATAAAGTACAAATTTTAATCCTAAGAAACTGACAACTCACTCTGGAGACAAACCATAACAAAAATATAATTTATAAAAGTCATCATTCTCAAAAATACATTCCTTGGAATAAAAAATAAGTTTCACAATGGATTTTTATATAATCTTGAATCTCAGGAGATCAAGACTCTGAAGATATTGTAGGTACTTAAGATTAGTCACCCATTTTAAATCTATGTCCCTGTGGAAATTTTACTTACAAGGTACTTATATTTGGGACTTGAATTTTCATTTAGCATGCCTTAAAAATATCCTTTCACTTTCACTTGTCCTTTACTCTGTCTACATCAAGGGAAAATATAGAATAAGATGATCTCTTTAAAACTCAGTTTTAGAGTCAACTCTATGGCAAGTCCACCTTCACTGTGCACAAGAGCACTCAAAGGTCCCTTTCTCATGCTCCCATAGCTTCCTAACCACAAAACCTCTATTTGTGTACTCTACCCCTTGGTCTTTGATTTCCTGTATCCTTAGCCTTAGAAACAAGAAGCCTGGCTCACCCATTTTTGTGTTCCTATTGGCCACCTGAGCATCTGGGACAAAGCACCTGCCTAATAAATGTCTCCTTAAGTGAAAATCTGACCAATGTTATCTATTTTTACAATAAGGAAATTATTCTGTAGGTGTATTCAAAATTGTTTCTTAAGGGCCGAGGATTTAGTTCAGTGGTGTAAACACCTGCCTGGCAATTGTGAGGTCATGAGTTCAATCCCTGGTACCACACACACACACACACACACACACAAATGCTTCTTAAGACCTTTCTATATATTCCCTGTCCTATATTTTAATATACAAAAATATTCTAATTTTGGCTTCTTGCCTCTTCGAGCATATTAACTTCTAGCATTATGATTTTCATCAAGGATCATATCCTACCAAATGGGCTTTTAAAAAGTCAAAGTATATACATATATATATATATATATATATATATATATATATATTCTTATTTTGCTTAAATATTACTTGAAACAATGGCATAGTCTTATGAACACTACAATGAATTAATAATCTGGAACTCAGTGATTGGGTTCCACTGTGACTTGGGTATATAATTCTTTCTTCAGGCAAAGGGCTGTCAATAGGCAGCTTCCAAAAATAATGAATGTTCGCAGCAATAATTTCATGGGTTGACTGAAACTTAATAGCCTTTATTTCCAATTTAGGTTTGTGATATGTTCCAATAGAAGCAGTCTCAAATGAAATATAGTCTATTACAATACTACTTAACTCTCTATTATTTTGTTAATCACTTGTTGGTGTTTTATTTGGGCTTATGTTATGGCTGGGGCAGACTGTGTTCAGAACCTCTGTTTTACCTTGCTGTAGCCATCTCAGGCTTTCTCCGTCCTCTCACCATTATGTGAGAGATAGTGGTCCAGAGGGAATTTTAGTGATTGAAATTCTTGGCCTTATCTGCTATAGAAAACTTCCTTTTATCCCTTTCCCTATTGAAGGAAAACAAAAGAAGATAAAAAAATAAAATCCAAATTAGTTTGCCCTGATTTTTGTCAGTAGATTATACTAGTGAGAATGTTAAGATTCCCAACTTGATACACTGATTTAATGTCCATAACTATAGAAAAGTTTATCTAAAATAAAAAATTTGATGGTTTGACTTTGAAGACCTACATTTAGAGAGACAACTGAGCCACCTATTAACATTCCAATTATATTGTTAGAATTCCAAGGAAAGAAAAAAATGAAACAAAAACTATAGTAGCATTGGAACTCCTAAATTGTTGAGGATATGAGGTATAGAAAAACATTCTGCAAATAATGGCTTTTATTCAGGGATACATAACAGGCTCACCTAAAGTTATTTTACAAAAATAACTTATACCTGGTGTCTACCCTAGAATAATTAAAAACTGCAGAGATGGCCAGGAAGAAACTATTTTAAAAACCATCAAACTGGCCAAGTAGAGCTAATGCATATTTCTGATAATAATAAACCATTGCTTAATTATCATCCAGATAGTGCCAAACCCAATTAATTCAATTAAAATAGTTTAGGGTAAAGAACAAAAACTCTTTGTCAAGACTTTTTCTTCAGATTCTCTGTCAGGGAACACAGAGCTGCAATGGCTACTATGGCTTTCTTTGAGACTGACATACAGAGAAGTCTGATAGCATAGACTCATTCTCCAAGAGAACATGTCAGAACAGTTAACTCTGCAAGCCCATCAAATCACCTCTGATAGAAGCTGGATGAACAAAGTCATGTGGGTAGTCAAAACTGCAAAGAGATATCACTGGACACAGGTTCAAGAGCTAATATCGAAAAGACAAGATGTATAAAATGTTGTTCAGATGTTGAGAGAAAACACCTGTTCACTGTCATTGGTTATATACATTGGTTCAGCAATTAGAGAAGTTCCTCAGAAAAATAATAATTTAATTTTATATATAATCTAGGAATTCTAAGTTCTAGGTTTGTTTTCAAAAGACAGAAATCAACAACTCAAAGAGATATCTGCACCTACATTATCATACCAGCTTGATTTGTAATGTCCATGATATAGAAACAAGCTAACCCTTGGGATGGATGTCAAAAATGTGCACACACAATGCAACACTATTTGTCAATGAAACAAGAAGTACATTCTACCATTGGAGACATCATGAGTGAATCAGGAGAAAATTAGATTAAAGCAAATAAACCTGACACAAAAAATGTATTGTACAATGTCAGTTTTATGTGGACTCTAAAAGAGTTTGACATAGATGCAGACTAGAACGGAAGTAGAGAATGGATGATATGTGGGATTATTGGTAAAAACATAAACATTTTCAGCTATAAGGTGAGTAAGTTATGAGGTCTAAAATTAACATAGTGCTTATGTTTAATAATATTTGTATTTTGTATTTGAAATTTTCAAGAGAGTAGATCATAAGTGCTCACATATATGTTATAACTAAATATGATGCTAAATATGTTAATTTGATTGTCACAATCATTTTGTAATGCATACATACATGAAATGTATTACATTGTATATACTGAATATACAGCAGGCCCTCCAAATCCATGAATCATGGTTTCAACCAACTATAGGTCTACAATATTGAGGAAATCCTAGGCTTATAGTAAACATATATAGACTTTTATTCTTATCATTATTCTTTGAAAAGTACAATATAACAATACATTTACATTGCCTTAGATATTACAAGTAATCTAAAGAGTGTTTAAAATATATAGAAGGATGTTCATAGGATGTTCATATATATACTATGTCATTTTATAGAAGGGACTTGAGCCTTCAGGGATTTTCGGGGGATTGGGAGGATGCTCTAAGAACCAATCTTCCATACATACTGAAGGATTACCACATGGAATTTGTATCAGTTATACCTCAATGAACCTGGAAGAAATAAAATTTTGCTACTAAAAACATCAGATATTTTAGACAAATGTTTAACAAGAACTCATTTTTAAACCCATGAATGAACTACAACAGATAGTTAAGAGTTCTTTCATTGCCTCTCTTTGCCTGCTCTAGAGTTAATGAGGTGGTTACCAAAACCTAATAATTACATAATCAAAGAAGAAAGTGGAGCTATAATTTTGCTACAGCACAGCATCTAGAAGATAATACTAGAAATGATGTGGATGGTCCAGAACACATTTCCTTTCTTCCAGTGTTGATGCCAAAATAATACAAGCAAAGAAATAAGAGCAACAGCACCAAAGAAAAAATTTTTCAATTGAAACACGATGTTTGGAATGGGGTTGTTAAGAGGAAAAGGTCAGTCTTGTCTTCGTTACTATTCTAATTCCAGAGGAAAAATACCTGACACCCACAGCTTAAAAGAAGAAAGCTTTATTTTGCCTCACAGTTTGTAGAGCTTTCAGGACACAGTCAGCTGGCACCAAGGCAGGGTGGTACAGCAGCAGGAATTGCAGAGGAGAAAGAGTTCATGGCAGGGCAGACAAGAGGGAGTGAGCAAGCCAGCCACAGCAATCCTGCCCTTTCCTTTTGTGTCTATCCAGGTTACAAGTCTCGTGGGTGGACACACCAGCTGCTATCAGAGACACTTCCTACCATTAACCAGCTCAGGTCTGGGAGGCAGCAGCCAGCCCTGCACCCACGTGCATGCCATCCACGACTTGAGACATCTCCTGCTGCCAGTAAACAGCACAGGCTGGAAAAAGCGGCAGCCAACCCTACACCAGTGCACCCAATACCCATAGCCAGGACTGGCTAAGGATACCCATAGGCAGCACTGGCCAGGAGAACCAGCAGTCATGCTTCAGAGTAATTGTAGCCAACGTGGGCAGTGTCTGGGACCCACTACCCACTTGTCCAGAAGAAGTTAGGAATATGTCAAGATGAAGAAGCAAAAGGAAGTTTCTGGCCTCCAACCCATTCAGAGCAGGCACAGGAGATATAAGCTGAGAAGAGATTGGGAGTCACACACCTGAAGTTTCTGAAGTGATGGCCACTGGAGTAAAGAAATGACTTCATGAGTCTATAAAGGAAGTTAGAACAGAAATACTATCCCTGGTGAAAGATGAAATGAAAAGCATAATAACAAAATAGCTAAGCACCTCTAAAGAAGAAATAGATTTAAAAAAATAGAAGAGCATAGGAAAATGAGTTAAACCTCAACTGAACAATATAAGAAAGATTTAGAATGCATGAAACAGATGCAAAGAGTTATCCAGGAAATTAAAAATGCCATTGAAAGCTAGAAAAACCTCTTGAAAGAATCTGAAGATAGACTTTCAGACCTTGAAGACAAGTTTGTAGCTACTTAGCTGTAGATAAATGAATACAACTTAAAATCATGCTCATGGGTGAAATGGTTCAGTCACATGAATGAACATCATGTTATCTCCCTAATATAAAAAACTAAAGTTAGTGGGATCCAAGATGCACAATAGATATTGTGAAAGTGAAAGGGGAGGAAGTGTCTAAAAAGGAAGGCAGTGGCCATTGTTAATCTATTACTGTGTTTTGAAACCCTGTATTTCTTTCATTGTTCTGTTTAGTTTGGTTTTATTCTATTTTTTGTTTGATTTTATTATATTTGATGGTATGGACAGCTATTTCAATGATAACAAAATATATTATGTTAGCCATTATGATTTCCTATTATCTTGCTTCAAAGCCCTGTATTGCTTTCATTATTTTGCTTTGATTGATTTTTTTCTATTTTGTGTTGTTTGATTTTATTACATCTGATTGTATAGGCAGCTACTTTAAAGATATCAAGAGACTTTATGGTAGCCATTGTTGTTTTCCTATTACCTTGTTTTGAAGTCCTGTATTGCTTGCATTGTTTTGATTTGATGGGCTTTATTCTGTTCTGTTTTGTTTGATTTTATTATGTCTGATGGTATGGGCAGTTATTTTGAAGATAACAAGAGGCATTGTGGTAGCCATTATCAATTTCCTTTTATCTTGTTTTCAAGTCCTGTGTCATATTCATTGTTTTATTTTGATTGACTCTATTCTGTTTTATTTTGATTGGTTTTATTCTCTTAAAGATTAAAAAAAAATTAAAAAACAGAACAAGTCTTTTGGGTGGTGCTACCCACACCCAGAGTAGGATTTCCACTTTCAGTAAATCCATTCAGCCACACTCAGAACTATGCTAACTGCAACCAGTAGACAAATTTAGTACCACACACTTTTGATCCAGCAAGCTCCAAAAAACCTCACATGAATTTGTGGGGCTTTGGGGGGACATCTAGGTACAAATCATAAACAGCTTCTTTGTTTCAAATAAAATGATTCCCCTGTGCAGCAAAGAAAAAATATTTTTCTTTTGAGACAGGATCTTTCTAAGTAGTTCAGGTAGACCCTGAACTCACTGAAGTATGCAGGCTGGCCTCCTGCCTCAGCTTTCTGGAGAGTTGCTACTACAAGTATGCACCACCACACCTAGCAAGACCAGAAAAAGATTCAAAAATCAAAACCACCAAAAACTATCAGAATAAATGATTCCTTGGGTAGAAATCAACGATGCTTCTATATTCTCAACAGTACTCATCATCTGCCTTTAGTCAGTGTTAATAATTATAGCATGTCTGTCCCTCTTGTGATCTCCAAAAGAAGCTGTCTTCCAAGTCCCTTCTCAGAGGAAGACTGTCCTTTTGTCTCTGCTCCAGGACCTGCCCACTTCTTTAGGCAGAGGTGGCCCTCATCCAGATTCAGACCATTCCTGCTGGCAGCTCTTGTCTGGGTCCAATTGGCCTCAGCTTGAGGCCCTGATGGTTTGGTCCACATTCCCCAGCAGGTTTCGGAAGTGTCCACCCCATCCTGATCTCTCTGCCATTAATGCCATCAGGCCTTGAATGTTTTCCCTAAATCCTAACAACAAGTTAAGGATGTCAATTTTCTTCTCATAGAAGACAGTTGGCCATGGAATGAAAACAGATTCAGAAAGAATCCAATATCTTTATACGATGGAAATAAATAAAACCCAGTGATGGAGTAGTCTGAAAGTTGGTTTTTATTCATAGCATTTCTTGTGTACATAAATTATTTTACATGTATATATCTATCTCTATCTATGGCTATTGATGTACCTATCAGTTGACTGATACATGAATATACATAAATAAAATGGATACATTAACAGAAATCTTTAAAAATACCATATATAAATAGAAATACCAATATATAGTGTTAAAGTAAATAGACATCAATATCTGCAACCACTATATGTAAATATAATTATAACAATTTAACTAAAATTAGCCAGATAACTTGTTCCAAATATTATAGTTAAGTCAATATTCATGTTCAAGCTATCTATATAAACATTTTCAAAGACTTTCTGGCAATGTACCATTTTACTGTAGTTGACACACCATATAAGACAAACTACAAGGATTTTCACCTAATTTGAACAGTATTCAGGGAAGATCTAGCTTAAAATAGAGACTGGGTAAAATGCAAAATTTAATCTGGGAGATTTGCTAGAACAGTAAAAGCTGAAGACGGATTTTCACCTCATTTGAATATACATTGGGATGTCCTGATTTAAGATGTTAGCTATGTGCAGTATACACATTTCATTTTGTGAGCCTGAAAGAAACCCTCAGTCATCATCTAGAACAAATGAATTAAGGAAATACGCTAGATTCCTATGTCTGCTGCAACAAATTATCACAGTGTGAGTGGCCTAAGCAACGGAAATTTTTTCTTTCACAGTTTTAGAGACTACAAGTCTGAAATTAGGATGTTGACAGAGTCTTGATCACTCTGACAACTCCAAAGAAAAATTCTTTCTTGCCTCTTCTACTTTCTGATGGTTACTGGCAACATTTCATGACCCTGTCTCTGTCTCACTCTATGCATAGCCTTCCTCCCGGTGCCTTTTCTGTTTCTTCAAATCCTTGAACATCAAAAGTCACTGGATTAAGGCCACCCAAATCCAGTATGACTTTAGCTTAACTTGATAGCACTGCAAAGACCCTATTCTCATATAAGGTCACATTCATAGGTACCAAGAGTTATGATTTCAACATGTCTTTTTGGTAGACACAATCCAACGAATGACAACAAGCACCTAACTAAGATAACCTTTGAATTTATCTTATGCCAGGGTCTGATTACCAATGCGGAGATAGACCCCCCCCCCAGAATATGAGATACTATAAACACAGAAAGTAAACAGGGCTACAATTAGAAAAGATTTTTAAACTATTATGTAGACTGTTAGGTTTGACAGTGAAAATGAGGGAAACTAATAATTACACCAAGATGACTGACATTAATCAATACTATCCTTAGCATTGCAATATATGGTCATCCTATCTGTAGAGAAAAATCACAAGTTTAAACCTTGAATTTTAAGTATTATTTTTCAGTCAAGCTGCTTCCTGAAAGGCAACACCACATAAGTGGTTCTAAACTGAGGCACAGTGAGGATTTATGTATTTAAAAATGAACAAAAATTTCTTTGAAGCAAAACTAGTTAATTGAAAAAAATAATTTATAAGCACTGGGATATTTCATTTCAGCACCAAATCTGCAACATTTTTTCCGTGAACTTTTAAATAAGAAACACATAAATAGGAAGGGCTAACTATGTTTGACTTTGAATCTCATATCTTTAATTGATATTGATTCATCACTCTCAAAGAGCTATCTCCATGTTGTTTTCCATCAGCATATTTTAACACATTTGACAGGAATGTTGCTGGTTAACTTTCCTGAATCTTATTTCACCTGTCACCGAAATAAGTCCATGTAAATCCTTACGGATGCAAACAAGATTGTGTAATAGGTGCTTAGCTATCCAAAGTCATTGAAATTCAAATACAATAATAGAATGAGAAGTTTGGTTTTCATTTTGATTTTTTCAGAAAAAATGTGGGAAAAAAACTCAACCAGCTGATAGTTTATTTTTAAAAGTAGGTCAGTTCACAGAACAACTTTAATTAACCGGAAGCTTTAAACCCCAAAGTGGGTAAGCCATTGTGTTTGTCTTATTAGAGATTAATATTTAGAGATTTATGAATTTGGGTGGGTCCTAGCTAGTAATAACCAATTGCAGAGTTTATGAAGCCCCTAGATTACCTACACACAAAATTAGGTAGTATGGTAATATATAAAATAAAATATCACATGTCTTTAGACAGTTTTTAAGCATTTATAATATACATATAACTAAAGAATTGCAAACAAACTAGTAATTGTAGAATTGCAAAAAAAACTAGAGAATTTTAACAACCTAGTAATTCCCAATCAAAAACAAAAGTATCTTAACACAGAGTGCCAAACAATTGGACCAAAATCAGAAGGAAATTATCAGGGTAAAAATTATAAGTGCAGCTCCTTAAAAGTAAGAAGACATAAGAGAATACACAAAGCGGCCGGGAGTTTGTCTCAGGGGTGTAAGTGCCTGCTTGGCAAACATGAGGTCATGAGTTTAATTCCCGGCACCACAAAAAAAAAAAAAAAGAGAGAGAGAGAGAGAGAGAGAATACACAAAGAGAGAAAAAGAATGTATAAAACTCACAGAAGAAAAAGGAAGCCACTCACATTTATTGACTAACTACCAGCTGCTGAGCAGAGCATAGACATCTTACTTTTCAATTGATCTTCACACAAGCCTGGGAAGTGAGTGCCAATGATAATTAAACCATTAAAGCATCACGACTAAAGGAGAGCAGAGAGAACACCTGTGCACAAATTGTCTGAATCAAGTCCTTCGTGTTTATGCTGTGATAAGCAAAGCACCTGTCCCACCTATGAAGGAGGCCAGCCCAGCAGCAGCCAGGAAGGGCAGGAGCTCTCAGGCAAGAGGAACCTCAGCTCTCAGGAGCGCCTCTGCACAAAGTATGCTCTGCACTGAGGTGACGTTTCCTAATTTAGGGATTGACACCTCATCTTCATTTTCTCTTCAGAACCTATTTAAAGAAATTACTCCAAGACTTCACTTATTACAAAGGAATGTGTGGAAAAAAATGACTTTATATAGTTACCTGTGGGAGTAATATTTAGCAGCTTGAATTTATCTTAATATAAGCTACGTTGTAAGTGTAAACGTGATGAGTCAGTATACTGCCATTGGGTACAACTCAGGGTCATTTTTGTTTATTTGTTTGACATCAATCAAAGATTTTTCCCCCCTCTTACATACAAAGGACCACACAGGAAGGAATGGGGAAAAAAATAATAACTCACCTTTCCTAAGGATGGTTTGGCTTTGTTATACACTCAGAAGTCAGTATTTCAAACACTTTAAAATGGTCATTACATGGAAAGTCTATATTGGAAGGAATAACTACCAAAGGACAACAAAGTTTCTATGGACTAATTAAAAAAATGCCTTGGACAGATAAAAATTTAGCATGCTTTTATCACTGGTGGAAAAGAATAAATTTTTAGTTCACAATGATAAAATTGGATATTGATGCTATCTTCACTTCCAGCTCCTTAGGGCTGGTAAAGCCATGCGAAATCATAATATAAATATGTTATACTTTATACATAGGAGTTGCTGGTCAATATGTTATCAGCAGCATTATTTGAGCTTTCTTGAACCAAGATATAAATTCTACTTAAGATGCTTCATACTCCTCAACATAAGAATTTTAGCAAAGTAAGTTTCATGCTCATTAACTCAAGGTTTTATAGGCAAAATTCAGTAGCTAAAAGTGTATCTAATGATGTTTTTTTCAACTGGGCAGGTGTGTGATGCATTAACTCATAAACAGGTTAAGTGCAAAAAAACCTTTCATTTCCCTAGAATTTGCTGAAAAAAAAAAACAATTTAGGAAAAGGAAAAGTGGAAGCAGAAAAAATTTAAGTACTTTTACAAGATTATTGGGCATAACAAAATAAGAGCTTTCTCAGTCGAAGGACACTGGCTCATTTGAATCCTTTTTATTATATACATATGGTTTCTGGTTTTTATGGTACAATCTGAGGATGACAGACAAAAGTTTGACATCTAGTTAGGGAGACAAACAAGTAAGTCAGCAGTAAAGACAGTGTGGTAGGTGATGAAGAAATTACTCTCTGACTTAGACTATCAGGGAAATATTTTACAGATAACAATTTCTAAGCTGAATATGAGGAAGAGTTATCTAACTGACCATATTCTGTTGGACTAGGATGAGCATCAGGGTGGGAAAAGGACTTATTAGAGTGGTTCCCAGCAAAGGTAATCATAAGCTCAAGGTCTATGGCAGTGGCGGGGAACCTACAGTATGCAGCAGGACATTTGTTATCACTGAGAGCTCTAAAAGGCTCACCAGCACTGGCCTACGTATTTTCCTATTATATTCAAGACATTTTAAAAAAATTCATTACACCTGGAATATAGAGATTTCCTTAGTACAAACAACCACATACAGGTGCACTGAATGAAAAAACAATAAGCTGGAGAAGTCAAGATGGCCAATCAGTGAACAACAAAATACAAAGCCTCTCAGGAGAAACAACTCATGTGCCAGAATAAAACACCCTGGAGAGACCCAGACAGAGGGAGATGGATCCTCTTGACACAGGAAGAAATTAAAACGTAAAAAAGCTCATCAAATACTTTGGGACTACAACTGAAACAGCTAAAAATTACGGAACACAGCATTTTCACGGTAACCAGCCAAGTATGCACCAGCTTGAATCCACACCGGCCAGCAGAGCCGCCCAAACTTGTTCCTGCCACCACTCACAGGACACACAGCAGCGCTGAAGTTGGGGGTTGGTGAGCCCAATGTAGAGCAGAGCCAGTGAAGGGACCTTCATTAATCCACAGGTAGTGCTGGGAATGAGACCCCCTCCACGGGAAGGGTGCCACCAAATGGGCGACATGTTGAAATCCGGCAGGAGGAGCCTGAAATGGGGGTGATGATGACTTCAGTTTGTTGCTCCCCCTCCTCAGAGCAGATTCATGGGATTTGGTTGGACTGGGCCACGCCCCTGGCCAGGACCCAATGAGCCATCCCAAATAGATTCCCTGCGTCTAGCAAGTACTAACCAGGTGAAGGCACCTGAAGTTTGGCTGGCCTGGTGGGGAGGGGCAGGCAGAAGAGGGCAGAGGTCCCTCACCAGTGTGCTTTGGAGGAAACGTGGCCAACAGGGAAGGGGACTGGGACCTGCACTGTAACCTGTGTGGAGGAAGCCAGGGCCATGACAGGAGAGAGAGGCAGGAGGAGGCCCCCAGGCCAGAACCCTGAGAGCCCTGATCCAGGAGAAGGAAAAACAAGGGAGACTGAAGGTGGCAAACACACAACATCAGACATGCCTTCAATGGACATTAAGAGATATTTTTGGAACCTTGCAGATGAGCTCAAAACTAAAATATTAAATCAGGTAAAGCAGGATATAAGTAGAGTAATAAAAGAAATGCTCAGGAAGCATCTCTCAGGATGATACAGACAGAAGAAGGGAGGAACACAAAAAAAGAGAAACATTCGATAAAGAATATAAAGAAAATATAGAATACATGAAGCAGATTCAAAGAGACTACCAGGAAATTGAAAACTCCATTGAAAGCTGGCAAAACTCCTTAAAAAAACTAAGGATACACTATCAAAACTTGAAGATAAGTTTGCAATGTATGATCATGAAAGGAAAGATCTCTTAAAAATAACAAGGAAACAGGCAGTAACAATACAAAGGCTAGATGACAAGAGAATCTACAATTTAAGAATAAAAAACGTGAACAAAGAAGCAGGAATACATACAGGTGAATTACAAAGGCTATTCATGGAAATAATTAAGGAAAACTTCCCAAGCATGGGAAAAGAAAATGACATTCAGTTGTGTGAGGTACACAGAACTCCAGCCACCTACAACCAAAACAGAGCTACACCCAGACATATATTAATCAAGATACCAGAAACTTAATATAAAAACAGAATATTAAAAGCCATTAGAGAAAAGAAACAGATTATCTATAAAGGTAAGCCCATCAGAATCATGGCTGACTTCTCGACACAGACCATCAGATCAAGAAGAGCTTGGTGCAAAGTATTCCAATCCATGAAAGAAAATAACCTCCAGCCCAGATTGATGTACCCTGAAAAACTATCACTAGAAATTATTGGAGAAACAAGATACTTCCATGACAAAGAGGAACTGGGCGAGTTTGTGACCACCAATTCAACCTTACAGACAATACTGAAGGACATTCTAGAGAAAGAGAAAAAAAATACCAGGATTTTAGAAACAGTGGCAGAAAGACCTCAA
This sequence comes from Hydrochoerus hydrochaeris, assembly GCA_004027455.1. NCBI lineage: Eukaryota > Metazoa > Chordata > Mammalia > Rodentia > Hydrochaeridae > Hydrochoerus > Hydrochoerus hydrochaeris. Next base: position 326,891 of record PVLA01000464.1, on the reverse strand, counting down.
TGAGTGGGGCAGGCAGTAGAATGAAGAAGAAAAGTAAACAAAGGCAGAAAAATAGCTTAGCAGAAATAAGGCAGAGAAGGTTAACTAGGAACTCTGACATAGATGGCCTTGATATGCTATATTGTTAATAGTGCACCAGGATTTAAAACCCACATTACTCACACTACTCTGCTTAGATGTATTATATTCTGTTCCAGTCATTCTACCTGTACTAGATTTGAGGGCACAGTTATTCTGAAAGTAACAGGATATAGTATGTTTTACCATGACTGATCATAATCAAATCTGGTTTGTTGGATCTCTGTTTTGTATTGATAGATTTTATTCAAAACTGTTATGATTGATAGTATCAAGTCTGAGAGTATAGGCAACTGCACTGAAGATGACAAGATTCACTAGAATATCCACTATGGTTTGATTATTACCTGCTTTTGAAGTTTTATACTGTCTACAATGTTTTATTTTACTAATATTGTTAATTACTGCTATACTCAATTATACTGCTCTATTCAATTATGCCTGATGATATAGACAATTCTACTGAAGATAATAAGAAACAACACAGTAATCATTGTAGATCACCTTGTACTGTGGCTCTATACTACTTTTTGGTTTCATGTTTTTATAGGAATTCATTTTGTTTTGTCTTGCTAAGTTTTGTTTTTCCCTCTAATACAGAAAAGGTAGAAATACATGTAGAGATTCATGCATGTGTAGCTGTTTACACTCTCACTGTTTGAATATCTACTTTGTATGCTTTAGTTTTGTAACTTGAACACTATTTCTAAGAGGACAATATGTAATTTATTAACTAGTGATTTCTTATTGCTTTTTTTTTGGAATTCTGTATTATCTCTACCCTTTGCATGCTTTTGTTTCTCTTTAAATAAATTTAAAAAAAGAAAAAAAAGCAATAAGCCTTTCCTCAAAAGAATTAAATCTACTTGAGAATACTAACTTGTGCCTCATCCAAGGACTAATAACATAGAAATGTTGAAAGAACATCAAACCAGCTGCAAAGATGAGCACCTTACCTCACCCCTACTCTCTTCAGGATCTTTTGTGCACCAGAAAAGTTGTGTGTAAATGAAGAACACTAGGGCACACATGGGATTCTAATTCTTGAAAAGAGGTTCAGATTTGTCTGGGTATGCACTCCAGTTCTCTTGCAAAAAGAGGTAAATCAAATCTGTGCAAGTTAACCCGAGGGAGTGTGAGCATTTGTTTGAGGGTAAGGACATGTGGCAACAATGACACATGGCAAATGCATCAGGTACCCAAGGAGAAGACAGGAGCTAACCAGGAATACAGTGAGCCCTTTGATCTGAGTGGGAGTCTGAAAAGTAGACTGGAAAACTATCTCAAGAGTCACACATAGTAAAGGGAATAATTTTACCATGCTTAGGAGAAATCCCTAGACCCTGTAACAAAACTGTTGGGGAAAAGTAGACCCTGAGATTCTTTTAAATGTAAAATCCCTTATGCCATAGGTTTATCACCACAGCTCTAACATACTTCTGGGAGGGTCTCTCAGCAAGAAGGTGGCCAGAACTTATGTCTTAGCTACTTTTCAGTATCCCAAACCCATGATCCAATCACTTCCCTAAAGTTTTATGCATGAGTGCATCAGACTTTGGGGGGACATCTACATATAAGCCATAGCAAATTGCCATGCTGTTCTATTCAGGGTACAGTCTAACAGTCAGAAAATGAATCAGATATAGGTGTAAATGAGAAAAAACAACAGCAAAAAAAAAATGAAAGGCAGCTTAACAAAAATACAATATAAGAATAGTCTTTAAAAACTGAAACAGTCACACTAACTCCATAAAGCAGTATCCTCTGTGAAGGAAGCAGAGAAGAACAGGACTGGGTAGATGAAGACTGTCAAATTTTCTTGTATTTAAATCCAAAGCAAAAACTGAAATGGCCTTTGTTTTAACTTCTAGATTGGCATATGAGTGTTTATTATATTACTTGCTATAGATTTATGATGTAAACTTTTTAAATTTTTTTAATATTTTCAAAAAACAAAAAAGAGCCAGACATGGTGGTATATGCTTGTATTCTCAGTATTCAGGAGGCTGAGTCAGGAGGGTTGCTGCAAATTTAAGGCCAGCCTGGGCTACATAGTGAATTCAAGACCAGCCTGAACTACATAGCAAGACCTTGTCTCAAAAAAATACTACTAGGCAAGAACCATATCAGCGTTTCCTGAGAACCACACCATGTTGGAACTTGTGGTGCTGGGAAAACAGGCAGCCAGCTCACCACTCTGGTGGGCAGCTGTGAACCTACCGGTGTGCAGGCTAAGAATCAAACATCCATCTCATCCCCCTCCCCCCGCTAGCAAGTGAGAGCCAGAGATCTGAGCATCTCTTGCGAGTTTGACTATATTCAATATAGTAAATAAGGGGGATTTTCTTCTGCCATTTCTTTGAAGGCAAATATTTTTATCTCTGTTTTGCTCTGTTCTGATCAATGGTATTGCTCTATTCAATATTCTGTTTTTATAATTTTGTTATTTCCTTTGATATTGCTCTACCTGATTGAAGGAATGACTATTGTGAAAAAAAAAACCAGATATACTATTGTACCTATTGCTGTTATCCCAGTAACCTGCTGTGAGGTTCTGTACCAATTTCATTGCACTGCCTCAGTTGGCTATGTCCTGTCTTGTTCTGCTGTATTTTACTACCTTCAAAATGAAATAAATAAAATAAAATAAAATAAATTTTTAAAAAATAATAAATAAAAAAAATTAAAAAGAAAATAACAACCACAAAACAGATCAGTAAAGTACTCAGCAACCAGAAATATAATATAACTAAACAGATAATGGACTTAAAAAGCAAAAGCAGGAAAAGAAAGTGCTCTAAAATAGATAACTGTATGTAACCTTAAGTGTGTAGGATTGATAACCATGTTACTAAGTTTTTGTTGAATCAGTGAACAGAACTGTTTGCAGCCTCACTGTTTGAATGTCCACTTTGTATGCTTTAATTTTGTAACTTGAACAACTATATCTAAGAAGACAATATGTAATGTATCAACTAAAAAAAAATAATACTAATGAAAGATACATAGAAAAGATTTTGAAGACAGTAAGACACCAATGTATATAGTCTCACAAATTAGCAGCCAAAAGGAATCAGCAAGTGTTTGATGTTGCAGCATTCAGGAAATGACTGAAAGGCAATTTTCAGTCCAGGCCAGAGAGAATAATCTTTAGTTTTCTCACTAGTTTGTGATGCTTTTCCTAACATTACCTTCAAGAAGTATTTTGGAAGACTAGACATTTCTCTCTATGGCTCAGCTTTGTTTACTTTCTAAGGCTGCTGATTAACTAATGTGTTTCCTCTCAGCTGAAATTTACAGACAGGATACCATATTTGACAGGCACTGCAAACTAAAGTACAAGGATATACTGCAAAGTCTCGCACGCACTATTGGAGGGCTTTCAAACTCTTTCAGCCAAGGAGAAGTATTCCCTAGCTCTAGTTGCACTGAAATGTAAATATTCTCTCAGTTAAATTCTGCTTCATCCCATGCTTGCATTTCCAAAAGTAACTTTTTTCCTAAAGCAATATTGAGGGTATAACAGATATTTGTAACCTAGATTATCTAGGTTACCTTTCAGAAGCAAGAGAGACAGTCATATTCTGTGAAAGAGAGCAGAGGGGAATTAATTACCCAGAGTTCTAAATAACTGCAGGACTAAAGAGAAATTGAGGCACTTTGAAAGGCAGATGAATATGAGCCATAAAACACAGATTGAAATGCATACTTTATTGTGCAATAACTATAGTAGCCTTTGGGACTGGACAGGCTAACAAATTTCCTGAAGTCACATATGAGGTTAATAGCAAGTAGAATCAATGAATAACCCTCCCTATAAAGATGAAAAACAATGACACAGTGATTTTTGGATATTCTTCAAGCACAAAGGGAACCTCAAGTGTAAAATTCACTCTCAGAAAATTTCACTGAGATTCAAAGGAAAGTGGGATTTTGTCATTAAATATGTAAATATTTTTGCCTATTCACTGTCATAACTCATGTCAATTCCTACTATCAGCCCACTAGCTCTATCTTAACAAGAAATGAGGTAAAAAGTGACTGAGGGTCACAAAGCAATGCAGATTATAAATTATCGCTTCTGGGCTTGTTGCTTAGCTACCAAAACAGGCTGTCTTCTTATCCTTGTAATGCTTGTGGCACCATTTGCATTTACTTAAATGTATTTGAGTGAATTCTGAACCTAAAATAGAGGGCATGAAATTATTACATGTATACAATTAAATGAAAGAGAAGCTACTGAGTCCTAAGATAAAATCTATGTCCTGGACTAGAATTGAGGTGTGCCAAAGGATAAACTGTGGCTTTGGAGTATATTGGTCCAAGGTAGAAATTTCACTGGTGAAGCTACAAGCAAAGAACCAATTGATCATTCACCTGAAAGCAACTGCCAGATAAAACTGTCTCTGGTGATTCTATGCTACAGAAGAGAAGGATTTGTCTATTGTCTGTTAAGAATTGACAGTTAAGCTGTTAGTCCTTTAACCTTGTTATTAGTGTGTTGTAGATTTGATTATATACATTCATACATATAATATACATACACATGTAAAAATATCACTCCCCAAAATATTTAGGTAGGTATAAATTGATGAAGGAAATAGTAATACCTTGTTTGAAAGTATAAGAATCATGCATTAGAAAACAATGATACTGTTTCTGTCATTATTAAATGACTCAATTTTAAAAAAAGAAAAAAGATACGTACAATGAAAATAAAACAAGAACTGGATGCATCTCTCGTGTGATTGTTTTAAATGGGAATGAAATGCAGATGAAAATCAAAAGTGAAAGATGCAATGTGTTTTGAATAAAAGTGAAGAGTAAACATTTCGGAGAGCTGAATTAGTAGCATATGTGTTAAGAAAGAAGTATTATATCATTTGAAAATATAAAATTGGAAGTGAGCAATGACAATGACCAAGAAACAAATTGTCTAGGTGTTAGTTTCAGTATAGAAGATGAGAAACAGAGAGGCGAGAGAGAGGATGAGGGAACCATTCCAAACAAACTGTGTTTGGATGGGCTTGAGAAATGTGTGAGGAGAGCAATGTATGATTGCAAGAAGTGAGGAGAAAGAAATGCCTACTAATATAGTTTCATGAGAAACCAAATAAATACAATGTTAAGTTAATTTGTAATGGTGATTTCTGTGTTTGGTGCTGGCGTTCAAACACAGGGCTTTGTGCATGGCAGCCAAGTGCTCTACCACTGAGCTATGCCCTCTGACCTGTGATGGTGGTATTGACACACTTAAAAGAACTAACACAAAAAGCAGAGCAGATGGGAAAGAAGCATGCTGTTTGGTAAATATGAGAGGACCAAATGTTTTTCCCATGACACCTTAGTTATCCAAGGTGGTATTTCAGGAAGATAGAGAGAAGGTCTTATAAATAAGTTAATGCATAAAAACAGAAATGCTATTCCCTAAGATCGCATTATAAAACAATAGGATCATTTTGTTGAAAATCACAGAGAAAAATAATATTCCTCTGTTACGGATTGAAAACTGGGAGTCAACTTAACGCTAGCTGGATTACATTCAGCAGGGTGCTGAGCGTAGATGTTCCACCTGAGGAAAGTTGCCAGCATAAATGGAGATGTGGAGAAGGGGAAGCTATTCATGTTAGCTGCATTAAGGCATTGAAGTGTTAAGTGTTGTGGGTTCTCCTACATCTTACTGTTTGAGCCGATGGTTCTCCTGGAGAAGCTCTGGTCTTCACATCGAGCATTGCTTCCTGCCTCTGGAGGGGAAGACATGTGCTGCTTGGTCTCCTGGATGAACTCCTCACGCTGGCTTCCTGGCATGTACTCAACTGTGCTTGTCGGAGGAGGAGCTTGGGGGCCTCTGTGTTGCTGAGGATGGCTGTTGTGCTTTTCAGGACAGCCCTGGAGTTGTTGTGAGTGTGACTTCTCGGCTCCACGTAGAACCCTCCACCTACCAGCACAGCTCCTTCACCCTGCTGGCCTAGACTTTCTGGCTTCCACCACTGACCTTTGGGCCTTCCCAGCACAGATCCGTAAAAGAGACTGGCGTGAGTCCTTCTTGTGGGCTCTAGACTTCCAACTGGACTCGTGGGAGGCATTGTCATGAGCACTGGGTCTTTATCTGGACTCATGTGGGACATTGCTGTGGGATTCAGGCCCTTGGCTGAATATTCTATGTCTTTAGTGATGTGGACAAATTTCCTGCATTTTATGGTGTTAAGCTTGGGTAACATCATAAAAATAATATTGTAAACTCCATGTCCTTATTCTAATTGTTCTCTGTATAACTCATGACTATAACATCCTCCTTGCTCTAATAAATATATAAAGTAGCATTTAACATTTCTTTGATAACTCAGTCTTTTTTCTGAATGCCATATCAATGTTCTGGATGATTCAAGGCCCATGAAAAACTACAGATTTCACACCAGGCTCAGTAGATTCCCTCTGTATACTAGCTTGTTGTAGTTGTCATTTTTTGATGTCCCTTCCTATGTGGTGATTGTCATGGTACCGTGGGCAGCTACCACACTGCATGTCCTCGGATTATCTGCTGCTTCAGTTATTGAATCAGTTTCTTCCTTTACTCCTAGGCTGGCTTCATCAACAATGCCTTGCTCATTTTCTAGTTGGAACAAAACATGAATTAAACACTGTCAGGGGAAGTTGTGTTTTATTTTTGTGTGTCTCATTTAATATAGTATTGACTCAAAAAAGAAGGAAGATATAGTTCTGCATTGCCAAGTAGTAAAATATATAGACTTAATGTGTGGGTTATATTCTCATTTAGGAAAATTTTCTGGTAAATTTAGGGTATTAAAATGATATATTACTTGATGTATACATGCAGGGAGGTGGTGTGCTTTAGTTCTTAAATTCTCCTATCTCTCATTTTCACCATACACTCACTCTTGCTCATATGGTTCATACTCATCCTTGAGCACTTTCATTTTTTCACATTGCTACTTCCATGTAATAGCCAAATCTCAAAAAAAAAAAAAAACCTTTACACTATTATGAGGCACAGGATAGCATGCACACAGAAATAACACTTTTGGAAAATATGAAAGCACCAGTTACTGATCAGTTTCCCATCGTTATAATAAAATACTTGAGCCAATTAACTCATGAAGGAAAAAGGTCTATTTTGGTTTATCCGGTAGTTACAGTCCAAGATGGGGAGGAGACATGCTTTGGACCTCATAAGAGGCAGGATATTGGGGTGTGAGCTCTTGGCTGAGCAAGTTTGCTTACTTTACAAGACAGGAAACAAGGAAAGAAAGAGGATGCTACTGGGAGTATATCATTTCCTTCAGTGCCATGCCCCCAGTGACATGCAAAACCTCCCACATTGTTTCACTGCATCTCCCAATGATAATGCCATGGAGATCAATCCTCTAATTCATGAACAATGAGTGGACATTCCACATCTAAACCACAGCACCCTTTAAATACAAAATTGTCCACAACCCCCATTTTCTCATCAAGAAAGGTTAAAGGATTAAGGTGAAAACACACACCCTTTGAAATTCTGCTTGCTTACTAAATCAAGTTGTTGCTGCTATATCTAATATTTTATTTTGTTAAAGAAATTTTGTTGTAAGAGATACTGAATAGGGTTGTATAGCCAGCATTAGTGACTATTATTCAGACACCTCAGAAAGAGATTTTATAATTCCCCCTGATATCAGTAAGTGGAGATAAGTGATTCTTCTTATTTGGAGGAGAGAATTCTGGTTTTTATCATTTGCCTTTGTTTGGTTTTGTCTCCTTCATTAGAAAGTATCCTATGCTCAGCACCCAGAAAAGGTTAATCATTGCTTATTGGTCTCTAGATGCAATAACAAGAAGCCATATTCAAAGGGGAGCAGTAAGTGGGTTAAGTGTTCTTCATTATAATGCAAGGTCCTGAGGGCCTAATAAGTGAACTTGAGAATCTGAAAGTTCCTCCAACTAGTAGAACAACATGAACTTGAGGAAGAAGAGTGAATGAGCAAATCTAGTTGGATAACAAAGAGCAAGAATGAGACACTAGATAGATACAAACTAGAGAAACGCTACTTATTCCTGAATAAGAAGCTGGTGGCCAGAGGTAGAAATATCTGTGTATATGACATATTTGTTTCTCACATAACTAACTCAAAGATGGAGTAGGAGCCAAGGATATATATAGCTCAGTAGCACAGCACTCGCCTGGCAAGTGCAAGGTGGTGAGTTCAATCCCCGGTACCAAAAAAAAAAAAAAAAAAAAATTATGCTAATCCTAAACCCTCTAGCTTTTGGTGATCACTCTTTATTTATCTTTATTTTTATTTTAATAGCTCAAACCTCCATGTTTTGCAATTCTGTGAAGATTTTTTATACTTTTCACAAGAAATCTAAAATTCCTATAGTCAAAAGCTCTCTCTCATGGTCGCTTCTTATTCTGCTTCATAACAGCACCAACAACCCACAATCAGTTACTACACATTTGTATTTTTAAAGTCCTTCACCGAACCCTATTCCTCCCTCTATCATTCTACCTCTCTGTCATGTGGACATTTCTCATTGGAAAACATGCTCTCTCAAACCCCAGCTGACTACCCCTCATATTCATCCTTAAATTTCTCTTTTTAATGTTCTTAGATTCTATCTTCTAGGTGATCCAAGCAAATTTTAGGTTCCTTTATGCTACTTTATTCAGTGCTCTGTTTGTCTGCTAAGACATGATCCTGACTGATCTGGGGAGTGATCTGAGGAGCTTCACTGCATACGGAAATCTGGACCTCATCCTCCTCCAAATTACCTGCAGTCTTTGTGAATGAGGCCAGAATATACTTGTTTTCAAAAGTTCTTCAGATAATATTCAAACTTTAGGTTTTGAGCTTAAGTGTGTTTAAGAATCACCTAAGGACCTTCGTAAAATGCAGAATCTGATTTAATAGACCTAGAACAGAGCTCAGGATTCCTTATTTCTTACAAGTGTCCAGGAGCACAATTTGAGTGGCAAGATTCTAGACCAGCAGTTTCCAAACTTGACTCCCTGAATTGTTACTGGACAATATCTCCAGAGCTGCCCCAAAGAGGCAATGAAGACCTCAACTCACCCCATGGAATAGGTTCACCAACACTTCTGACAGAAAAAGGATTTCAGGACACATGAGTGTGAGGCTTGTTTATTAGCAGAAAGTAAAAGAGAAAACAGAGAAAAGACCAGTTTGAGGAGTTAAAGGGACATAACTCTGATAAAAGGTATCAGATTGACTCATTAACAACAACAACAAAAAAAGATACCATGTTTTATGGATTTCCTGGGATGAACTAACATCTGGTTAGTCATTATGTCAGTTCCTGTGTGGAAGAGGACTCTAAAGAAGTCCTTAGTGGTGAATCTGCAATTCCATTTCCGAAAGATAATTGTCTCTGATGGTGGCAGTCTCGATTTTGTGAATGGAATCCAAAGTGACTTTAGATTTAGATCAACTGGAGACTTTGGGGTATTCACTGATCGCTGAATATCCCTATAAGTTTATTATTTTGTTGTCTTCACTCTTGAAGAGGGTTGAGATTGTCTACATACATTTAGGACTAATCAAACTTGTTTTGCCAACATTTAGACAGACACTCTCTAAATGATTAATGTACCTATATACAGAGCAGAGCAAGAATCTAACCTAAAGTTTTAAGGTAATAAATGGAGATTAAGGCTTGTTCTCTTAATTACACACTGGGCATTTGCAGGGCCAAGAGCAGAGTAATTTCTTTAGCAAAAACTGCTTTTAAGTTTTTGATTGCCTCAGTAGAAATCACAAACATAACCACACTTTTTATGAGTAGCTATATAAGTGTCCAGAAGTTTTGCCCTCTGTCCTATGGTGATCTCTGTGTCAGAATTACATGGAGCACTTCAAAAACCACTGATGCTTGGCCCCATAGCCAGACACTGGGATTTTTTAAGTTTTTGAGGTGCTTCCAAATCTCTGTATTAGACCAAAATATTACAAAAAAAGAGTCTTTCATATCTATCATCTCTTCCATTTCCACCTTTCATCACTTATGTGTACCTTAAGCTCCTCTTATATGCAGAAACTTCTGTAATTGGCTCTTAATTAAACAGAATCTTTCAATCCTAGTTACAGAATATCATTTGTGTGTCAAAGACAATTGTTTAGTATACTATGTTAGCTATTGTCAAGTAGTACTTATATTCTTAAACACTTAATATGATATCTTTAGTATTATCTTTAGCAGAAATTTTTTAGCAAGTAGATTTTTTAGGCTTAATAAAACCAATAAGATATGGCTCAATAATTGGTAACTGCACATGATCATTATACAAAATTAATACTTGAAAAAGATTTTATCCTGGGAGTGATAAATGTGATATTCATTAGATAGGAATCTCATCTGCCTATCAAATAACTGATTAGTTTATACAGAGAAATATTGTTGCTATAGCACTGTGTATATAGGTAGAAATTCTTGTGCTTCTAAGAATGGTCTTTGTCATAAGAAATGCTCTCTTTCCAAATGTAACCCATGTGAATTTGGACAAGTTTGGTAATTTCCAGGATGATTTTTCTATTTATAACAGAAAAATTAAGCCTGTGATATATACACACACACAAATATACCACATACACACATGGAATATAAATATATATATATATATATATAATCACTATCTGTCTATTATCCAGAACTTAATAAAATTTTGCATTCTTCCTTTACATATTATATCTCAATCAGTCAGTGTGTAATTATACTTAACTCTTAAATATGTAAGTATGTGAAAAATAACTATTTTCAGGTGTATAAAGAATTGGACATAAGGGTTGGCACTGTTGCTGAGTTACCAGGACCTCGGGCCATTTATCTGTGAAAGCTGCATAAAAATGGTGAATTTTTACAGAATTTTTAAGGCAAAAGGAAGATCTAGGAATGACCCAGGTTGGAAGAGAGAGTAGAACAAAGACTTTATTTAAGCTGCAGTGGTAAGTAGCAATACAATCTCATCAAGTAAACTTTATAGATCAGGACTTAAGGGCCTACATTTTAAAAGAACAGAACAAAAAATGAATTCAATTTTTAAAATTTGAGACCCAAAGATATTATAGGATTCCCCTTCCTCTTCTGTGACAATTCAGTAGTGTTACACACAAAAGCAACAGAGTTCAAAGGATATAAAGAGGATCCTGTTACCTTGAAGATCAGGCTGATCCACAGTCGTCTTACTGTTGTGTGTTCTTACTACAGAAACCAGAAACTTTTGAATAGTTCCCACTTCAGATTACTTACAAGTCTTTTCCTAAAGTGAAAGGTGTTTGTAATATGTGTTTGTCAGGAAGGACAGGAAAATAGATAAGGCTTTTATTGCACTTGATCCTCTGACAATTTGAGTTTCATTCATCTATAATGAGATGACTAAATTTACAGTGAATTATATTTGTACCATCCTGTGATCAACAAGACTCCAGTTCTGTGTAGCCAGATGGTATAAATATGCAGGCCAAAAAGTCAGCAGTCTCATTATATGTTAACAATGCTAAAATTAATCAAGTATTCTTTAATAATACACATAAAAATGCTGACACAGTTTTGATAGACACCAGGTTTTCTAGCACTGTCTACTATTATTTTGAGCTCAGTTGTCTTTATTTAAAAATCTATCAAAGATGATTAAAAACAAGAATCATCACAAATTCTTTTACTACATTATCATTAAAGAAGTAGGAGGTGGCTTTTTTGACTTCTTACAAACTGAGTTCTTCTAATATGTAGAAACTAAACCAAATCTATGTTCTTTATTAAAAACACAAGAATTCAGCTTGAAAGAATGCTCTGGTGGCCATGTGCTATGAATAGAACAGGCAGATGGACTGAGTATCCTGCTTTGAGTCCTTGTAGCTCCAATAATTGATTCAATTCTATACTCCAGGAATCATGGTTTAGTGTTTAAGTTCAATATAGCTTCACACTGATTGCATAACAATAAAATAGGGGAAGTTTTCAATACTTAAACTCATCACTTAGCTGAAGTTGTATGGCAACTCATAAACCTGAGACCTAAGGTGAGATAGAAACCTCCAAGGCTAAATGTAAAACAAGAACTTGCTGACCTGAGGCAGATGCTGCTGGGCAGAAGTACCAATGTAAAAAGAATGCAGCTACAAATATCTAAAGTATTTAGCTAGCCAGAGAAAATAGAATACCTGTGAGCTGCACACAGAAAGAGAACTTTTACCCACTTACAGTTTCTTCTTCACAGACCTTGCCAAATTGTCACAAAAATAATATTCAGAATACTAAGAAAACTTCCTTTGAGATACTCTCCTTGGTAGGGGACAGCCTCCACCAGAAAGCCACAAAAATTCATGTGGATCCTTCTCTCCTGTCTCTCCAGAGACCAAAGCCCATAAATCATTAAAAGAAGAGAAACCAACCAGGTATCCTTAGAGCATTATTGAAAATCAATTGTACTAAGGAGCTGGAATAGAAAAAAAATTTTTCTAGTACTACAAGAGGAGCAAGAACATTTGCTCGGCCTGCAACATTAAAGGTCTCCCCTAGCTGGTGATGGTAGCGCATTCCTATAATCCCAGAATTTAGGAGGTGAGGCAAGAGGATTGCCACAAATTCGAGGCCATCCTGGGCTGCATAGAGAGTTCAAAGCCCTCCTGAAGTACACAGCAAGACCCTCCTTCATGGATGGATGGATAGATAGATAGATAGATAGATAAAAAGATAAAATTTTCCTACATCTGTGAGAGACCCAACACAGGAAATCCCAATTCCCATGACACAGAGCAAACTGTCTACCAAAGTCTGAAGCTTTATCAAACCATCAGAACATATCCTAGAAGCAGTAGCAAAATATGCATATACACACACAGCTATCATAATGCAATGAAAGTAATGAGGAACACCAATATATTCTTGGAGAAGGAGCAATAAATATCACAAGAGAGATGCTGTCTGAGACACAGATCAAAGAGAAAATCTAAACCAAAGAATGCAGCAGATGTTCACAAGTGCTTTCTGGCAAACCAAGTCTAATCATAAGTACAAGGTAATGCACAGAAAGTACTGTAAAAATAGCAAAATGTAAATAGAGTCCAGTTTCTAATTTAACTGACCTAACTCCCCCATGCAAAAAGCTAGCAGAAGGGAAGGTATTATACTATTTCCAGGTGTAAAAATTTTATATATCAGTCTTAACTGCTCTACATAAGATGTACAATTGCAAACACAAAAAGTAGGAAAAAGCCAATAAAGCAAATAATAAACAATAAATTCTCCAGAAATAAAGAAGTAAATATACTCAATCTGAGACACAAAACAGATGTTAGAAATAGCAGACTAGGAGTGAAAATAAATAGGATTAATATATAAAAGACTCCAGAGAAATTGGAGACAATCTGCAAACCCAGATGGGTAGTTTCAATAGTAAACCTAATGCTACAGCAAAAATAAATCACATAGCAGTGCTGGATATTAAAATATAGAAGAGATTAATTATGCCTTCAATAGACAAAACAACAGACTTAATTCATTGGAGCAAAAAATAAGTGAAACTTAAGTTAATAGAAATGAATCAAATGAAATGTGAGGGGAAAGATGGATTTAAAAAATGAACTGAACCTCCAAGTGCCATTGAATAAATTAAACAGTTTAATAAATATGTAATTACAATGTCAGAGAGGAAAAGAGAAGGAAAAACGTTTTCTGAAACAAATAAAAACTAAAAATTTGCCAAAATTAAATATAAATTCAAAACTGCAGATCCAAAATGGTCAGAGAATATCAAGAGGATAAATACAAAAATATAAAATAAAATAACTAGACAAATCTTATTCAAACTGTTGAAAACCAATGAGGAAATCTTGACTGTCACAGGGGGAATCCATTTTATATAGAGAAACAAAGGTAAGAATTATAGCAGATTTCTCATAAAAAATAATGCAAAAAATTTTTTCAATGGCATTTTAAAGGTGCAGGGAAGAAAAAACCAGAATTGCATACCTAGTAAATTACCTTCCAAAATTAAAGAATTCCACTGACAAACTCAGAAAATTCATGGTATTGCCCAACATAGATTAACTATATGAAATAGAGTGCAAGAGATGTAAAATGCCAAAGTGCCTAGGAAATTTCCCAGAAAGATTGTCTTAGTTACATTCTTGTTTCTAAGACAAAATACCTGATATCCACAATTCAAGGGTTTTTTTTTCTGGTTTATCTTTTATAGAGGTTTTAATCCATGGCCAGCTGGCTCCAAGGCAGGGCATCAGGGGAGAGGCACACAGAAGAGGAGAAACTACTCATGGAGTGGCAGGTAGAAGCAAAGAGAAAGATGAAGGGAGAAGAGAAAGAGATGTACCCTTCCATTCCACAGCGACAGTGACACCTCCTCCCACCAGTCATCACCTCACAACTTCACGTTCAGTGGATCAGTAGCCTAATCTGCTGATAAATACTGTACTTTCATGATCCAAACACTTTCCCATAGTGGAGCACAAGAAGTTTTAGGGGACATTTAGCTATAAACCATAAGTGCAAACATATAGACTGACTTTAAAGATGAACAGTATTAAATGATAAGGCAACCATTAAAAATTGTATGAATTGTAACAAGTAATAAGCCAACAACAGTTAAATATTAAACCATAAATTCTCAATCCAAAACAAAGCAAAGAAGAAAGAAAGAAAGGAAAAAGAGAGAAAGAAAGAGAGAGAGAGAGAGAGAAAGGAAGAAAGAAAATAGAAAGCATCTGGCAAGATGGTAGATTTTAATCCCCTCAATAATTACATTACTTACAGAGGATCAATTATATCAATTTAAAAGGCAAATTATCATATTACATAAAAGGACCCAATATAATGCTGTTTGCATTATATCCACTCTAAATACAAAGTGATAAATTGTTTAAAAGAGTAGAAGTAAAAAATATATCATGCAAACACTAAAATAAAGAAAACCTGAGTAGCTATGTTATTATCAGACAAAACATACTTAAGAGTGAGAAATATAGTCAGCAATGAAGAAAAACATTAGACAAGAATAAAGAAATAAACCCTCTAGAAAAACATAATGATCCAAAATGTTCTTGCATTTAACAATGGAACTTGAAAGTAAAAGATAAAAACTAATAGACATAAAAGAGAAATATTTGAATAATTGGAAATTTCAATATTAAAAGAATAAGTGGACAAGAAATCAACAAGGATATGGAAAACCTAACAATTTGGCCTCATCAGCTTTATAAACTATTCAGCCCAGTAATAGCAGAATACATGTGATTTTCAAGAGGGGAACATCCATCAAAACAAGCCATATTCTGAGTTATAAAACAAAATTTAACAAATACTACAAAGGACTTAAATTATACAAAATATGTCCTCAAACCTCTCATATAATTAATGAAACACATATTATAAATTAAATCTAGGAACTTAGGGCACTGGGAAACCAAGCAGCCGGCTCTCAGCCCTGGTAAGCGGCTGTGAGCTTACCAATGTGCGGGCTGAGAATCAAACATCTCATCTCTCCCCCACCTCGTTAGCACGTGGGAGCCAGAGATCTGAGCATCTCTTGGGAGGTTGACTATATGTAATATAGGAAATAAGGGGGATTTCCTTCTACCATCTCTTTGAAGGCAAATATTTTTATTACTATTCTGCTTTGTTCTGATTAATAGTATTGCTCTATTCCATATTCTGTTTTGATAAGTTCTATAATGTTCTATATTTCTTTTGAGTTTACTATACCTGATTGAAAGGACAACTATTGTGAAGATAATGAGTTATACTATGGTACTATTGCTGTTATCCCAGGAACCTGGTGTGAAGTTCTGTACCGATTTCACTGCACTGTCTCAATTGGCTTTGTTCCAGCTTGTTGTGTTGTATTTTACTACCTTCAAAATAATGAAAAAATTAAAAATAAATAAATAAATAAAATTTTAAAAAATTAATTAAATCTATACTTTCTGTCCACTAAGTTTAAAAGGATTTTTTAAAAAGAAGATTAAAATGCAACTTTCAGAAATTGTTAGAATAAACACACTCATGTGCAACTAATGGAAGTATTTTTTTTTGAATTCTTCATTTATACATTCAAGAGAAAATCAGACAATTTATTATGAATGTTAATCTGTGCATAATTCAAGTTAGAAATTCATCTTGCAAGATTTTATGTGAAAGATATGTTCACAAATTGTAAAGTAACTTTTTTTCAGTTTGATTTATAATAGCTAAAACAAAGTAATTTGAATATGAAACTATGATTACACATATGACAAATACATGCTCATTCGGTGACTGCCAGGTACTCAGAATGTTCTAAGTACTGTATTTGAGGGAGTGAATCAATCATAAGTCTTGTTTCCTTCTTCCATGGCCCTTCTTTCTAAAGGGAGGGACAAACCAAAAAAGTAAACAATACATATATAAAATACTTTCTGGCAATATAAGAAAACTTATAAATTTGCCTTATAAATTTTGATATTTATTTCTCAACTTTCGATTTTTTCCTTTATTTTCCAAGTTTCCTGATATGCATATGTACCCTTTTGGTTAATAAAAATATTATTAGAAAATGAGGTCAGATAATTAAAAAAGCTGAAAAATAAAGTAATAGAAACATTTTTTTTTCTAGTGGTCCTTGTTTAGTTTTCTAATTTAGGATGGTGGAAATCTCATAAAATGTATAGGTCTAGGATAAAGAGCAAATATAAAACTAGACATTAAAAATAAATGCAAGAAATAGTAATTATTTACACAAGATCCAATACAAGATAAAGTTTAGAGGACTACACAGAAGACTAACCTTGAAAAATAAAAGAAGCATATCTTCCTTTGAAACAGGAAAAATTTGATGAATAAAACTGCAAAAACAGTTTAGAAGACACATAAAAACATAGGCACTTCCAGAAAGAAACAAAGTCAATAAATGGCATAAAAGACATGTGTAATGTCCTTTGGAAGTAAACGATTGCATCTGTTTACAATTAAAAGATCAGGGACAACCAAAAGAGGTCACCAAAGGGAAAAAAATGCTTTGAATGGCCAAACAAGATAAATGTGACAGAGTTAACATTGATGAGTACCAGATAATTGAAGTGCTATGTAGCATCAGCAACGTTCAGAGGCACCCAGTAGTAGGGAGTTCAACAAACATGGCCCCATGACATTGTGTAAAATCACTTTCTGGTATGGAAGAAGGAGCAGCAGTTAGAAAAAATAAATGAATCTCCATTACTATACACATTTGGTGAAATTTGTCATGTCCTAAAATAACTGTCTCTTATCCCCTAGGTCTTTATTCAAATGACATGCTACTTGAAAGTTCTCATCCCTAGCCTCACTTCGTATTCACTTTTCCTACTCTTCTCCATGACATTCATTTCCTTCTAACATACTTTGCATAACACCTACTTATGGTCTTCCTTATTCATTAGACAATAATCTTTACCAGGGCAGAGATTTCTGTGATTTTGTTCACTCTTCTTTCTATACCTCGTATTAAAATAATCCCTAGCACAAAAGCAATGCTTGGTAATTCTTTTATAAAGCACATTTATTATATAAATCAATTTCCTCATTCTCTTCAGATGCAATGGGGAAAACTGTTACTTTCACGAAATTTTTCCTTTCCTGAATCTTCACACTAGTAATATTCATGCTTCCCTAAGAGGCAAATTTAGAATTTATTCTTTCAAATGACAATTTTTATTTACCCTTTCAGTGTTGGTAACTGGAAAATTTTTTTAAAATGCATCTCTTCACTTTTCTCATTAAGTAACTGACTTCTTATACCAATGATGTCAAGAAGAATTTTCAGTGAAGTCATAAAATTTTAAATTTGTAGTGGTAGTTAGGCACTGCTACAATATCAATCACAGAAAATCTCACGAAAGAAATGAGAAAACCAAAGGTACCACAGTTAGCTTCTTGTCAGAGCTATTTTTAAACTAGCTTTGGCCCCATAAATAACTAAAGGCAACAAGATAGCTGGCTAATGGAACCAAGCATTATAGGTAACTACCCCTGATGCACCACTGGAGACGTGAGGTAGCAATGAGCTTGGTAACAGTAACAGCACACTGGACAGAGTAACCCTGTTTATCACTGCCAGCCTTGGACAAGTTGCAGGGCTTCCCCATTGGGAGCCATCAGGTGGGAGAGACTATACCCGGAGGAGGAGGCTTCCAGTTGCCTATTTTTAAGAGTGCATATCCCCAAGATGAGCAGAAGGAGCAGAACTTGATACGACCAATTCCTCCTTTCCTTCAAATCTACCAAAAAAGAAGTCCTTCTTTCTTCATGGGAAAGGAGTTAGAGAGTTAGGAGAAATAGTTTCTTCCGTGAAACTACAGAAGGCAAATAAAGATTCCTCCAGTAGGACTGTGAGCTTTGTCTCTGGGAACATCAATTCTGCCTTTCCATAGAGAAGGGACCCACTCTGGGCTTTTTTGGACCTTTGAATGCTTTGGTGCTTTAGACTGAAACTTCTTTTGTAAACAAGGTAATATCCAATAACAAATCATTATTTTTATATTTACCAAATAATACATGCACAGAATTTAAAAAGAAAAAAGGAATAGTCCACTGCTTCCAACCTATCTTACTACCAGAGATAGTCACATTCAGTGCTGTGACTCATCTCTCTGGCATTTAACTTCTTGTTGAAAATCAATATGCCTCACTATGTTATATCAATATAGGTTCTTAACTTCCTCATGTTTGTAGACAATAACACCCTTGCCCTGCTTTCCCTTCCCTCATCCAACAAAAGTAAAAATATAATAATTGTTTTAAAAACTATTATTTACTTTCCTGCCAAACTGTATACTATTGCATTTTCTTTCTTAGTCAAATTTTAATTTTCCTTAAAGTTAATAATTTCTTTCCTTTCTTAACATTTCAAACTTTTTTTATCTATTGCTAAATTTTCCTCACAGCTTCCAACAGACTCTGTTTTGCATTCCTACATAGGCGATCCTATTTTTTTAAAAATACCTATCTATGCTGCGCTGTTCCTGAAGTCACTCTGCCCTCTCTTCACTTGCTGCTCTCTAGATTTGCTCCATCACAGCTCTGTCTTTTCACCGGCCTTTGACATCATCTTAGGCAACACCTCCCCCTCTCTTGGGCCACATGTGCTCTTTCCAGGTTTCATGTCTTCTTTTTTCCTAAGTCCTCACTTTGGAGAAACTATCAAACAATAGAACATAGAATGCACAAGTCTTAGGTCTTATTTGTCTGTAGATGAAATTATGCTGTCCTCACAATTTGTTTATAATTTGTCTATGGAGACCAAAGGGTTGAAAATCATTTTCATCCAACTTTTAAATGCATTCCTCCCCTTGATGGTTATTGAAAAATCTGATGTTATTCTTAATCTCAGTCTTCTTCTCTTTGTTACATGGAGAATTTTACCATTATTATTGTCCTGGTGGTCTGAACTTCATGAGGAAATATGTTGGTTTAGGTCTATCTTACTTTTTCCTTTCAAATTATTTTTCTCATCCCTCAGAAAGCCCTTTTAATCTGGAAATCCATACCCTTCAGTAATGTAAAATAAAAATATTTTTCTTCACTTTCCCTATAGTCTTTCTAGACAATCTATTGTGTATTATTCATCTGCAATTGGTGAGAGATGTTTTCTCATCTAATATACACATTAGTAGCTCTTTTATTCCTTTCTGTAATTTGCTAGACTGGTGTTTGATTTTTCTCATCTTTTTATTTCTTTTTCCTTCCCATCCTGTACTCTTTGCTCTTTCCTTGGTTTTATATTGCAGCACTATGTTAAATTTTTAATTTTAGGTATAAAGCTTTTATTTCCTTAGAAATCACTCTTAATTTTCAATCATTCATTTTTTAACATCCAGCTCCTATGATAACAGAATCATTTTATATCTCTTGAGAGAATAAACCATAATTTTGTCAACTTTTTTCTGATTTCTGGATTCTTATTTTTTTATTTCTTTTCTTCATTTTGTTTCTGTTTCATGGGGGACAGAAAGGTAATTCCCCTTATGTCAGGTGGTCCTTCATTGTACATTCATATTTGTGGAAATTATTGTATGCAGGTATTTCAGAAATTAGCAATATCTACTCTGAGCAGTTTGGGTGTACTCTTTTTTCATCTCTCTTTTAGAGAACTTAATGTTCATAGGAAACTCCATGAAGACGGTGAGTGTTTGAGGCTATGTGCTTCACTATAGGGACTGGGTGACCTGTCAGCCTTTGGGTTGAAGAAAACACGAAGTCAGTATCTATGATTATTTTCTCCTTGTCCCTTCTGTTCCCATGAGAAGGACCCCAGAGATCCCAATCTAATGGATGAGATGACAATATTCTGTGAGTTGAGCAAGGCAAGAGAAAAGGGTATTTTTCTCATCATTCATTGTTTATATTTTCATTTAGTCTATTGTTTTAATATAGCCAAATTACCCCCATTCACCTTGATTCCTAAAAACCACAAGTCTAGAGTCTTTACAGTTAGACTTTTTCCTAATTCATATCTTATATCAGTTCAATATTATAAATCATGTTTTTTATTTTTAATCCCTACAATTTGTCTCCTTATGGAACCTAGTGTGTGAACCTTTCTGTAGTTTGACAGTTTGACAAATTAATAGGGTTGCACTTACCTTGCTATTTTTCTCTGCTTCCTTTTATGTTTCATCTTTCCCTGCTTTACTGTTTCTTTCATCCACTTGCCATATCTTCACTTTTTATCTTTATTTTCCACTGCTATCTTTTTTTCCCATTTATCAGTTAGCTTTTCCTGACTATAACAAAACATCTGACAAAGTCTACTTTTAAAACACAGTTTATTTAGTTTTCAGGTTTAGAGGTTGAAATCCAAATGGCATAGTGCAGGCTCTTTGATGAGAGCTGCGCCTTGACTACGTCACTTTGTGGCACCAAAAGTAATAGTGGTAACAAGTGAGCGATTGTATTACAGAGCAGGAGTGGAGTGCAAGGCGGGGCGTGGGGGGCACACACCCTTTTAAAACACCCACCGCTTTCCTGAGAACTCAAGGCGTTGCACAAGAACTTCTCCCACTAAGTCCACTTAAGGGGCATCCTGAGGACCAAGTCTCTTGCCACATGGATCTTTAAGTACATTCAAACCACATCTAACCTGTAACTTCCCATTCTCCTTGTCTGACCTTGTACACATCAGTAGCTTTTTTATTCCTTTCTGTAATTTTGCTGGAAACATGAGAATATGCAAGGATGAACATATGTTTTCAATCAGCCATGTTTGCCTAGCAGATTCCAGTAAATTTTAATTGTACCTTTCTATACTAGGTGTATGGCAGCATACTAAAGAGTAAAGGATTGAGTTTCTGTCCTGAGAAATCTTAAGAATCAAATTATTATCTGAGATAATAGGTCAGGAATAGCCAAAAGGCAATAGAAGTGAACTGTATAGATGAGAAGAAATACGGCTATCTAGACGAAGGGTTGAGTGGTGTGTAACCTTGGTGTTGAGGAATAAACAGGCTCTTGGAATTTAGAAAAAAGGACACTGAGTTAGGCTCAGAGAAATAAGGACATGTGTGTTCTGAAAGATAACACCCAAATTGTGACAATATAAGGACTTCAAATTCAAATATATGTTTTACTCTGGTGGTTTAAGTCTAACATTGATCCATTCCTAAAGTTTCTTCTCCCTTTAGCACACATAGCTCCTAACATGCTCTAATTCCTTTGCTATATATGGTAATTTAAATTTTTTATGGAGTCATCATCCGAAAATTTAATTTTAGCTAGACTTTGGTCAGTATTCATCTCCAAAGTATTTTGTTAAAATTTACTCATTTTATGGTTTCTTGCTTTTTTTACTTTTTAAAATCTGCTGGTTAAAAAAAAGTAATGAATAATTTCTCAAGGCTTTTTCTCCATTCTCCCAAAGTTTCAATGAAAATTGTGTGTGTGTGTGTGTGTGTGTGTGTGTGTGTGTGTGTGTGTGACAACTGTAAAGGATATTGTACCTGTACGGGAGGTAGGAAGGAGGTAGAGCAAGAAGTTGATATTATTTGACTTTGCATAATAAAAAAACATGAACAAATACTCTCAGAACTTCAAATTTTTAAGTTTTAAGGCCTTACAGAAACTTTGTGAATTCCAATCAGTGGTTTCTAATATTGAACAGTGCTGGCAAGCTAAGTAACAATAGTTGTGAGATTTAGCTGCATAACTCATGACTAATGACCTTTAAGGCAGCTAGCCCCATATGTCAACTAGAAAAAGAATTAAGCTATAATTACTGAAGTAAATTGTTTTTCTTATTTTTGCCCATTTATGTAACTCTATCTGATATAATAGATGTAACATAAGGGCATAGAGGTGCTTTAGGAACAGTTTTTCTCTAAAATATGTCATTTTTCAAACTAATTATTAAAAATTTAATTTTTGGCATTTTGATCTAAAATATGTCTTTGTTTCTTGAATTATTTGGATTGCATTTTTCTACAAATGTGTATATTGGCTTATGCTAATCTTGGCTGAACAAAGTGTTAACATGAGACTAGAAAACACATTTCAACCACTAATAATTTTCCTTCATATCAGGAAAATTACACATTTCTTCAGGTAATTTGAAGGAATTTATAAAGCATTCATTTTTATTATAAATGTTTTATATGTTCTTAAAAATAGAAGACTTACTATTAGTAAAGAGTGTTATTCTCATCTGTAATAAATGATTATCAATAAAATGTTACATATAGGAAAACTGCAATATTGATGGAATTATCCTTAATAAGAGAGCTTGATTCTAAGACATGTTTAACATTAAATACATTAGAATTTGCATGTATGGTTCATGTGTTGACTTTCAATAAAAGTCAGATAGTGGTGCCTGCTATCTATATTAACAACAGTTTATAAAATGAAAACAGAAACAGTCTCAGTATTCCAGCATCTGAATAAAATGCATTCCAGGTTTATAGTCATACATACTTGAAGTTAAATAATGTATACTACCTCAGTGTAACCTAAGGCAAATTATTACATTTCCCAATTTACTGATATATGAATATGCTCTAAATAATGGCAAATAACAAATGGAGATTGTAATTAATTACTACAATGGGGCAATAGTTAACAATGGGCCAACAATTGGTGGTCTTCAATTAAAAACAGGAACTTGTCTATTTTGAAGGAAATGATTTAGGTGAAAGGAAAATTTGACAAATTTCTTTAAGAGAAATTCTTTCTTTAGCTTAGATATTACTTTATATTTTTGCCTGATAATGTAAATTTTTTTAATTTGGATTTTTCTATTTTGTACAACAAAATGGTTAACTTCAGCACTGCTAAAAATATGCATCTAAAAGCATATTACAGATGAAATTCCATGAATACAAAAGAGTTTGATTTGGCATTGTAATGGAATGCAGGCCATGGAATTACAAGAGGTTATATAACACAGAGATAGATACAGAAGGGATAGTAAAGAATTTTGAATTTTAAGGTTCAGTATTTGTCATTTATCATGAAAGATATTATTTTTTCTTTTAATTTTATTTAAAGAAAAACAAAACAAAACAGAAAAAGTAAAAATAATACATAATTTCAAAAAAAATAGTAAGAAATCACTGGTTGATAATTACAGATTTTCCTCTTAGAAATAATTGTTCAAGTTACAAAAGTAAAGCATACGAAGTGGGCATTTAAACAGTGAGACTGCAAACAGTTCTGTTCAACTATCCAACAAAAACTTAGCAATATGGTTATCAATCCTACACACGTAAACATATATGCAGATATATCCCTTAGAGCACTTCCTTTTCCTCTCTTTTTTACAATAGCAATTACATATTTTGGATTTTATTGCTCCTACATTTCTTATCACTTTTTACACTAGAGACACAATGTGATATTTATAAATATGATTCTTACTTATTTCACTAATAGGATAGTCTCAGGTTGTCTCCACTGCAATACAGCAAACAGTGAAGAGACCATTGCAAGTGAATAAGCAAACTGATGAGTCAATGGTGAAAAAATCAAAAGAACACATATAATGAAGGACCTAAAAATGCAAAATTAATCTGAGGGAGGGAAATGAAAGGGAGAGAGAGCAGAGTGGGGGAGAGATTGAGGGAGGGAGAAAAAGAGGAAGGGAGAGAAGACAATGAGAAAAGAACAAATGGGAGAAATATAAAATGAAAAAGCAGACCTCAACTCCAAAGTATCAATAATTACATTAAATATGTGAGTATTGACTATATAAACATGAACCAAACAGTTATAGTTTGGTTAAAAAAAAAAAAGATAGGGGCCGGGGATTTAGCTCAGTGGCTCAGGTACTTGCCTGGTAAGTGCAAGTTCATAAATTCAATCCCTGGTACATAATTTAAAAAACAAAAAAACTGTATCTTTGGGCTGGGGGTTTGGTTCAGTGATGTAAGTGCCTGCCTGGCAAGTGTGAGGTCATCAGTTTGATCCCTGGTACCAAAAAAAAAAAAAAAGTAAGATGAAAATATGTTCAATTTAAAAGAAATATAGTTGAAATAGCCACAAAGGGTTTAAAGTAAATCAATGGGAAAAAATACCATAAGAACATGATAAGCTGACATTTGAATGTGTTAAAAGAAAAAACTAACAGACATCAGAGCAAGAAGTATTATAGATACAGATAGACATTTCACAATGGAATTAATTTACCAGAAACATATAATAATTTTTACTGTGTATGAATTTAATAACAGATTCAAAATATATAAGCAATAACTTAAAAAGCATAGTAGAAATACCAATTAAGAGAGATTCTAAAATTTTCTAAAGTTATCAATAAAACAATTTGATGAGAAAAAGCACAGAGATTTCTACATTAGTAGTTTTCAAGTTAAAAATTGATTTTATAGAAGACTACATTCAACAATGACAGAATATACATCCTTACAAACATACATCATCAAGGTAGAACACATATGGATTTTAATAAAAAAATTTTCAAAGGCTTAGAATTATATACAGTTTACTTTCTTTTTTTATTTTAGAGAGAAAAAAAACACAGAAAAGCAAAACAAAAAAGAGACAAACAACCACAACAACAAAACCCCCCAAACAATAACAATATAGACTTTCAAAATAAGATGACAGAAACTTAACAGTGGTTGTTATATCACATATTGTTATCTTCAAAAGAGTTGCTTAGATTCCCAGATGGAGACATACAAAATTCATCAAACCATATGAGTATTAACTGTTCTTTACCATTAACTAATAGAATTAGTAGTATAATCATCTTAGCTATCGTATGTATATATGTGTGTATATGTGAGTACATGTATATATGTGTGTATATATTATGTATATATATATATATATATATGTGTGTGTGTGTGTGTGTGTGTATATATATACACACACACAAACACAAATTTATACCTTTTTCCTTTCCCCTTCCTCTATTCTCCTTTCCACTATCTCAGTTGTTTTTCCCCTATGAGCAATTTCTTACCCTTTCACAATATCTATTGTAGATTTTGGATCTTATTTACTCTTTCAGCTTCTTACACTAGGGAAACAATATAGTATTTACACATGAGTTTGATTTATTTCACTTATGAGTTTGGTAGCAAATCACATTCATTTACTTATAAAAGCCTTGAGCCTATCCTTGTTTATAGTTGAGTAGTACTCCATCATACAAAAATAACACATCTTTTTTTATCCATTCCTTGATTGATGGGCACTTGCGTTGTTTCCAATATTTGGCTATTACAAATTGTGTTGCTATAAACATGGGTACATATATATCACTGTGGTATGATGTTTATAATTTTTTTCTTTTTCTTTTTTTCTTTTTGAGACAGGGTCTCATTACTCTATTCAGGCTGGCCTTGAGTTCACTTTGTGGCCCAGGATGGCCTCAAACTTGTGGTGATTCTCCTGCCTCAGCCTACCCAGTACTGGGATTACAGGCATGTGCCACCACACCTGACTGATATTTTCAGTTCTTCTGGTAATATGACCAGAAATGGAATATCTTGGTCAAATGGAAACTCCAATCCCAGCTTTTTGAAGAACCTCCAGCCTGATGATTTCCACAATGGTTGCACCAGTCTACACTCCCACCAACAGTGCAGAAGAGTTCCTTTTTCCACACAGCCTCTCCAGTATTTTTTATTGGTTGATTTCTTGATCCTGGCCATTCTTTCTGGAATGAGATGGAATCTCGTGCTGTTTTAATTTGTGTTTCACTAATGACTAATGATGTTGAACATTTTTTCATGCATTTATTTGCCATTTGTATTTCTTAATCTGAGAATTGTGTGTTCATCTCAAATGCCCATTTTTGGATTGAGTCTTTGAATTTGGGGGGCTGATCTTTTTCAATTCTTTGTACATTCTAGATAGAAGTCTTTTGTCTGAGGGACTGCTGGAAAAAATTTTCCCAATCTGTGGAATTTTTTTCCACTCTTTTGGTGACTTATTTGGACATGCAGGAGTGTTTTAATAAGATGAGATCCCTGTTGCTGATTCTTTGAAGTACTTCCCATGCAGTTTGGTTTTTGTTCATGAACTGTCTGCCTACCCTATGTCTTTGAGATTTCTCCCTACTTTGTCTTCCAGTAGATTTAGTGTTTCTATTTTCATATTTAGAACCTTAATTTTGACTTTAGCTTAGTGCATAATGAAAGGCATGGATCTAGTTTAAGTCTTTGGCATGTAGAACTCCAGTTTTTCCTGCACCATTTATTAAAAAGGCTGTCTTTCTTCCAGTGGACATATTTGGCCACTTTGTCAAAGATAAGGTGGCTGAGTGTGTTTGTAGCTGTGTCTGGTTTTTGTAACAGGGTAATATTTGCCTCTGGGAATGAGTTAAAGAGAATTGCTTCCTTTTCAATTTCATTAAAGAGTTTGAGGAATATAGTTATTAAATCTTCAGTAAATTTCTTGTAGAATTCAGCTGCGAATCCATCAGGACCTGAGCTTTTCTTTGTTGGTAAGTATTTAATTATATTTTTATTTCATTAACTGATACTGGATTATTCTGAAGTTTTATATCTTCTTGATTCAGCTTTGGTAGTTTACATGTTTCTAGGAGTTTGTCTATTTCTTCTGATTTTTCCATCTTATGTGAGTATAGATACTTGAAGTAGGTATTCATGATCTGAATTTCCACAGGATCTATGGTAATTTCACCCTTTTCATTCCTCAATGCATGAATTTGAGTTTTTTCTTTCCTTTATTTTTGATAAGTTAGCCAAGGGTTTATGAATTTTGTATATTCTTTCAAAGAACCAACTCTTCAATTCATTAATCCTTTGTATTGTTTTCTTAGCCTCAACTGAGTTCATTTCTGCTCTGCTCTTTATAATTTTCTCCGGTCCATGGGCCTTGGTATTGACTTGCTCTTCTTTTTCTAGAAGCCTGAATTGCAGCATTACTTTGTTTCTTAGTGCTCACTGTGGTTTCCTGATGTGAGTATTCATTGCTATAAATTCCACTCTTAGGACTGCTTTCATTGCATCAAACAGGTTTCAGTATGTTGTGTTTGAATTTTCATCTGATCATAGATAGTCATTAAATTCTTCTGTAATTTCATCTGTGACCCATTGGTTGTTCAGGAGAGTGTTATTTAATTTGCATGTGTTTATGGAGCTTTTTCTGTTTCTTTTGCCATCAATTTCCAATTTCATTGTACTATGGTCAAATGATATGCGTGGAATAATTTCAGTTTTTGTGCACTTACTTAAGCATGTTCTGTGAGCTAGTATATGATCTGTTTTAGATGATGACACATCTGCAGCTAAAAAGAATATGTATTCTTATGTTGTTGAATGGAATACTCTATGAGTATCTACCAAGTCCATTTGTTCACATACTGGATTCAATTCTGTTATTTCTTTGCTGATTTTTTGTCTAGCTGATCTATCTCTTTGTGATAGTGGGGTATTAAAATCTTCTGTTACAGTTTTGTTAATGCTTATTTGATTTTTCATGTCTATTAATATTTGTCTTATATAGTTGGGTGCTCCTATATTTGGTGCATATATATTTATGATTGTTATTTTTTTCTTTTGAATTTTCCCTCTAACAAGTAGGTAGTGACCTTCTTTATCTCTTTTGATCATTTTTCACTTGAAGTTCATAGTGTCTGCAAACAGAATAGCTACCCTTGCTTTTTTCTGTTTTCCTGTTGTGTAAAGTAGTTTTCCATCCTTTGACTTTCAATTTGGTTCTTTTTGAGTTACAGAGTATATTGTTGAGTCTTGTTTCTTGATCCATTCTGCCAGTGTGCTTCTTTTGATTGGTATCTTAAGGCCATTTCCTTTGATGGTTGTAATTGATATGTATTGGCTTATCTTTATCACATTATTTTCCTGTTGTTGGTTCTCTATTTTTCCCCCTGTTTAATTGCTCACCCAGCCTGGTGGTTTCTTGTTCTTGAAACTGTGGGCATTTTTATCACTATCTAGAGTATCTTTCAATACTCTTTGTAGGGTTGGATATGTGTTCATAAATTTCTTCAATTGTTGTTTGTCACAGGAGTATCTTATTTATCCATTAATTTTAAAAGATAGTTTTGTAGTGTACAACAATCTAGGTTGGAAGTTGTTTTCTTTCAGGGATTGAAATATTTCACTCTAAGCTCTTCTTGATTTGAAGGTTTGTGTTGAGAAGTCAGCCATGATTCTAACGAGTTTTATAGATGATCTGTTTCTTTTCTCTATCAGCATTTAGTATTCTTTTTTGTGCTTAATGTCTGGGATCTTGGTTATTATATGTCTGGGTGAAGATTTATTTTGGTTATGACTGTTTGAGGGTCTACATTCCTGTCAGATTCTGTTCCCGTGGTTGAGAAATTTTCTACTATTGCTTCTGCAAATAGTTTTTAATGTCATTTGTGTTCACTCTTGCTTCTTCATTGACACTCATAAACCTTATATTATTTTTTCTTTGCCTTGTTTTGGAGCTGTTGAATTATTGTTTCATGGCCCCTTGCTATTTTTAAGAGATCTTTTCTTTCATGGTTCTTAGCCTCAATCCTGTCTTCTAGGTCTAAAAATCTATCTTCAACTTCATTGAAGTAGTTTTTCCAGCTTTCAGTGAAATTTTAATTTCCTGAATATTTGTTTGAATCTGTTTCATGCATTGTAATACTTTCTTATATTGTTCCTTCGAGGTTTCCATCATTTTCCTGTACTCTTCTGGTTTTTTTTTTTGTCTCTATCTTCTCTAGCTGTGTTAAGTAATTCTTTCATTATAGATACCATTGCTTTCTTTACCTGAGAGATTATTTCTGATCTGATTTCCTCTGTAGTCTCATAGATTTGTTTCTTTATTTTCCTTGCTATCTTTTCAAAGATTTCAGGTGAGGATCTTCTAATTTCTTCTATCTTGATGTCTCCTATACTTGTTCTGAAAGGACTGGTGCTCTGAGATTGCACTTTACTTTTCCATTTTATTGGTTGGTTCAAATAACAGTCTTTTCAATCTCAGTAGTTTCACCCATGCCTTGTGTGCACTGTTGTCAATGTACTACTGTATGACTAGTTTTCTTCCAGATAACAGTCCTGGATAGAAAGTGGCATCATCAGTGTGGTCACAGGCCAGCTGTGGTTGCCTGGGTGGGGCCCAGGATTAGCAGCAAGGTCACAGGCACATTGCGGTCACCTGACTGAAGGGTAGATCAGCGGGGTGGTCACAGGCCTGCTGTGGTCTTCTGGATGGAGGATGGTGTCACTGGCATGGTCTCAGACCTGCTACAGTCCAAGTTTACTTTCTGACAAAATGGAATTAAAAAAATTTAATCCACCTTAAATATATGCAATTTTTTAAAAAATGCAATTCTAAATAACCCACAATGCAAAGGAGAAACTGAGTACAATTAAAATATTTTTAATTAAATGAAAATGAAAGCAATATATGAAAATTTATGAATGTAACTAAAGCAAATCTTTAAGAAAAAATTATAATATTTTAAGATGGCTTAAAACCCCACTGTTTTCATTCTTACTTAGAGGAACTACAGAACATATTGAATTTTATGGGACTGCAGGCAAAAATAATAATAAAAGTACAAGAGAAATAAAATATACTCATCAACATCAAATTGTGAAGTCTAATAAAATAGATAATTCTCTAGTCAAAAAAACTTAGAAAACACATCAATATCCTACATAAGATTATTTGGAAGACATTAGGAAAGAGTTCATTAGGTCAATATAAAATGCTAATGATCTGATAATGAATAATGTTACGTTGGCAATCTGGAGAACATAGATGATGTGAACTAATTTCTTGAAACACAAGGGACTAAAATTAAGGCCAAAATATATAAAAGCTAAGTTACTTCACATAAGTTGAGGAAATTTAATTTAAAATCTTATACAGCAAACTTCAGTGTCAAATGGCTTCATCAATATAATCCATCAAACATTTAATAGGTAAATCATATCAATCCTATAAAAACTCTCTCAAAATATAGAAAGGGGAAACGTCTCTACTCATTTAAGAAAGCCATTATTATTCTATTACCAGAACAAAATCTATACATTGTAAGAAAATGAAATTATATGAACATGATATAGTCTCATGAACATAATCTCAACATTCTTTAACAAAATTTCAGAAAAAAAGTTCAAAAAAGCACAAAAAGATATTATATTATCAGCAGTGAGATTTATTCCAGAAATGTGAATTTGGTTTAACATTTGAAATTCAATAAATTCACTAGATTAACAAAAATAAGAAAAAAATAACATCTCTATGGATGAAAAACATTTAACAAAATGTAAAACCATTCACATTTTAAAAAAAAACTTTTAAAAATTGGAAATTGAAGGGAATTTCTGTAATCTAATAATTTAGGAAAAACCTACAAGTTACAACACATTTAATGGAGAAATAACTCATTTTAAAATTAAGAACAAAATCTCCATTTTCAATATGTCTATTCAACAGGGCACTTTTCAATAAGAAAAATTGAACTATAGATATTTGAAAGAAATATGTAAAACCATTTTTACTTACAGGTGATACCTGTATTTAGAATCTATTTAACAATACTTAATAAAAACTGTTAGAACTGATAAGTGATTTAAGTAGGGATAGAAGATAAAAGATATTACACAAATTTAATTTGTATTTCTATGCAGTAGAAATCAACAATCCAAAGGAGATTTTTAAGTACCATTACAATAGTATAAAAATATAGACTGTAAGATTAAATTCACCTAAATAAACACATTGTGCATAAAAATAAAATGCTATTATCATACGTAGTTCAATTTCCAAAACTATAATGTCATAAAACAAGATAGTAATTATCAGTAAGGGTGAGAATCTAATATTTTACTACTAGAAAACTAACCAGTTAACCCACCAAAGTTTCACGGATACTGGCAAAAAAAAAACCATATTCTTGGGTTAAAGAAGAAATACTTTCCCCCTCATGGAAATTGCTATCATCAGATAATAGCATTAGTTCACTAAGTATTAGTATTAGTATTAGAATTAGTATTAGTATTAATTTGCTGAGTACAAATTTCCACAAAAGTGAGACAAAAAGATAGTCAAGTGATATTGCCACAAGTGGAGTAAATTGAAGAAAAAAAATCCTGAATTTAGGGGAAACAAATGTTTTTATAATAGATGGTAAACCTTACTGATACTGATCTTGGAGAGATTCAGGGATTTGCTATCTTTAGTACACTGAGTGGTAAATTAGCCTTATTATGTTAGTGGAAATAGACACCATTTTAATCTTATAAAGCTATATAAAAATCATTGACTAAGTTTTCAAGGATTACATGAGTAAGGATTACAGTACAAATGGTGACCAGTACCTCTGCTCACAAAACATGCAGAAATACAATAGGCCATGAACATTTAGCTTCTAAAAGAGGTATTAGTATAAACAGTGATAAATACATTAATGTTTCAGAATGAAAAATCCATAAAAAGACACATATTCGATCAATTGATCTGCCATAAAATTACCAGATAATTCAACAAGTACAGAGAAATCTTCAGTAGATGTTAACAAAAATGCTTATCTAATTTCCCAGTGTATATAAGAATTCCCAATAAGAAATTCATCATAATTATGAGTTATGAGTCACCAAAAAAATTTTAGGACACAGAAATCACTAAGTATGAATGAAAAAATCTGTAATTAAACTCTATAAGAAAAATTTCAATTTAACAAACGGCATCATTTAGGGATTTTACCAAATTAAAAAGCTTCTGCATAGCAAAGAAAATAACCAGTGGGGGGCAGGGAACAACCAATGGAGACAAGAAAACTCTATACAATGAAAAAATATATTTTCCCAGCTATTCCTCAGAGAAAGTACTAATATTTAAAGACTTCAAATACATTAGACTCTGCAAAATAAAATATTCAATCAAAAAATGGGCTCATAAGGGTGAACAGGTTATCTCCCTAGCATAAGAAACTGAAGCAGTTAATGGGATCTAAAAGGCATGATAGGTATTATGAAAGTGATAGGGGAGGAAATGCCTAAAAAGGGAAAGTGGTAACTGCTGTTAATTTCCTGTGATCTTGTTTTGAATTCTTGTATCATTTTCATGATTTTGTTAGGCTTGGTTTTATTGTGTCTTATTTTGTTAGATTTTACTATGTCTGATGGTATGGACAGCTATTTTGAAGATAATGGGTTATATTATAGTAATCATTGTTGATTTCCTATCATCTTGATTTGAAGTCTTGTAATGCTTTCACTTTTTTATTGGTTTTCATATGTTTTGTTTTGATTTTATTGTATGTGAGGGGTATAGAAAGCTATTTTGAAGAAAACAAGAGACATTATGGTAAGCATTGTTGATTTCTTGTTGTCTTATTTTGAAGTCCTGTATTGCTTGCATTGTTCTATTCTGATTTGCTTTATTCTGTTTTGTTTAGTTTTATTCCCTTTAAAATAAAAAATGGGCAACTGAAATGTATAGACAATTATCAGAAGAAGTAAAAATGGCAATAAATACATTAAAATGTTTAACTTCACTGGCGATTCAAGAAATGCAAATTAAAACCACACTGATATTCTGTCTTGTTCCAGAAAGAATGGCTATTGCCAAGAAATCACATTACAAATGCTATCAAGGCTGCAGAGGCAAAAGAACCCTTCTTCATTGTTGGTGGGAGTATAAATTACTACAATTACTATGGAAATCAGAATGGAGATTTCTCAACAATTACTCCCCTTAAATCTTAAATAGATTTAGATCCCCAAGCTATTCCCCTTCTAAGTTTATTGTTCAAATAGTATACAAGCATATATACAAGCATATCTATGTTTATAGCAGCACAATTTACAATGGCTAAATCTTCAAAGCAGCCTATATGTCCACCAACCAATGAATGGATAAAAAAATTGTATGAAAATAGATATATCTTGAGATCATAATGTTAAATGAAATAAATCAAGCACACAATCTTTAATATCACATTGTTTCTCTTATATGAGTAACCCAAAACATAAATACAGAACAAAATAAAAGATAGAAGGGGCTGAGAATTTAGCTCAGTGGCATAAGTGCCTGTCTGGAAAGGGTGAGGTTGTAAGTTTGATCCCTGGTACCCACCCCACAAAAAAAGATAGGAATAATAGCATGTAGGGAGTTAGATCTTTAGCACATGGGAAAGAGACTAAAAGATGGCAAAAGGGGTAGATAAGGAAAGGGTTTAAAAAAAAGGAAATGCAATATGTTGCGTACCATAGCAACCTATACCACATCCCTATGAGGAACATGATTATTATGTACTACAAACATGTACAGAGAGAGAGCGAAGATGGCACAAGGGCAAGGAGAGGTAAAAGGGATAAAAAAGAAGTGAGATACATCATGTATGTGTACCAGATCTCCACAACGAATGTAATCATTAAGTACTACAAATGTGTACTAATAAAAAAACTAAACAAAGGTTAACAAAAAAAGAAAATTATAATCAAGACAGATTGAGAAAATATTTGCAATAAATATATATTCTTTATTTGAATGAATGGAAAAGTTAGATTGCATATCGACTGGGAATTTTTAGAGCAGGTACATTATAAGAACAAGAAGCCAAAGAGAAAAATAAATATGGTGTGTGTTTCAAGTTAGGTCACCAGGTACAGAAGAGACAGAAAGTCAGAAGGTGAACCTGGTTTTGTTGAAAGTCAAGTGTTTATTGTAATAAAAATTGTAATTTTTCTGAAAGTTACTTTAGGCACAGGCAAAAAATGAAAATAGAGGAAAAGTAGAGAAATAAACAGGAAAATGCTTGGAATTTAAGATTTAAGACATAGAGTGGAACAAAGAAATAGCAAGATGAATCATATCTGACTGACACGGGGACAGAAGTTAGTTCCTGAAAAGTGGCTGCTAATAAGTACTAATGAGACAATCATGGGGGGATTGAATGGAAAAAAGGGAAGCCAGTGAACCTAGTACAGAAGTTTTCTATCATTATGGAAAAACTAGAAATTCAGCAACTGACAGTGGCAGAAGACAGTGCAGGTAACCAGTGTGTAATGGCATAATGGACACTTATTTCACGTTATGCATGGCTAGATATTTTCACGTTCTCTTTTCCCAACACCTCTATATTAGTACCTTTTCCTCATTTCACAGATGATTAAACTGGAGTTCACAGAAACTAACAAATTTACCCTTGTTGTAGAGTTTGTGATGGGCAAGACTAGATTAAAAATCGTTTTCTGGTTGAATCAAAAGTTAATGTCCTTTCCGCTGTCTTTTTATTGGCCAGATACCCGGGGTACAAGCTAGAAGAAAAGTGCTAGTTGAGAAGCACCAGAGTATAAAGCATGTTCCAGCTCCACAGAGACCAGCCCGGGATGCTAAGTACCTTCCACTGCAGAGGACTGAAGGAGAGAGCTTCAAGAGAACTGCTACCTTCCAACAAGAGGAAGAAATCAGGTAACGGATAGATTGGTTGGTGGGTTGTTCTATACAAGTTTTGCATGGAGAAAAAGGTCTTTGTAATTCTTAGGGCCTATAGTGAACTAGCCAAGGACCTACTGCTCTAAACCTAAACTGAAATTTTTAAGCAATGGTTATCTCTTATTGTACAGGTACTTATGTCTCTTTTCCTCTTTTAAACATATATATATATATATATATATATATATAATATATTTTGCATATGTATTTGTATATTAAATATTTTATTAACATTTTAAAAACTTATGTCTGTAAATATGCATAAAGATAAGGCCATCCTTGCCCTAAGGACATTATGATGGAAGCTTATGTCTAAAAATGGTATGTGACCCAAGCCTCTCTCTGTGAGTCTGCACCATTCCAGGACTGTGAGGGGAGAGAACTAGGGGCCTCACCAGGAGGTGACCCCTGCCTGGAAAGCAGCACCATGTGCCCCAATGCTGCCAGAGTGGGGACAGCCACACCCAAGCCTCTCTCAGCCAGTTAGCGCCATTCCTGGACTGTGACTGAGGAGAGAGCCAGGCCTCACCAGGAAGTGACACTGGCCGGGAAACCATATCATTTTCATTGTTTTCTTGATTGGGTTTTATTCTCTTTTGTTTTGTTTGATTATGTTAATTCTGCAGCTGGAGCAGCTATTTGAAAGAAAGCAAGACATATTATGGGAGCCATTTTGGATTTGCTGTTGGCTTGTTTTGAAGTCCTTTGTTGCATTCACTGTTTTGGCTTTATAGTTTCTATTTTATTCTGTTCTGTTCAATTTTTCCCATGTCTGAAAGTATGTGCAACTATTTTGAAGACAACAAAAGGCATTATGGTAACTATTGTTGGTTTTGTAAGGTTTTGAAGTCTTGTATCACTTATACTGGTTTATTTTTCATTGGTTTTATTCTGTTTTATTTTCCTTGGTTTTATCTTCTTCAGAATAAAATTTTTAAAAATAAATAAACAAAAATTAAAAACATAAAGATGCGATGCTGGATGGATGGTTGTTTCCTTTCTTTTTTCTCCTCTCTATGTCTTGAAACACTAATACATCATCGGATTTTTGCATCAGGACTTTAATATTAAGGGTAGCAACTTGACTTCTAGGACCACCATCCTTTACAAAGAAAACGTTAATCTTTAATTGTATCTATTATCCAGCTCCGCTAGAATATGAAGAAAACTTTGCAATTGAGGTAATTTTTCTGCTTTGCATACAGCAGACCTACGTTACAACGTATAAACAAGTCGAATTGTCAGTTGCTTTTAATTCAGTATTTAGGTACAAAACAATAGTTTGGGTGGTGCTTACTTTTTTAAGAAAAATTGCATCTGTATACTTTCAGTCTAATCTTGAATCCCAAGTTAGATTCAGCAATCAACATATTTTCAGTTGAAATTCTGAAGAACAGTATGAGTAAATGTTTACAGTTCTCTCTCTGTTATGAGTATGTGCTGTGTTTCAGTTTGGATTTGAAATCTTGGCATAGTCATACATGAAGTGATGGAAATTGTATTGTAATCAACATGTTTAAGTTTGTTTTTCCTAACTGTGCTGTGTGTTATGCAAATATAAAGCAGTGGACCTTCTTAGGATGATTATAAATAACTTTCACCTTGAAAACTGAATTGTCACTTCAATTATTCTATGACCTCTTTTGGACGTTTACTGAATATACAGAATTTGTACAGAATGTACTGGCAAATCTAGGGAAATACTGTTTTTTAAAAAATAATCTTAACATTTAACATCACCTGTGTCATACTGATTTTTCTTGGAAGAAATTTCATAAAGCGAAATTGCCTGTACCTGCTTTCCAATATGTAGTATTTGAAAAACATCCTCCCACTGGCAATGATGATAAATGAATTTGCCTCTAATTCTCCTAGACTTAACCATTAGTCTGGTTTCAACAGCTTGAATAGTAGTGCAAGGACCAGGAGGGGGATACAAAAATCAAACCAAAATAACCACACCAAAGGCTAGCAGCAGGCATAGGCCCCTCTAATTGGATTTTCCCTTATTGTAGGCATAATAAATTACTCTCACACTCACATGCACACAAATTTCAAAACAAAAGCCTTGATACAGGTATGAGAAAGGAAAGATTGAGAATGTGTATTGTCAAGTAGTTGCTTTCTCAAACTTTCTTCCACTTATCTGGAAAGTTACGTTGGAATTTTGGTGTTGCTGTCATTAACTGTAAGCACCAGTCTTAACAGTCCTCCAGTGTTGAGTTTGTGCTTATAATGAAGCCTATTAACTTATTATGACAAAAATCCTCCTTCAGGGCCCCTGGGCCCATCCCCCACCCAGATTCCATCAGTCCCTGCAGTTCCAAAGAGAGCATATGTTTCTGACATCTCATGCACTTCCTCAGCAGGAAGATATTTACTATGTTTATTTGGTGTTGTGCTTATGATGGGGGCTGAGATAGATTTTTATTTTTCTGGCCTCGCCTTATTATGAGGTGGAATTGTGTGTCTGAGCCTTGGGGATGGGGCTCTTAGCATTCCTATCTCTGTCCCTGTGGCAACAAGTTTCCTTTATTTCTGTGACTCATCTGGTCTTCTACACTAAACCAATTTCTTTTGTGCTTATGCAATGTAAAATACTGTGGAAATGACAGTACTCTAGTCTTCTAAGTGGGACTCCCATTTACTCTAAATTGATATGCTAGTCACATTTGGTCTTCAAGAATTTGTTCAAATTTTAACTGATTTCTTCTCACTTGTTTCCATAGAAGCCACCTCTTCCCCTCATACTCTGCCACAGATCCCACAGTGAATGTGCCTTTACCCTGCTCAGAGAGGCCAATCACTCAGTTCTCTGGTAGATTTAAGAAAGGATAGCATGGTTGAGACTATCTGGATATTTCCTATTGTTAGGATAGTAGTAATGCATCTTTGTGCCTTTCTAGATTTTAAGCCCAGGTTTTCATTATTATTATATGAAACAAAACAACTTTAAATCTTCCCCCAAAGTGTTTGAAATCAAGCTACAATACTCTCAATGAACTGAAAGGAAATGAGGAAAAGCAAAGTCTCTGCCTACAGCAATTTGTCTGCCTTCCTCCTCAAAGGGTCACAAAAAATAGATTATTGCATTAGACTAGATATTCAGATAACAATATCTAAAAACAGGATGCAGCAAGTGACTCCTACAGTTTGTCATGCCAGAGCTACAGAATTTAGTGTCCTGATCACAAGAGTATTGTGCAGTAAAGTAGTTTATCCCTAGGAGAGGTAAAAATTGTTAAGATTCAGCACTAGAGTGTGGGAATCTCTAATCTAGTGAGGTTTCAGTTATGAAGTAACTTTTTATGTGACACCAGCACATGTTTGCATATAGGAACTGGGTACACAGGATCAACCTATGTGGCTTGAAGGTCCAAAGTCACTTCTACAGAATGGTCAGTGAGGGAGCAGTAACATCTGAAAAAGGCTCTGATTAAAACAATGTTTTCCCAGATAGAAAACCCTTGTAGGGCTTGTTTTTTCCTATGTCTCTACTCTACATGTATGGAGATATTTTAAATTAATTTATTCATTTATCAAGTATTTGCTGAATACTTATTACATTTTAGACACTGCCTGGGATATTGGAATATTTCAGAACACAAAACAGATAAAGACTCTTACACAGAGTGTAGAATTTTCACTATAGTAACAAGATATAGAATTAAATAATGTATGTGATCAGTAAGTGGAATAATATAAGGAAACTTGTAAGTGATACAAGTAAAAAAGGACATTCAGAAGTCATGAGCATGGTTAAGATCCAGTTTTAAAGAAGACAATGCAGACTTTAGTGCAAAGGTAAAACTAGAGCAAAGACTTGGAGGAGATCAGGAGATAAACTTGCCATACAGAAAATGGGAGAGAATGCTCCTGGCAAAAGGGATCAGCCAGCAGAAAGGCCTTTGGTGAGAATGTGACCTTGTAGTAGGAAAACACTGGAAGGCCAGCACAGGGAAAAGTACTAGGAGGGATTACAGAGAAGGAAGGGACAAGATGACTGAACAAATAAGTGCAAGTGGATTATTCAGCCATATGATTTATTATTCCTATAATGGTTGATACATTGTGTTAATTTGAGAAGTTTAGAAGTTTAACTAATTCAACAGTTCTGCAAACTAGGGTATAGAGGACATGCCCTAGGGGGGCTGTTTTGGCCCCAAGATGTTGTGATGATTGATTCATTGTGTCCACATAAGAAGTTTAGAAGTTTAACCAGTGACTCAGCTGGGGGCCAGGGTCCTCACTTTGTAAACATCCTGAGCCTGTGCAAGAGGAGGGCACGTGAGTGCTATATCCACACTAGGGCAAGTAGGCTGTATACAACAGAAGGAAGGAAAAGAGGCTTGCTCTACACCACTTTTTATTCTTGTTGCTTTTGCTGTCTTCTGCCACCATGAACTGCTGCCCATCTGCCATGCCACCCTGCCTTGGAACCAGCAGATTATAGACACACAGACTATAAGATAAATAAACCTTTCCTTACATAATTTTTGGCATCAGGTATTTTGTCCCAGCAAAATAACTAAGACAATCCCCATGCTGAATCTCCTTTCTACTGAAGAATAATCCCTTTCTTTTTGAATCTGTCTTTCTAAGTAAAAATAAACTTAACATGTTCATCTTGAGAGTCATCAGACAAGGACTGACTCAAAAAGACAAGTTCAGCCTGAGATTGGTTAAAGGAATTATTAACAGATATTTTAGGGAGGCAGTAGAAGCCTTCAAATAAAGGCAGGTCAGTGAATTTGTTTGATATGCAGAAACACATTAAGATCACAAGCAAAGAAACAAAGAAGTAGGTATATTAAACAAAAGACAAATTCAGTCTTACTAGTCATCACAGTATACAATTTTCTATTATCAATATAGATTATTTCTGTATAATGTAATTTGATGGACTCCAAATTTGACATTACCCAGTGTTAGCAAAGGCAAGAAAACTTGAAATTCTCTGACCATGTGATTGAGAATGTAAATCATTTTTAACTTTACTAGAAAACAATATGCTCTCTTAACTGGTCTTATAGACCCAGTTTTCTAGATGAATCAACACTCATGGTTCTTTGTATAAAACACATTGACTGGTTGCTGCTGTAGATTGAATGCTTGAAGGTAGAGGGCATCTCCAAAATTCACATAAGCACTACCACCGTCTCAATGGTTAGTAACCACAGGGATTTATTTAACAAGGCTATAAAAACTTCTTAAAGTAGTTTATCAGAGCCCCAGTAACAAAGAAAGGCCAAAAAAAAAAGCCCTAGAAATAGAGTTCTCATGAAGGTAGAAAAAGTTACAGCTAACTAAGCAGTATGGTTGGCCAGAAGATAGTAGTTCTGCACAAACAAAGAGGACCAGACCTATCAGCCTCTCCCGTGAGCAGCTGTGTATCTTCCTTAGTTAATGTGACATCGATATGAAAATCTAGAATACAGACACTTCTTGGCAGTTTTACATGAAGCATCAGTGTCCTTATAGAGTACTGAGGGGGGCTTTGAGGAGAAAGGTGATTCTTCTTTGAAATCTTGTAAGAATCACTGGATAATGATGGCTGATTAATGCAAAATCTGCTGAAGTTTAAAATCCACCAAAATCCTCATCTTCATAGACATATTTAAAAAAAACATTTTTCAAACACACTTGGTAAAGCACAGTGAGGAAGACTTTATTTAGGGCCATGGTATTAGGTATATGGATCACTGTCATGGTATCTTGCAGTGGAGGAGAAACAGATGGGCTCAACTCTAACACAAATTTGGGCAAGTGGAAAGATATAGCCAAGGAGCAGGTGGGACCAGTGGGTAGAAATTACTAGATGAAAATATCAGGGTTGAGGAACGTTCTGATCAACTGATCCTAACAGGACTCTGGTGATATCAAATAACTAATGACATAATGTCTGGGGAAAGGTAGAGGGTGAGAAACCAAATCAAATAACAGGGATGATTAGAGTTTAAGGTGGAGAAGTTTTTGCTAAATGGACTTAGCAGGATCTTGAAAAAACTGGGTTTTTAAAAGAAGAACAAAGATGGCTCTCAGAGAAGGTTCAGAGACCTGATTATACTTTGGTCAAATAGAAGACAAGTCTTTGTCAGACACTAACCATCCTCATTGATTACTAGATTTTACTCAGACCTTGGATGCAATCCCACTAGTATGGCAGCAGCATGGTATTAGAGGGGATAGTAGCTTTTTAAAGAATAACAGTGTCCACCAGCACTTGTGAAGTTCTTCAGCTTAAGGAATAGGATTGCCAAACTTAGCAAACCAAAATGTAACATGCCCAATAAAATTTTAATTCTAAATAAGCAACATTTAATTTTTCATATTAGTGTATCTCAAATGTTACACAGGATGACAGACTTATCCTGAAAACTTTTTTATTATCTGAAATTCACTTAACTGGACATTCTCTATTTTTTCTGAAAACCCTACCAAGTGATGAATCTATATCCCCACTCTACCAGAATAAGCATGTATTACTTCTCTTTTTTGTTGTTGTTGTTTTGTTTTTGTTTTTGTTTTTGTCTTTTTTGAAACAGGGTCTCACTATGCAGTTCAGGCTGGCCTTGAGCTCACTTCGTAACCCAGGCCGGTCTTGAACTGGCAATGACCCTCCTGCCTCAGCCTCCCGAGTGCTGGAATTACAGGCATGAGCCACCACGCCAGGTTTACTTCTCATTTTTATAACATGTTACTGGAGTTTTTTGTTTTGTTTTGTTTTCATTTTTACTTTGTTTTTGTCCTGGGAATCAAATCCAGGCCCTTGCACATGTTAGGTAAACGCTCTAGCCCTGAGATACTTTTCCAGCCCTAGTTACACTTACTAAAGAAAACATAATGGAAAATATCAGGGACCTGGGCAAAAGCCCTCATTGCCTATGTTAAGGGTACAGCAAGAAGATAAAATAAAACAACAGAAACAAGTTTAGTAATACATCATGAGTGACTGAAAAGTTGATGTCTCCAGATGGGCCAAAGGGAGAGATGCTCCACAACATGAGGGGGAGTGAAAGATTTGAATTTGGCTGAAGATTCAGAGGTCTATGACTCAGTGGGCAAGTGTAATCCTGGGATGGCTTAAGAGGGTGGAAATGATTTTATGCTAAGAAGGGTCTTGCCCTGGAGTGTTTTTTTCTAAATTTAATGGTTATAGTTTTAGCCTTAATGGAGAGGATGGCTCATCCCTAAGGAGTCAAAAGGAAATCTCAAATGGGTGGTACAGATAATCCCAAACCACCATTTTATCCTTTCAAGAAGTATGCAAAATTAGACATTTGTGATCCCCAAAAGGAAAACATTTGAGTTAGATATATGATAGTATTGATGCCTTAACAAGCAGGTATTACAAAAGAAAAATAAGAGATTAAATAGCTGAGTTCAGATATGACTCTAATTAAAAAAAGTTCCTAATACTCTGGAACTAGGAATCACTAGTTTTTGGATGAATTATAGGAGTTGTTTTAGACTGTTTAATTGTAACTAACACCAAAGTGATAGAGCCAGAAACAAGATAGAAACAAAACAGTACTGACCCTTGGAATACAAAAAGAAAGGTGAGTGACTGTCTGGGAAAAAGAGATTGTAGTTCTTGATAGCCCATTAATAAAAATTTGTGATGCACAATATAATACTTAGAAATGTTATTAATGCTCAAGCTATAAAATAGGATACTCCCAACTACATATACAATAATCACATTTTTGTGACACTATTATAAGCAGCTAAGTTAGATAGAAATTGATGTATCCTCAGAAAGAAATTGGACTCTCAAAGAAATCAGCACACAAATAAAGACATCAGAATTGTGTCCTGAGCTGCATCTGAAGGCCAGGCTTCAAAATAAAGATGCAAAGAGCATGCCTCCCTGAGGATAAACAATAACTTGAGTTTATATTGTAATTAGCACCATCTGCTCAGGAAACCTTGATAAATATCAGTTTCTCAGGTGGGTAATCAAATCATCTGATCAGATCAGATCATTCCCTCTCCAAAATACCTTTGTTTTTTATGTACCCTTGCTTACATGACTCACTTCCCCATTGGGTCACTATTAGCTAAGTGACTATACTTGTAGTCCTATAGGTTGATTGTAGTTTGACCCTCCTTGTACCTACACTGTGACTTTGCCTAATAAATTATCTTGACAAAGGGATTTGGTGGCCACACACTTGGGACCACCTCCCCCAAAGCCAGGAGCTATTCTCTCCTTATTCCCAATAAATCTCCAAACTTTGGCTCTCAACTTCATTCCTCAATGTTGTGGGATCACACACTAAGCACATTTAGTATCTAACAAGTTGAGAACTGTACTTCTCCTATAATGGTACTAAATACTGAACCTCACATGCTGAGCTACATGCAACACTCCCAGCCTACTCTCACCTCTTTAAATTTAAAGACATTTTCCTGAATTCCACAGGCCAGCCTCAGATTCGTGAACATCTTGTCTCAGTCTCCCAGAGTGCTGGGATTGTGGAGGATCAGTTATGATTTATTTGGGCTGTAGACAATAAGGATTATTCACAAACAAAAGGAAAAATCTAAATTCTTGGAAGTAATTGAAGTGAAAAAAATGAGTTAGGTCACTGATGTCAAGGCAAGAAAATGTGGAATCCGGAAAAATGCCTTAATCAATGAATACTGTCACGAGAACACCAAGGAGCCCCATTCCAAAGCAGGGTGCATCTGACTTCTTAATATTTCATTACAGCGGAAGGATAATGAGCAAAGCCAGGGATCCCTGGGACTACAAGTGACTGCAAGGACATTATCATGGCTACACTTCGGTTCTTAATGTCTAGATTTATATATGTCCTATAAATCCTTCAAACTGTTTGGTAAGAATTGATCTTACAACTACAGTCCCAATAGAAGATATGGGTTTAACATGCTTTCTTCAGTAATAAAAGATGATAATCCACTTTGCAGCCATGATTTCATTTGCTTTACAGTGAATAACTAAACATTCAATAAATGCTTTGTGAATTGGAATGTAATGAATGAGAAAAGGAGGCCCAGAAAGAGACTTGAGGGGAAAATTGTCTGCCACCCATATAGACACCAGCCTGACAGGAGAGCTCAGCTGGGCAAATATTTGACTCGCTGTAGTCATCTCCAACTGTCCTTGCTCCAAAAGGTTTTGAAAGGGTTTAACAAGGTAAATGTGTTTTTGCCTGGTGGTCCAGTAAAGGACACACATAATGATGATGACTTTTTTTTACTAGTTGTGCTGTATTTTCTTCAGCAAAGACTTAGCCCCTTTGGGAATAAGTAAATCAAATAATTATTAAATCTTACCCTTGCATTTCATCTGCAAATATGTCCTTCATATCTGTTTCTCAGAATATATTTGCTAGGAAATATTTTTAAAACTTTAATTTATACTAGAAATTGTTGAAGCTAATCTCAAGCATTTCATGGGAACTGCTATATGCAAAGATTTCTTTGTGTTTAAAGTGATATTTTATGGAACTAAGCAATTTCTTCGCTGGGCACATATCTAATAATCCTTGCGCATTGTCAATAATAGCAAAATGGGAAGCAAT
The DNA here is from genome assembly GCA_004027455.1 of Hydrochoerus hydrochaeris. Lineage (NCBI taxonomy): Eukaryota > Metazoa > Chordata > Mammalia > Rodentia > Hydrochaeridae > Hydrochoerus > Hydrochoerus hydrochaeris. The sequence goes on along the minus strand of PVLA01000464.1, from coordinate 282,345 downwards.
TCAAAATTTATCCAAATACAATGGATAGATTTTACAATACTCAAATGAAATTTTATTTGTGAATTAAATCTATAGTCATCAACATAAATAAATCTCAAAGTTATCTTGTTAAAATCACTAATTCACAGTACGATTCAAATTGTTTAAAGCTTAAGATTTGGAAAGACCACATAATAATAATGTTTAAGGATATATCTTAGATGAAAAATTATCCAAAAAACAAAAGATTAAAAAAACACCTAGGTTAATACATCAAGAATAACAGGTAAATATTTGGAAAATTTCCTTGAAGTTTTAGGTCATGTACTGTTTCTTAGTCTCACATGATTGATGTAAAACTATTATTATTATTTAAACTCTGAAGGTAAGCTTTATATAATTTTTGTGTATGTATTTAGGTTTTTTTTAAATAAAGGTTAAAAAATACTTGAAAGGAAGATTTCTATTTGAATACATCACAAATTCCAAATCTAAAAAATGTTTTCTAAGAAAGAAATTGCCCCAGGTTTGTGAGCATTCAGGTGTAAATTTACAGTGATAGATCAGATAATCACCACTGAGTGAGAAATGAGAAATGTGGGTATATCCCTAAAGAATATCTGTCCTCCATCTTTGACTTTAGCTAGTCACATCCTGTTATGTAAGAAACCCATGTTTCAATTTAGGATAAACTTAAAGACAATAAATTAACTGAAATGACATGTCATTACACATGACTGTAATATCTAACTAGCTGAGAGTAATCAACTGAATGTCAAACAAAATTAGGCTGCAAAAATAACTAGATGAGTCAGTGAGACCATTACACAGATGGTGAGACTTTGTTACAGGGCAAGATTGTATTAATGATACAATGTTAGAGATTTTTAAATTTTTATTAGAGAACTTAATTAATAAACTATGAGAGAGAGGAGAGAGAAAGAGAAAGAGGGAGAGAAAGGGAGAGATGATTTTTAAATAGATTTAACAAGGAAAATTTAGCGAAATTTAAATTGCTTGAAAGGAAAAATAAAAAGCATTTATTGACTGGGCTTAGACCCCAAAGTGCTTATAAAGACTAGCAGATGTTTCCTATGTCTGGAGAAGAATAAAATATGCATATTTAAGTTGAAATAAGGTCAGTGAATGGGTAGATGAACAATAGGCAGACATGCTGATAGATAGATAGATAGATAGATAGATAGATAGATAGATATGCATATTAATATGAGGATTTTATACATCTGCAAGGATATGAAACCATAGCTAACAGGAACTTACATTATAGGAATGGCTTTAGGAGAAAACAAAGCTTTAAATATGCATTTTTACTTTCTATTCAGTATTTCTGTATTATTTGATATTTTTTTATACCAAGCTCTACTTTTTTACTTTTCTAATTTATATTATTATAAAGTAAAAACCTGTAATGGGAAACATCTGTAATATAGTCAAGTATGTTAACTGCAATAAACAGAAATTCCCTTGCATTAACTTAAATTAAGCTTCCTGAGAGCACAGGAAGTACAGGATAGGCAGTACTTGATTGAGTGTTAAATTGTTCCTCAAAAGTTGTGTGTTTAGAAATGGGACTTTCAGAGACTTTTAGCTCATTCAGGTGCTAACCTCATTAATGGGTCAACCTATTGATAAGTTCATAGCTGAATGGGCTATTAGGACATGGGAGATCAATTGGAGGAGGTCACTGTGTCTGTCTCTGAAAGGTACAGCCCTCTTTTTGGCTCTTCCTGAGTTTTTGCTTCCTGGATGCCATGAGGTGAGCACATTTCCTCCAAGATGCAGTCTTAGTCTGCAACTTTTGAAACTATGAGCCAAAATGAGCCTTTACTACTTTATGTTGTGAATGTCAGATCTTTTGTCCCAACTACAGAAAGCCAATTGATACAGGGAGGAAAACGAGCTACTAGCAAACTTTACCTCAAATGTTCTTTTCTCACTGCTTCCCTGTGTTTATTTACATCAATCTTTCTTTTTCTATCTTTGAGTATTTCTTATTTTTTTCTATGCACAAAAGATAGGGTCTACATTTATATTTCTATAGCAAAATTCCTAAGCCTTGGTGCTTTACAAAGTATCCAAGTTTATTGGTTTCACAGTTCTGATAACTAAAAAGTTCAAATGCCAGTGTGCTCAAAAAGACTCCCTTACATTACAATATGGCAAAGAAGCAAAAAAAGGAAATTTTTGCATGTAGGCAGGGACAGTTGTGTGAAGAGGCATCATTTCATAGCAACTCACTTTCTAGAGTATTATCTCACTCCATGACCGCCTTTGATAATTTTCCATAGTAGAACTTCTAATGACCTAACCACTTGGCATAGGTCACATCTTCCATGTTCCAACTCTTCAACACAGTCATATTGGGACCAAGCTTCAGTATCCAATCCTTGGGAGACACACTTTATTCACATCCAATCTGTAGCATTATCCTCTGTTTTAGAATACACATCATTTTCCAAAAGCAGCTCCTGCACCCTATTACCTCAACATTTAAATCACATATTTAAGTTCCAAGTTGTTGGTCTGTGTCACTCAACTTCATCAGAATGTTAGATTCACAGTTTCATTTTTTTTCAGGTAACAGGGACTAAGAAAGATCTCTGTGAGGTGGCCAGTGTGAAACAGCCACACCTGCCCCTGCACATCTGCCAACAGCAAGACACTTGTTTCCCTCAGGTAACCGGTGAAGGCAGGGAGAAACAGCCGGATACACCTAGTGCACCCACAGGCTGCCAATGGAGAGGACTGCTTGCTGTGGACAGCCAGCATGGAACAGGAGAATCTGACAAACTTGCCCCTATGCACCTGCTGCCATTTGGGGAGCCAGGTGTAGCCACACAGGCTGAGAGAAGAAACAACTGCCTCACACCCATGACCATCAGAGAAGCATCAGGGTAGCTGCATGGGTCTGGAGAAGCCCAATCCACATCTCATTGTCTCTCCAGGAACCTGGATTTGGAGAAACCCAGGTGCCTGGCCTATGCCCCTGCACTATAGCAGGGCAGCCAACATGGGATGCACCTGTGTTGGAAAGAACCCAGGAAACTGTCAAGACAAAGGAGCAAAAGGCAATCTCAGACCTTTAGCCCACACAGAACAAGTTTGGAAGATATAGACATGGAAGAAAATAAAAGTCACACGCCTGAAATCTCTGATAGAAACTGAAGTAAAGGAACAACTTCATGAAGCTGTAAAAGTAATCAGATCAGAAATAATATTGCAGATAAAAGAAGAAATCACAAACATAATGAAAGAATTGCTGAGCATGTCTAATGAAGAGTAAAAGAAAAAGGAGTGAAAGAAAATGATGGAAACCTTGAATGAACAATATAGGGAGGAATTACAATGCATGAAACAGATTCAAAGAGATATCCAGGAAATTAAAAACTACATCAAAACCTGGAAAAACCACTGAAGATAGATTCTCAGACCTTGAAGACAGGATTGCAGCTAATGATCATGAAAGGAAAGATCTCTTAAAAATAAACAGGATTTAGAAAATAGCACTTCAATAGCTACAAGACAACACAAACAAAAATAATTTAACTATTTACAGAGATTATTGCAGAAAACTTCTCAAATGTGGGAAAATGACCTGGCATGCAGATACACAAGGCATATAGAGCTCCAACTAGCCATAACCAAAATAAATCTATACCCAGACATATAATAATCAAGATCCCCAGAAATTCAGCACAGGAACAGAATGTTAAAGGCTGTTAGAGAAAATAAATACATCCTGTATAAATAAAACCCATCAGAATCACAGCAGACTTCTTAACACAAATCATTAAGCCAAGAACAGCTTTGAGTGTTTCAAATCCTGAAAGAAAACAGCTTCCAACCCAGATTGATTTACTCTGCAAAACTATCTTTCAAAAGCAATAGGAAATAAGGTACTTTCATGATAAAGAACAATTGCAAGAATTCATGACCACCAAACCAACCCTACAAAGAGCACTAAAGAATATTCTAGAGAGAAAGAAAGATGACCACAGTTCCTGGAACAGCAGCAAAAGAGAGTTGTCAAATAGGGCAGCCAATTGAATGGAGGGAAAAAGTAGGGGGGCCAACAGCAGGAGGATAGCATGGCAGAGACAAGCCAATGCATGCTGGTTATCACCATTAATTGTAGATGACCTCAATTCAGAAATAAAAAGAAATACAGGGAGAGTCAATGAAGAAACAAGAGCCATCAATATGCTGCATAAGCAAAATACAATTTAACTTGAAAGCAAATTTATAAACCAAGAGTCAAAGGAGAGAAAACAATTGTTTCATGTGACAGGAGACCAGAAAAAAGCAGAGGTAGGTGCCATTCAACCACAGAATGGATAAGGAAGATATGATATTTTTACACAATGGAAAGCTACTCAACTATCAAGAAGGATAATCTTGAGGTTTTTTTTTTTTTTTTCAATACTGGGAATTGAACTCATAGGCAGGTGCTGTGTTGCTGAGCTATATTCTTGGCCCAAATATTTCAGCTTTTCTCTTGAGATCTTTGTAGGTAAATGGATGCAAGTTGAGATCATGCCCATTGGTGAAATACTTCAGACTCATAAGGGTGAACATTATATTATCTTCCTAGCATAAAAAACTGAAGGAGTTAGTGGCATCTAAAATACAGATAGATAATATGAAAGTGATAAGGGAGGAGGTATCTTAAAAGGGAAGGGGTGGTAACCATTGTTAACTTCCAATTATTTTGTTTTGAATTCCTATATCATTCTCATAGTTTTGTTAGGTTTCATTTTACTGTCTTATTTTAATTTTACTATGTCCAATGTTATGGACACCTGTTTTGAAAACAACAAGATACATTATGGTAATCATTGTTGATTTCCTATCATCTATTTTTGAAGTGCTGTAATGCTTTCATTGTTTTATTTTGATTGGTCTTATTCTGTTTTGTTTTGTTTGATTTGACAATGTCTGATGATATGGACACATATTTTGAAGAAAACAATAGATTATGGTAGCCATTTATTGATTTCCTGTTATCTTATTTTGAAGTCCTGTATCACTTTCATTGTTCTGTTCGGATTGGCTTTATTCTGCTTTAATTTGTTTGGTTTTATTCTCCTTAAAATGAAATATAAAAAATAATAAAAATAAAAAGGGGATCTGTATAGTAAACAAAAAAGAATAGGAAATAGATGTTTCTAAAACATGGAATATAAAGAAAAGCACCTTTTTTTCAAAGGGCCTAAGTCATTGTAATACTCTGCTAAAGTTTGACTTTTAGGAATATGTTATATACTCCATGTATTTATAATATTTATATATATGATTTTTAGCAATATTACACTTGAATTTTATCAAGCTATTTTATCCATAAACATTTTTATCCATGTTATTTAGAAAAGAAATACTTTAAAAATATGATTGCCTATAAATTTTTTTTAAAATTCTGAAAATTCAGAAATCTGAGAGAAAACTAGTTAACATTAAATACCTGTAACCTTCAGGAAAGGTGAAAGTAAAGTCACCCTGGGATCATAGAGAAACATGGCAAATTATCAATTCTAGAAAAAACAGATGGTGATGTACCCAAGGAAAGGCCACAGATTTCCTCTAAACAGGGAACATTGTGGTATTTGGCTGCATGTCTAGGGTGTCAAGAAACAGACTGAAAGCTAAAATCAAAGCATCGGGAACATTTATAAAGGTAATGTATGGACATTCATGGTGGCGTATGCGCATAATCCCAACACTCCAGAGGCTGCAGCAGGTGAATCACCGTAAGTCAAGTCCATATTGAACTACACAGTGAAATTCTGTGTCCGAAATAAAAAGATAATATATGGAAAAATGATCATTAAAAACCATTTTCTAATATTAACATAAAAGTTACAATATTATATGTGGAGAAACAAATAAAGATAGACTAATTTATGGGGGAAAACTGTTAAGAGAATAATTAATTTTTTATTGCCATGATGCTGGAAGTGAATTTTCTACCTTTTATTTCTCATCTTTATTTCACCAGTAACTTCCTTAGCTTTTAACCTGGATATTTAATTAAACAAAAGATATTTGAGGTATGAGGTATTTATTTACAATGGGAATCTAACCATGGTGAATCACATCTTAAGAGACTGCCATTGCACATCTGAGCCAACAAACATTTTTTAGGCATAGGAAATATTAAAATGTACAGGCTAGGTTAAAGAGTCTTTCAAAGTCATCTAGGTTCAAAGCATTAATAGAGAGTTTCAGAAATTGGCACAGGGCAAGTAAAGCATTAGTTTGACAAACAGTATAATCCAACCTGGAAGATTTTTGTTAGACTTTAATATTATCTATTCTTACCCTGAATTAATTTCATTGGTATTAGCTATGGAAATCGTAGACTGATAACTTTTTAAATTTGTAGGTGCTTTTCTAGGGCTAGGACTTTCAACTTTGCAGAAGTATCTATTCTTGAGAAAATGTGCTGTAGATTATTCCCCGGTAATAGCTGATAACACATAGGAAACAGAGCAGTGCATCTTTTTTTGGTGGGGGGGCGGGGAGGTACTGGGGATCAAACTCATGACCTTGCACTTATGCCACTGAGCTAAATCCCTGGCTAGGTCAGTGCATCTTGAAAACCAGATTTTAATGATCTACTTGAACATTTTATTTAGGTGATAATAATATCTCCCAATAAAAGAACAGAACAAAAATTCAAACAAAATGATTTGTGGCACAACCACTTGCTTTAATTTCAACTAGCAGTTTACTGCTGTTAAGGCGTGATCACAGGCCAGCAGCATGACTCCTGGGAATTTTTTGCCAATGTAAGACTTTAGACTCCATCCCAACCCTACTGAATCAGAAACTCTGGGAATGAATTTTAAAAAGCTTTCCAGATGACTCACTAAACACCGAAGTTTGAGAGTCAAAGATTTAAACCATTCTAATTTTATGCCTTCACTGGAAAAAGAGTGTGGGGAACCTAGGCCATTGAGAAAATTGCATTTTTCATCAAAAACACCTATAAATGTATTTTTAAGCCTTGATGAATTATTTGGCATTAGACATAAAAATTAAACAAAATAATTACAATTCAGTATCCTTTAAGCTTTATGTTGTTTTAGTTGAAAGAGACTAGGCTTTCATTGTTCAGGTGAGAAATATTGCAACAGTGCTACAATAATTTTTTTTTTTTTTTTTTTTTGCTCTGCAAGATTCTAATTATGGCGTTCTTTATGCTTACAGAGAAATGAAATGCTGGTTATGACTGAGAATGCTTGTTTAATGAGAATATGTAATTCAAGAACATAAAATTGAAATTTCAGAGTAAGTTTTCCTCCGGCATAAAGAATTTTATGTAGTATTTGTTCCTCTCTTATCTGGCCTTCCTGCTTTCTGTGGTTTCAGTTACCTGTGGCCAAAGTCTGAAAATATTAAATGTGAAATTAAGAAATAAAGAATTCATAAGTTTCAAAATTGTGCATAACTCTGAACAGCGTGATGAAATCTCATACCATACAGTCTAGAATGGGAAGCATCTGCTTGTCCCAAAATCCACACCATATTCGATACCTGCCTGATAGTCATTCTCCTTCTTCAGATTGACTGTGGGGTTACCATAGTGCCTGTGTCTAGGTAACTCTTATATTAGGCTAACACAACAACTTTACTTCACAAGCCTATGTCATCCACTCGCGTCATCTCATCACATACATATTTTATCATCTATCATCATAAGAATGAGAGCCATTTATCTAGTGAAAGATCAACTCACATAATTGTATTACATTATGTTGTTATAATTGTTCTATTTTATTATCAGTTACTATTGTTAATCTACTACTATGCCTAATTACCAAAATTTTTGCTAGGCATATGCATGCATTGAGAAAACATACTGCATCGAGTATATTGCTACCCAAAATTTCAGTTGTCATCCGAGGTTCTTCTAATGTATCCTCTGTGGATTAGAAGTGAATACTTAAAGGTAGTCCATATTTCATGAGATAGCCCTTTAGTTTTGACTCTGTTTTCTCATCTTTTTATTTTTCCCAGGCATGGGGCTTTTGAGGACTTCATGAGATGTTATAAATGCTTGTTAACATAAGAAAATTGACTACCATCAGCATTATGGCCTAATTCCTCTATTTATTTTTCTTGTATCTCTTTTAAGTCTTCTCAGAACTCTCGTACTGGTCTATAACAGTTCTCTCAAAGGATAATAATATTGTTTCTAGATTAATGAAGCCAATTATGGATTTAAAAAACCAATTTGAGTTATTGAATTGCTGAAGACTTTAGCAAAACTTATACAAGACTTTGAAAATATTTGTGTTTGGATAGCTAGTTAGGCCTAATAAAGCTTCTTGCAGACAAGTGGTCCATTTTAAATAGACTCATTTAAATTATATTATTCTGAAGTGTACTGTCACTTATGAAGAAAATAATTTATTATTTTGATTAGAAAGAAGAAAGACATTGCAGAAAAAGTAAAGAAGAGACAGTCCCACTAACATCAGTCTGTGTAAAGTAGGTAAAAAGAAAAAAAAATAATTAAAAGAAAACTAGTATTCTATGTGATATTGTGACATAGAGTCTGCAAAAAGATGTATAAACATTTTAGGAAAAGAAAAATAATATATTTTTTTCAACAGATAGTGTTACCTTCATATGAAGGACCCTAGAAGGCATTGTATAACACAGAAAACCCACCACACTGCCGCCTCTTAGAGAAGACATTGAAAAATGCATGTGCAGCAATCTCAGTGACCAAGGCTACCCAAGCAGCAGTTTGCTATACCAATAAATGGCTGGGGCTAATGGCCACCACTCTGAGCACATCTTGTAATTGTACAGGTCAAATGTAACTTTTGTTAATCTCATGATGTTTCAATAAATTTAGTATTAAAATATTTATGCAATTTTTTGTTTTCCTGAAGTGTGCACATATTTTTTTGTATACATTTATTTTGGAGGATGCCAAAATAAATAAATATGTATTTATTCTCTGTCCTATTTTCTTGCAAACAGCTACTAAAACCCCTAGAGTCGCTGAAGGATTGCACCTTTTTCAATACTAATGAGATGGCTGATGGCTAGGGCTTTTGGATAGGCACAGGATGGAAGCTGGTTGCCAGAGGAACTAAACCTGTGACAGAAGGATTGGAACGTTCAGTCTCACCTCCCGCCTTAGCCAGTGGTGAGAGGAGAGAAAGTGAAAGTTGATTAAATCTGCTATAGCTCATGATCTAGTCAACCATGCCTACATAATGAAGCCCCATCAAAACACAAAAAGAGCCAGTTTAGAGAGCTTCTGGGTTAGTGAACAAGTGAAGCTGCTAGGGAGGTCCATGCCTAAGGAGGGCATGAAAGCCTCCCACCCCTTTCACCATACCTTACTATGCATCTCTTCCAGCTGGATGTTCTTAAGTTTTATCCCTTTTACAATAAAGTATCAAAAATGTTTTTTGGGGCTGGGGATTTAGCTCAGCGGCATAAGCGCCTGCCTTGCAGGCACACAGTCATGAGTTCAATCCCTGGTACCAATTTAAAAAAAATTTTTTTTAATTTTTTTTGCATTATATGAGCCATCCTTACAAATAATCAAATTTGTGAAGCATTTATGGGAACCTCTTGTTTGTAGCCCAGACAGAGAGAAATTGTGGATAACCTGGAAATCTATTATTTTTTACTGAAATCTGAGGTAGGAGCAGTCTTGTGGGGCTAAGTCCTTAAGCTGTGGAGTTTACACTAACTTAGGATACTGCCAGAATTGAATTGCAAAATATACAGCTAGTATCAGAGATTTGATTGATGTGAAACATACTTGCTGCCAAGAATGAATATTATAAAAGTATGAGAAGAAAATCAATTTGTTTTTCTTCTATTCATTGTTCTTTTTTAAAAATTGTTTTAGGTTTAAAATAAGAAATTTATTTCTTAAGACCACTTTCTCTTAAAAGTATTTATTCCTAATATTTTAACTTTGAAAGAGAAAGTGTCATTAGATTCTTTTATTGAATTAAAATTAACAGACACATCCTCTATATGAATTACATTATCACACATGGACATCACACATCCTAATGTACAATCATTACAACTATTTAGACATATAACTAGCCTTTCTCTAAACAGTAGCCAAATATTTTAAGCTATTAATTATCAAATATTTATTTCCCATTTGCTAGTGGTATCACTGTTAATTGGAAAACAAAGCTTGCAGATAGTTGGATACAATGCTATTATTATAATATTTAGCCAAAGATACAGAAATAACAAATGCTGCCCTAGTAACCACTCTTCACTTTAGTAGGGGTAACATATCTATCCATTCCATCAACACATTCATCAAATTTCTGCTATTTTCCAGGTTCTAGGTATACAAAAGTGAACAAAAAAAACCACATTGCTACTTTCAAGGAACTGACATTCTATTTGGAGTGACAGACTACAAACACATGTCAAATAATTATACAACATATCAGACAACAAAAAGGGTTGAGATAAAAAATAAAGGGAATTAAGGGATTAGAAAGTGAATTGAATACAATGAACATGAACCGGTAGTTAGGATAAATTAGGCTATGATACATTACAAATTAGTCTAGGTTAGATTAGATTAGGTTATGTTAGATTAGGCTACACTACGCTATATTATGGTAGTCTAGGCTAGGTAAGGTAAGCAGAAAATGAAGTGAGAGAACCACCTTTTGAACAAAGATTTAGTTTCGAAGGATGAGTTGGCAGGGGGCAAAGAAGTTAAGGTCATAAATAGCCAGAAACTGGATTATTAAAGCCTATGTGAAGTAGGTAGATTCTAGAGGAGGTATAGGAGGTCCCCTGAGCCTGACTAGGCCACACCCAGCAACCTTCAATCAGTCCTGGGAGCTGAGGGCCTGGGAGATTAGTTCCAGCGCACTTACACTCTGAGAGAGCTTTGGACCATCTCTCCCAGCAATTAGTACCCCACCCAGCTTCCTGACCACCAGAGGAGGCACAGGGGTCCTGAGAGCTTGACTGGGCCACACCCAGAGACCTCCTTTCAGTCCCGGGAGCAGAAGGCACATGAGGTGAGTCCCAGCAGATGAGTCTCAGTGTGCTTTTGGACCACGGCTCCCAGCAGTTAGGAACCTGCCCAGCATCCTAGACCACCAGAGGAGGTACAGGAGGTACCCATGGGCCTGACTGGGCCATGCCCAGCAACCTCCATTCAGTCTCAGGGGCCAAGGGCACACGAGGCAATTTCCAGCACACCTGGGGGAAGCATTGGAAAAATGCTCAAAACCTTAAAATATAGGAAAATGACAAAATGAAAGACCAAAATGCAATCTCAAACCTCCAGCCCATCCCAAGCAAGCCTAGGAACCATGTACATAGAAGAAAATATAAACCATACACTTGAAATGCCTGAAATGATAACAACTGAAATAAAGAAACAACTCTGGGAAGCTATAAAAGAACTTAAGTCAGAAATAATCTCCCAGGTAAAAGAAGAAATGATAAATGTAATGAAAGAAATGTGGAACAGATCTAAAGAAGACATAGTTAAAAAATTAGAGGAACAATACAAAAAGATGGAAACCCTGAATGAATAACATAAGAAATAAACTGAATATATGAAGCAGATTCAAAGAGATATACAGGAAATCAAAAATTCCATTGAAAGTTGGCAAAACCACCTCAACAAAGTGAAGATAGAATTTCAGAGCTTGAAGACAAAATTGTACCTAGTGAACAGGAAAGAAAAGATCTTTTAAAAATAACAAGAAATCAGGAAATAATAATTCAAGAGCTGCAAGATGATGCAATGAAAAACAACATAAGATTAATAGGGATAAATGAAAAAGAAGGGAGTAACACAAATGATATCAAGAAGCTATTTACAGAAGTAATAGCTGAAAATTTCCCAAACATGAGAATGGAAACTGACAGACAGATCAGTGATGCATATAGAATTCCAAATAGGCATAACCAAAGCAAAACTACAACCAGACATATAATAATCAACTTCCCAGAAATCCAACATAAGAACAGAATATTAAAAGCTGTTAGAAAGAAAAGACAGATCACCTATAAAGGAAAACCTATAAGAATTACAGCAGACATCTCAACACAAACAATGAAGTCAAGAAGAGCATGGAGTGAAATTTTTTCAGACCCTAAAGGAAAGTGACATCCAACCCAGACTGCTGTACCCTGCAAAACTGTCCTTCAAAATGAATGGAGAAATAAGATACTTCTATGATAAAGAGCAGCTGAAGAACTTCATGATCACCAAACCAACCCTGCAAAGAATACTGAAAGACATTCTAGATACACACAGGAAAAAACCACTAAGCAAGACAGACAATTAAACAGAAGGGAAAGATAAAGATACAACAGCAGAAAGATAACATGTTAACAATAAACCAATATATAACAGTTATAACCATTAATGTAAATGGCCTCATTTCACCAATTAAAAGAAACAGACTGGCAGAATGGATCAGGAAACAACATACAACTGTATGCTGTCTACAAGAAACCCATATAACCCAAAAGGAAACTCATAGACTGAAAGTCAAAGGATGGAAAACAATAATACATGCAATGGAACCAAAAAAAAAAAATCAGGGGTAGCTATTCTGTTTGTAGACAATGTGAACTTCAAACCAAGAATGATCCAAAGAGATAAAGAAAGTCATTTCATACTAGTTAGGGGAGAACTTCAAGAAGAAGAGATAACAATGTTAAATATATATGCACCAAATTCGGGAGCACCCAGCTATAAAAAACAAATATTATCAGAAATGAAAAATCAGACAAGCAATAACACAATTATAACAGGAGAGCTTAACACACTATTGACACAAAGGGACATATCAACCAAACAGAAAATCAGCAAAGAAATAACAGATCTGAATCACACTTGTGAAAAAAAAGACTGGATAGACTTATACAGAGTGTTCCAGCAACAACATCAGAATATACATTCTTCTCAGCAGTACATGGACATTCTCTAAAATAGACCATATAATAGCCCACAGGACATACTTAAGTAAATGCAAAAGAATTGAAATTATCCCATGCATGTTATCGGATCATAGTGCCATGAAACTAGAAATTAATGATAAAAGAAACTGTGAAAAACCTCACAAAGACATAGAAATTGAAAAATACACTCCTGAGCAATCAATGGGTCACAGAGGAAATTAAAGAAGAAATTAAATAATATCTAAAAGCAAATGAAAATACAAATACAACTTACCAGAATTGGTGGGATGCAATGAAAGCAGTCCTCAGAGGAAAATTTATTGCAGTGAATTCCCATATTACAAAAACAGAACAAACACAAATAAACAACCTGATGCTACACCTCAAACAGCTAGAAAAAGAAGATCAAGTCAAGCCCAAAGCCAAAAGTAGAGAGGAAATTATAAAGATCAGAGCAGAAATCAATACAATAGAGACTAAGAAAACAATACAAGGAATCAATTAATCAAAGAGTTGCTTCTTTGAAATAATAAATAAAATTGATTAGTCCCTAGCCAACATTATTTTAAAAAAGGAAAGAAAAAACCCAAATTCTTGCAATAAGGAATGAAAAGGGTGAAATTATTACAGGCTCTGTGGAAATACAGAATATCATCAACACTTATTTCAAAAACCTCTACTTTCATAATTTTGATAACACAGAAGAAATGGACAGATTCCTAGAAACATATGAAAAAACAAAGTTGGGTCAAGAAGATGTAAAACTGCTGAATAACACAATGTCTATTAATGAATTTAAAAATGTAATTAAATCCTTGCCAACAAAGAAGAGCCCAAGCCCAGACTGATTCACTGCAGAATTCTACAAGAAATTCAAAGAGGATTTAATGCAAACACTCCTCAAACTCTTCAATGAAATTGAAAGGAAGCCATTCTTTCTAACTCATTTCTGGAAGCAAATATTACTCTCCAAAACCTTAGGAAGACCAAACTAAAAGAGAGAACTACAGGCCAATCTCCCTCATGAACATAATGCAAAAATTCTCAATAAAATATTGGCAAACAGAATGCAGCAAATTATCAAGAAGATTATATACCACAACAAAATGGAATTCATCCCAGGCATGCAGGGATGGTTAAACATACATAAATCAATAAATGTAATCCACCATATCAATAGATCCACAAATAAGAATTATATGATCATTTCTATAGATGCAGAAAAAGCTTTTGATAAAATCTAACACATATTCATGATAGGAAACTTACAAAGAATTGGAATAGATGGTCTTTACCTCAATATGATAAAGGCCATCTATGATAAACCAGCAGCCAGCATCATATTAAATGGCCAAAAACTGAAAGCCTTTACCCTAAAATCAGGAACAAGACAGGAATGTCCATTATCACCACTCCTATTCAACATGGTGCTGGAAATACTAGCCAGAGCAATTAGACAAGAGAGAGAAATAAAAGGAGTAAGGAAAAGAGGAAGTTAAATTATAATTATTTGCAGATGACATGATACTCTACATAGAAGACCCCCAAAACTCCATTGAAAGACTCCTAGGTATAATAAATAAATTCAGTAATGTAGCTGGATACAAAGTCAACACTCAAATATCAATAGCATTCCTATACACTAACAAAAAAATCACTGAGAGAGAAATAAGAGAAGCCACACCCTTCACACTAGCATCCAAAAAAATGAAATACTTAGGAATCAATTTAACAAAAGAAGTAAAATATCTATTCAGGGAAAATTATAATACCCTGAAAAAAGAAATTGAAGAGGACCTCAGAAAATGGAGAGACATCCCTTGTTCATGGATAGGAAGAATGAATATTGTGAAAATGGCCATTCTCCAAAAATTATTATACAGATTTAATGCAATTCCACTCAAAACATCACTAGCACTACCTCAAAAATTTGGACAAATCACTCCTAAAATTCATCTGGAACCAAAAGGGACCTACAATAGCAGAGGCAATTTTAAGCGACAAAGGCAAGGCAGGAGGTGTCGCAATCCCTGACTTGAAGTTATACTACAAAGCTACTGTAATAAAATCAACATGGTCCTGGAATAAAAATAGATCTGAAGACCAATGGAGTAGATTAGAAGATACAACCACAAATACAAACACACTCAGCCACCTTATCATTGATAAAGGGGCCAAACACATCCACTGGAAGAAAGATAGTCTCTTCAATAAATGGTGCTGGAAAAATTGGCTCTCCATATTCTGAAAACTAAAACTAGACCTATGCCTATCACCGTGTAGTAAACTAAAATCTAAATGGATCAAAGTTCTAAATATTATGACAGAAATTCTAAATCTATTGGAAGACAAAGTAGGTAGAAATCTTGAAGACATAGGAGTAGGTAGAGAATTCATGAACAAAAATCAAATCACACATGAATACTTCACAGAATCAATAATTGAGATTGCATCCTATTGAGGAGTTTTTGCATGTTGAAAGAAATCTCCAGCATAGCCAAAAGAAAACTCACAAATTGGGAAAAAATCTTAGTGAATGGTCCCTCAGACAAAGGACTTCTGTCTAGAACATATAAAGATTTTTTAAAAATCAGACCCCCAAAATTCAAAGACCCATTCCAAAAATGGGCATCTGAGATGAATACACAGTTCTCAGAGGAAGAAATACAAATGACAAGTAAATACATGAAAAAAATGTTCATCATGACTAGTCATTAGAGAAATGCAAATTAAAACCACACTGAGATTCCATCTCACACTAGAAAGAATGGCCAAGATAAAGAAAACTACCAACAACAAATGCTGCAGTGGCTGTGGGGAAAAAGGAACTCTTCTGCACTGTTGGTGAGAGTACAGACTGGTGCAACCACTGTGGAGGTCAGTCTGGAGATTCCTCAAAAAGCTGGGATTGGAGGTCCCATTTGACCCAGCTATTCCACTGCTGGGCATATTTCCAGGAGAACTGAAAACACATATCACAGTGATATATGTGCACCCATGTTTATAGTAGCACAATTTGTAATAGCCAAATCTTTTTTTTTTAAGATTTTATTTAAAGAGAAACAAAAGCATGTAAAGGGTAGAGATAATACAGAATTCAAAAAAAAAACAAGATAAACAATAAGAAATCACTAGTTAATAAATTACATATTATTCTCTTAGAAATAGTTGTTCAAGTTACAAAATTAAAGCATACAAAGTAGATAGTCAAACAGTGAGAGTGTGAACAGCTACTCATGCATGAATCTCTATGTGTATTTCTATCCTTTCTGTATTAGAGGGAAAAACAAAACTTAGCAAGAAAAAACAAAACAAATTCCTATAAAAACATGAAACCAAAAAGTCATATAAAGCCACAGTACAAGGTGAACTACAATGATTACTGTGCTGTTTCTTATTATCTTCAATAGAATGTCTATATCATCAGGCATAATTGAATATAACAGTATAATTGAGTATAGCAGTAAATAACAATATTAGTAAAATAAAACATTGTAGACAGTATAACACTTCAAAGGCAGGTAATAATCAAACCATAGTGGATATTCTAGTGGATCTTGTCATCTTAAGTGCAGTTGCCTATACTCTCAGACTTGATACTATCAATCATAACAGCTTTGAATAAAATCTATCAATACAAAACAGTGATACAACACACCAGATTCAATTATTATCAGTAATGGTAAAACTGTGTAGGTTTTACAGACCTTTAGATTAAGTTAATAGGAAATTAAGGATGATTACCATACTATGTCCTGTTATTTTCAGGATTACTGTCTTTGCCCTCAAATCTAGTACAGGTAGAATGACTGGAACAGAATATAATACATCTAAGCAGAGTAGTGTGAGTAATGTGGGTTTTACACCTTGGTGCACTATTAACAATATAGCATATCAAGGCCATCTATGTTAGAGTTTCTAGTTATCCTTCTCTGCCTCATTTCTGCTATACTATTTTTCTGACTTTGTTTACTTTTCTCCTTCATTCTACTGCCTGCCCCACTCATTGAGGCCTTTCTGCCACTGTTCCTAAAATCCTGGTATTTTTTTTCTCTCTCTCTAGAATGTCCTTCAGCATTCTCTGCAGGGTTGGATTGGTGGTCACAAACTCGCCCAGTTCCTCTTTGTCATGGAAGCATCTTGTTTCTCCATTAATTTCTAGTGACAGTTTTGCAGGGTACATCAATCTGGGCTGGAGGTTATTTTCTTTCAGGGCTTGGAATACTTCACTCCAAGCTCTTCTTGATCTGATGGTCTGGGTCAAGAAGTCAGCCGTGATTCTGATGGGCTTACCTTTATAGGTAATCTGTTTCTTTTCTCTGATGGCTTTTAATACTCTGTTTTTATATGGAATTTCTGATATCTTGATTATTATATGTCTGGATGTAGCTCTGTTTTTGTTGTAGGTGGCTGGAATTCTGTATGCCTCACACAACGAAATGTCATTTTCTTTTCCCATGCTTGGGAAGTTTTCCTTAATTATTTCCATGAATAGACTTTGTAATTCACCTGTATGTATTTCTGCTTCTTTGTTCACATTTTTTATTCTTAAATTGTAGATTCTCCTGTCATCTTCTAGCCTTTGTATTGTTACTGCCTGTTTCCTTGTTATTTTTAAGAGATCTTTCCTTTCATGATCACACATTGCAAACTTATCTTCAAGTTTTGATAGTCTATCCTTATATTCTTTTAAGATATTTTGCCAGCTTTCAATGGAGTTTTTAATTTCCTGGTAGTCTCTTTGAATCTGCTTCATGTATTTTATATTTTCTTTATATTCTTTATCGAATGTTTCTCTCCTTTTTTGTGTTCCTCCCTTCTTTCCTCAGCATCATCCTGAGAGATGCTTCCTGAGAGCATTTCTTTTATTACTCTACTCATATTCTGCTTTACCTGATTTATTTCAGATTTGAGCTCGTCTACAAGGTCCCGAAGGTATCTCTTAATGTCCATAGAAGCCATGTCTGGTGTTGTGTGTTTGCCGCCCTCAGGCTCCCTTGTTTTCCTTCTCCTGGATCAGGGCTCTCAGGGTTCTGGGCTGGGGATCTCTTCCTGCCTCTCTCTCCTGTCATGGCCCTGGCTTCCTCCACACAGGTTACACTGCAGGTCCCAACCCCTTCCTTGTTGGCCACGTTTCCTCTGAAGCATGCTGGCAAGGGAACTCCACTCTTTCCTGCCTGCTCTTGTCACTGAGGTGTAAGCAGGCTGCATATGCCTGCCCATCCCCACCAGGCCAGGCAAACTTCAGGGGCGATCACCCGGTCAGTGTGTGCTAGACGCAGGGAATCAATTTGGGACATCTCATTGGGTCCCAGCCAGGGGCATGGCCCAGTCCAAGCAAATCACATGAATCTGCTCTGGGGAGGGAGCAGCCAACTGAAGTCACTGTCACTCCCAGTTCAGGTTCCTCCTGCCTGATTCCAACATGTAGTCCCCCTGGTCGCACCCTTCCCGTGGAGGGGGGTCTCACTCTCAGCACTAACCGTGGATCAATGAAGGTTCTTCCACCAGCTCTGCTCTCCGCTCTTCATTGGGCTCACCAACCCCCGACTTCAGCACTGCCATTCTTCCTGTGAGTGGCGGTGGTAATGAGTTTGGCTGGCTCTGCCTGCCGGCGCAGATTCAAACTGGTGTAATATTGGCGGTGACTGTGAAAACACTGTGTCCCTTTAGTTTTTAGCTGTTTCAGTTGTAGTCCTGAAGTATTTGACAAGCTTTTTTAAGTTTTAATTTCTTCCTGTGTCAAGAGGATCCATCTCCCTCTGTCTGGGTCTCTCCAGGGTGTTTTATTCTGGCATATGAATTGTTTCTCCCGGGAGACTTTGTATTTTGTTGCTCTCTAATAGCCAAATCTTGGAAAGAACCTAAGTGCCCATCAACCAAGGAATGGATAAAAAGGATGTGGTATTTTTATACAATGGAGTACTACTCAGCTATAGTGATCACATTGAGATATTTATAAATAAATGGATGCAACCTGAGACCATACTCAAAAGTGAAATAAATCAAAATCACATGTATAAATACCAGATAGTCTCCCTAGTGTAAGAATGCTAAGAGTACATATGATTTTACGGTAATCATGGTTTCCCATTATATTGCTTTGAAGTCTTATAATGTTTGCATTCATTGGTTGGAATAGTTTCATTCTGTTTTGTTTGCTTCTATTATGTGTAATGGTGAACAGCTACTTTGAAGAAAACAAGGCATTATGGCACCAATTGCTGATTTACTATCATCTTGCTTTGAAGTCCTACCATGCTTTTGTTCTTCTGTTTCCATTGGTTCCATCCTGTTGTGTCTTATTGGATTTTAATATGTGTGATAGTATAAAAAATTTTTAAGGAAAATGAGATATTATAGTAGCCTTTGTTCATTTTCTGTTATTTGGTTTTGACTGTCCTGTAATACTTTCATTCTCTTGAATGATTTTATACTATTTTGTTATGGTTGATATTATTGTGTGTGAAGCTATGCTGAACTATTTCAAAGAAAAGAGACATTATGATAGCTACTGTTGATATCCAGTTGTCTTGTTGTGAAGTGCTGTGTTGCTTGCATTGTTGTGTTCTGATTTGCTTTGTTCTGTTCTTTTTTGTTTTATTCTCTTTAAAATAAATTTTAAAAAAAGAGATAGGTAGATTCTGGGATTTCATTCTGAATGATGCAGAAAACACAACTATTCAGAGAAGAAATGTGACATAAGTTTTTAAATAAAAACTCTGCTGTTATGTTATTGGCAAAGTTGGAAGCAAGGACATTTTTTAAGAAACTACTATCATAGTCCAGCAAGACGAGGGTTAAGGTAGCAGAGATAAATGTGAAAATTAGTCATTTTGGATATGTTTAAAGGTAATGTAAAGACAGTTTACTTATGAGTTACATGATGTAGGGAAAAGGAAAAGAATCGAGGATGATTCAGAACTTGAGCCTGCAAGAATGAAACTTCACAGAAGATATACTAAAATCAGACATAAGAGGAGGCAAGTTATGCCTAGAAACTTGGACTTAGAAGACTGTTGTATCAGTTGAAGGAAGACTAGAAAGAAAAGGAGTTAATGGACAAGGTAGAGTAATGCCCAGAAAAATGGGAGGCATTCTTATTATAACAGTTTATCCCCATATGATATGAACAAGACATCTGCAGGAGACAGAGACAACTATTATGAGACACTTTCATGTGGCCTGGCAGACACCAGATCTGTCAGCATCAAACATTCTTGAAATGCAAGTCTGACTTGAAGATAGGCAAGCAAAGATAAATGAAAGGTATCATACAATAATAACTGATAAAATTTGGGACTCGCAATAAAATAACCCAAAGAACCCTTCAAAAATGACTGTGAGAAAGTTTACAGGGGGTTGGAAGTGCTCCAACAGTAGGTGTGAAAAAGAACTCTCAAAACAGAGGTTAAAATTAATTTAAACTTTCTTTCAGTCAAGTAAGGTGTAGTTCATGCAGGATTTCTTACATATTTCAGTGATTTCAGATATTTTATAAATGAGACAGGAAATTGTTTCTACTATTGTCATTCTTCACCAGTGGAATGTTTGGAATTATTTTTTATATTACAATAAAGAAAAATAAATGTTCTAGAATGGTACTGTTACAGGCAGCTGAGCTAGTTAGAAATATTATAGGTAGTCAGACAGGGGTAGGCCCTCAACGAAGCCAGCACAGAGGACCAGATGTCTTGTGACTTTGGACCCACACACTTCTTGCTGTGGGTCAGATCTCAAGAAAGAAGGTAAAACAAATGCAACCACACCCTTAAGTATAAACTTTAGGGATTAGATATGGATCACCTTGAGAAGCCAGGAGTCACCATCCCAACCCTCTATGGGAAGAGTCACTGATCCATGAAGAATGCCCACTTGCTATATGACTCACTTCACCATTTGTCCCTAATTTATTCAATTTTACCTGAACAATTAAACTTACTGGTTGACCATAGCTCTGTCTCACCTCATGCTCTTCTGCCTCGCAAGTTCTCAGTTTTCCCCACTTTCGACCTGCCTCACCTCATGGTTTTACTCTATAAAAATCCTTAGAAAATGCAGAATCTTTGGTAACCCACTTGGGACCCCTTCTGTCTTTTTCTCAGGCAGAAGTTTTCTTCCTCTTAATACATACATCTGCTCTCAACCTCCATTGTGCCTAAAATTCATTCTTTGATTTTAGAGAACACGAACTCGTACCAGACATACAGTAGGTTGGGAATTTTTTTTCCCTATAACAGTACAAAATAAAATGTAAAATTAACTAAGACTTTCCATATGGTTTTATTAATATACATGTATGGATACTATCTATATATTTCAACACTACTAGGAAGCAAATTAATTTCTGTGTGATTTTACTTATTGTATTCCTTATATTTACTGTTACCTTTCAGAATAATAACATATATGGTTTGTCAACAGCCTCATTTGAAATAGGTATGGCCTAAAATATGCTACATCTCTACGTGTAAAATATACATACTGCAGGCTGCAAATGGTATTTTAATCACAACAAATGGAGAAAGAGATAAGAAGATTTTCACATCATAGCTAGGAATATAAGAAACTCTTCTCTGGCTACATAGCATCAACTGTTACTCAGAACTGATGATTATTTACATAATAGAAAAAGATGCATCTGGGCTTCTGTGTTGCATACAGCTACTTTTCTCAGTTACTCATATCATTTCAACCATCATACCAAGAGCCACTTTAGAGATAAGAAGCAGCCACCATTTTCCATGAAAAACAAAGTGAGAATTATTTTGTTTTATGATGTGATTTTTCTTTCACAGTTCTGAAAACCTTGTTGGTGTGAAGATTTCTTAAAATCTTCATAATACAAATAAAATAAGAGAGAAAACCATCACTGTAATACTATTTTCATAGGTAAAGGAGCACTGAAAAGAATGATGTTACAAATACTCAGGAGCAATTTTAGGATTATAAGTGGTAGAGCCACAAAGGGAAGACTAAGTTTCCACATTAATTCGCTTTGGCAGAAAAAAGTTAATTTCATGCATTAGGTGTAAGAATACATATTACAAAGTTGCCATTTGGGACAACCATATGACAGTTAGAAGCCACAGGATATTGCAAGCAATTGGCTATGTGTTCATCCTGGATGATGCACTGCAAAGCATATCATTGTGAAAAGGAATAGAAGCATTCTATTTTTATAAAACTGTATAATTAAACCAAGGAATTTTCCACTGAAATCATAGTTATCAAGGATTCTAGATTGATTCAAAAGGCAGGGGAATATAGCCATTACATTTTCATGAATAACTCAATAGGTATAGCTGACATGAAATAAAGATATCAAGTTTTCCTCTTTTCATGTATTAGTACTGCATCCAAGATGTGGGGAGAACTTCAGTGAGAGTCAAGCAGCAGATTCCTTGAGTGATACTAGGTAGCTTGTTTTGTGTTTTTCACTAGAATATCTCCAGCATCCATAATAGTCCATAATAGGAGTTTGCCAAATGTATTCAGCACATGAGTGAGCCTTTCTGGGAAAATCACACACCTAACTATAGACGTTACTGCAAGACACAAGAAAATGTGAGTTCCTGATATATGGTAGATAGCTAAAAGGGAAGATTACCTGGAAGCATTGGAGTAATTGTCTCCAGGCCCAACTGAAGAACTTCCTATGATTCCATTTGAAAGGCAAATTAAGTAATCAGTGTGTATAGATTTTTAATAAATCTTAGTACATGTAGCATGTATTGTTGGTGTCATACTCATATTCCCATGGGCTTTTATTATAGCTCACTATACTATTTAGCTTTCAGCATCTTTATATCTGTGCTTGAAGGATTATCAGGCTGGTAGAACCAGAATTGGATTCATGAGTGTATCACCAGTGTTGGCCATATACTCAGATGGAGATATGCTATGTTTGGGCTGTAAGTCTTTGAAGTTTACATCTTTCCATTTATTCACATACCTGTTCTTACTGCCTCTGTACCTCTTTCTTATCCTGATTCAGTGACTTCTGTCACCTGCTGTGGTTAGAGATGCCTTGGGCACAATGTGGGATGAGTTAAGGATAGGCACAAGATTCCTGCATATCACATGGTGGGACAGGAAGCAACAGAGACCAACCAACTGTGAATAAGCACAAATCGTGCTATTAAATTGCAAGCATAAGCACAATTCTGTGGTGGGGAAAGGAAAATGTAAAAAGTCAACTTCTATAAGGGATCTTATTTTTTCATTTTGAATTTGCTCTGAGCCACACCAAGTTGATCCTGGGTAGAAGAACTTTTTCCCATAGGCATGGCCAACCAGCTGTGCCAGAGAATCAGGCTCCTCACTGTGCCCTTAAATAATGACTGCTAGAGATGGTGAGAATCCTGAGATGCACGTTCACACTATCGCTAGAACTTTCCAGTGGGATCGTGCTCCTGTTCTCCTCACTGGTGACTCACTTGATAATGGACTTTTTAATGTCTGTCTTCCTTTCTCTCTTGCTTCCTCATTTTCATACTGGTGTGTCCTGAGATCTTTACCCCAAACCCCTAAATCACTTAGACCGGAATCTTTTACTTTAGAATCTGTTTCTAGAGAAATCCAAAGAAAGATAGAGAGATAAGCCAACATTTGAAGGTATTTCTAATGTCTTTGACTATTTGAAAAATGCCTCTGGTAGAGCGAGGTCTCGTCCTTCCCTGGCTTCTTTGTAATACAGATGCCTAGGATTTGTATTCTTGCTTGTCTTTTAATAGGTAATGTGTGTACACAAACTTAATTTCCCCACTGTTTGCTTTCTGCTCTGATTTGAAAGAGCAGGTCTCAAGTGTCCAAAGGGTTCCTCCCTGTTATGGACTGAAAACTAGTGGTCAACTTAATGCCAGTGAAATTAAATCACCATGGTGCTGAGCGTAGATGTTCCACCTGAGGAAAGTTGCCAGCACAAATACGAGATGTGGAAAAGGAGAAGGAAGGCATTGAGGCATTGAGGCACTGTAGGTTCTCCTACATGTTGCTGTTTGAAACCATTGGTTCTCCTGGAGAAACTCTGATCCTTACATTGAGCATTGCTTCCTGGCTCCAGAGTGGAAGACATGTGCTGCTTAATCTCCAGAATGAACGCATCGTGCTGGTTTCCTGGCATGTACTCGACTGCTTATTGTCAGAGGAACTCGAGGCCTCCAGTCGCTGAGGATAGTTGTGGTGCTTTTCAGGACAGCCCTGGTCTTTGTTGAAAGTGTGACTTCTTGGCTCCAGCATAGAATCTTCAGCACAGCTCGTTCACTCTGCTGGCATAGACTTTCTGGCTTCCACCACTGACCTTTGGGCCTTCCCAGCACGGATCCATAAAAAAAGACTGGCATGAGTCCTTCTTGTGTACTCTAGACCTCCAGCTGGACTTGTGGGAGGCATTGTCATGAGCTTGTGGTCCTCATCTGGACTCATGTGAGACATTGCTGTGGGATTCAGGCCCTTGGCTGAATATTCTATGTTTTTGGTGTTGTTCGTAGATTTCCTACATTTTCTTGGTTAACTTTGGGTGACCATCATAAATAATATTATAAATTCCATGTCCTGATTCTAACTGTTCTCCTCACAATCCCTGACTACAACACTCCCTATTCTAAAATTATATGTATCTCTATTCATTCTCTGAAAGAAGTGGAAAAGATGCCTATACTGATTATCATAAAAAATTATAATAGATAATGAGATAACTTTCTATGAATTTCTGAATTCTGGTATGGAGCTGTTTTGTTACATATGGTCCTCAAATTACAAAGAATGCAATTTCAATGTTGGATGAGGTGGTGCACACTTGTAATCCCAGCATTTGGGAGGCTGAGGCAGGAAAATCACCATGAGTTCAAGGCCAGCCTGTGCTACGTAAGAGAGTTCAAGGCCAGTCTGAACTGCATAGTAAGCTCTGTTGTAGAAAGACAAAAAAAGGATGAAGAAGGAGGAGGAGGAAGTAATTTCAGATGAATCTGAGAATATGACTTCAATATTTGTTTTTCATATTTGAGTAGGAGATTTGAATGGTAGAAACCTGATGAAATATGAGTTAAGGAATTTTTTAAAAAATCAAGACATGTTTTGTGCTTAAATATTTCTGTTTTAAATGTTTATTTTAGAAAATTTTATACTGCTCAATTTGAGTTTCTTTGTTGCCCCCTTCATTTCTTTCTATGGCCCTGGGCCATAGAGTGTTTTCATAATAACAGGAAAAATATTAGAAAATGCTGTTTTGCTCTTGGTCACTCTTCCCATTTTGGGAGTTGCCTTGTGAGAAAAAAAAAGATGCTCAAAATTCAAAATTAATGTCCACCTGACCCATCTTCCTTCTAGTATTTCATCTCATGTTGGATAAAAGTAGTTTCAATACCTGATAGAAAGACTTCCTTCCTTACCATATTTCATACATAATAAAAGCAAGATGAATAAAACCAAGCTAGGTCTGCTCGAGAAAAGCCCAGGTCATCTCCTAACATAGCTATTTGATTAAAAAATCAACTCTTCTACTTAAGACACTGGCTACTGAGTCTAGTGACTTTGGTCTAGTTGCTGTACCAGATTCTTTTGTTTTTTTGTTTTTATGAGACACTATGTGTTCAGGCTGGACTTGAACTTACTACGTAGCTCAGGCTGGCCTCAAATTCAGTGTGATCTTCTTGCTTCAGGCTTCTGAATGCTGGAATTATAGATGTGTGCCGCCATTCCCAGTTTGGTTCTTCTCTTCCATCTTCTTGTCTATTATTCCTACAGAAAAGCCTGAGCATGAATCTTCACACATGATTTTCTGCCTTTAATCTCTGCTTTTCAGTTGCACTATGAAAGTGTCACCAACTTCTTAAATCTGGTAGCAATTTAAGACAGCAGTCACTGTACCCTGTTAGTGTTACCTCTTTCATTACATTCATTTTTGCCTTACATGCTTTATCTGACAATCTCATAGCATATTGAACTTATACACACTTAGATTCTATGTTTTTAAACTATCAAGTTACTACACTACCTGTGTAATTTTAAACAAGTAACCTGATATTTCAGAAACTCATTTCATTATCTGCACCATGAAAATGAGATGGTTGGGAGAAATAATGAATGTATTTAAAAGGCTAACAACTTCTGGCATATAGTAGATGTTCAGCAAATGTTATTTAAACTTTTATATTACACTATCTTTCTCTTTCATATTTTGTTTTGTTTTTATTTGTTTTCCTGATACTAGAAATTAAACTCAGGACATATACAATGAGCTATATTTCTAACCCTTTGTATTTTTTAATTTGAGACAGTTTTGCTAAGTCACCAAATTGATGAGGCTGAACTCAAAATTGCATTCTTGCTGGGTGTGGTGGTGCACGCCTGTAATCCCAGCACTAGGGAGGCTGAGGCAAGAAGATTTCTGAGAGTTCAACAACAGCCTAGGCTACAAAGTGAGGTCAAGGTCACCCTGAACTGCGTAGTGAGATGTCTCAAAAAGACAAAAAGAAAATTTCATTCTTTCTGCCTCAGCTTCCCCAAGTGCTGGGATTACAGGTGTTTGCCATGATGCCCAGTTTTTTCTCTTTCTTTCTTTAATACCATCTGATAACAGGTAAAGACAAAAGATATGTTCAAATCATTGAACTTTTTAATCTTTTAGATATCATCAGAGTACATGTTTGTTACATGTAAAGTATGATTTTACTTTATTGTGAATACTTCTTTCCTCCTTCATTTTGATGATCTCTAAGAAGTACAAAATGCTAATTTTCTTTTTATTTCAAAAATACATAAAGTTTAAAAGGCACAGCAGACTAACATAGAATGTCACAGTGGTAGTTCCTAGTGCTCAGTTTTCTGTGTCACCTTGTCATATTATGTCAAATAGAAGTCATAACTCTATGCATCTTAAAATTTCTCATTAGAAAAAGCAGCTTCAACATTGACTAAGTCCTTTTATATGCAATCTGGTACCATGGCATGAGTCACAACCTGTGAAGCTGACCCTCAATTAAGATCTGGATGGATACGCTGACTAACCTCGTGGACTCACTTCACTGAGTCTTATAGTTGCACTTTTAAATAAGAACCAATATTTACCTTTCCAACTATCTAAGGTTATGGTGAGTTATATAACACGATAAAGAACATGTATGCGCTGTGGAAACCATAGAAATATAATGAGGAGTTCATATATATATATATATATATATGGAATACTTTCTTGTCTCAGTGATGGAAATCATTAGGTTAACACATCCTCTTTTATGGATGGATTTCATAGTTTCAAACACATATATTTAAAGCTACCCCAACATTGTTGCATAGTGTAAGAAAAGCTGCAACTCGTCATTGATCATCACAGCATAATCTGAAACTATAATATAATGGACTTTTTATTGATGTTTTATATTAATTTCATTTCACAAAGAGCACTTTGGTCAGCACTTAAATTTGTTTAACATTGTGAAACGTGAGTGATGGCTCTGACCTCAAACTTTTGTTTTAAGCACAACTCATGCTCACTTCTAGTATGCTCACTTCAGCTCCTAGGTCAGAGACAA
Organism: Hydrochoerus hydrochaeris; assembly: GCA_004027455.1. Lineage (NCBI taxonomy): Eukaryota > Metazoa > Chordata > Mammalia > Rodentia > Hydrochaeridae > Hydrochoerus > Hydrochoerus hydrochaeris. Next base: position 254,875 of record PVLA01000464.1, on the reverse strand, counting down.
TTATTAATGGGATCCTACTCAGAGATAGGGCTATAGTCTGTCGAGTTAGTCCACTGGGAATTCCTAAGACTTTTTGGGAAAGTGATTCTCATGGGGTATATTTTCATACACCCACTATAGATAATGAGCATCTGCTATATAGCTAAACTTTGCTATGTAAGACAGAGAGGGTCAGGATATGGACAGATGGATTAGGGAAAAAAAGAGATAAAGGAAGGTGATAACACAAACCAACAAAAATCCAGTGTAAGGACAGTTTGTAAGGCAGAGACAAGGTGGGAAAAATAAGAAAAATGGATTGGATAAGAACATGTGAGATTTTACCAAGACTGAAGCTGAATTGAGCTGAAGTGAGCATGAAGGATGATTCAGTTGTTGACATTAAAAAATCAGGATGTTTTGCAAAGAAATCTAAGTTTCCTCCCTCTTAAACTATTGAAAAATGTGGCCAGCATCGTTGAGTCTGCTTTCCTACTGACAATCATCTTAGGTAGCCAATTTTTAGCAACATTTTTTACCTTAAGAATCATATTCTCAGAGCAAGGATATAGCTCAGTGGTACAGTACCTGCCTGGCAAGTACAAGGTCATGAGTTTGATTCCCAGTAAAAAAACAAACAAACAAAAATAATGTGCTATGATTGGCTGCAAAAGCTATCCAGTTGGCTTCACTTTAGCATGCCTGCTTGGGCTATGTATGCAATTAAATTCATGACTTCCATCCTAGGAGAAGAAGTGAACTAATGTTTGATGATTGGCATGGCAGGTAGTAGAAAATTATTCAATACTTTGCACACAAATGTACAATGTTTAAAAAAATACACTAGTATTTAAGGGAGATTAACTTGTGCTACATGTAATAATTTGGAGAAGGCAAGAGCTTGATACCAGAGAGATCAATCCACATTTTGTTATGCTAATATATGTAAGATAAATTGACCTGGATGGCTGATGAATACAAGATGGAAAGAAGGAAAAGTCACCAAAATAAGAAAGAGAATGAAAAAATTCTACAATAGAATTAGAAAGAACCTGAGAGATCATCCAAACTCATGTCCCCTATTTTCCAAGAAATAAGTACACAGTGGTAAAGGATTATTTTTGAAGCTTTATATCTAGTTCATATTAAAGTTAAGATCAACATCTGAGGTTTTAGAGGTCTTCATCTGATGTAAATGCCACTAAATTTTATTGTTTGAGATGGCAACAGATAGGAAAGCAAAGGCAATTGGCAAACTTAATAACATTCAAAGTCACATGAACCATAATTGCACCATGGTACCCTAGTAGAAAATAGGGTGCTACTCTGACTAGTGGCAAGGTTCTACCACTGACAGAACTAGAGAATTAGAGGATTTTGCCTCTGGGAGAAGACAATAAGTCTGAATTTTAAATATAGTGGATAAAGTGAAATATCCATTTGGCAATGTCTAGTAGGCAGGCAATAGAAAATCTTTGTAAGTAGGCAAGTTGACATAAGATGTCTTGCTATAATATCAGTTTATTTAGCCAAATCAGTCTACTGAAACTGCAACAACAAAAAGTAGAGAATTGTGATTATACATGTAAAAAAAAAAAACCCTACGGATTGCACAACATGAAAAGTGAACCTTAATGTAAACTATGAACTTTAGATATTGGCTCATCAATTATACCAAATATAGCACATGTGGGAGATATTAATAATAGGAGAAAGTTGGAGAAGTATGAAAACTCTTCTTCTTCTGATAAATTCTCATGAAAACAAAACTGCTCACAAAATAAAATCTTTTGATTATTTTAAAAATAATTATACTGATGGAGAAATCCACTAGTAACCTATTTGAGGCTACAAAATCATATGACCAATTTATTCCCTTATTGAACCTCCTGAAAATATATTCTTAGTCACAAATAACAAGATGTCAATCCAGATTTAGAGTAAATATTACATTTTCTTCTCAAAAAATGAGGTTATTTTAAAAATCAATTAAAATCAGTAAAAACAAAAAAAATGTTTAAAGGGAATTGCTTGAAATAACATACTGGTTTTTAGCATTTTTATGCTGAGATTTTACCTGTCGGTCCTTGGCATTTTCTGGGAGATAGATCTTTATATCCAACAGGGGTATTGCACTAGAACATATATTGTGTTATGTACTCACTGATTCTATGTTTAATGGTTGGACAGCATACACATATAACAAAACAAGCCCTATCATCAGCAATCTCAACTCCCTAGGGAATAAATATGGACCTCCAAAGCTACACTGATTATGTGGTGGTCCACTTGGGTCATTATATTTAGAGTAGTTAAATAAATGCAGATTAACCTTCTATAGTAATGCAATGCCATTGTCATACAGTTAAAGTAAGAGATTGTCTTGTCATTTGTTCTCTACTAAGGCTCCTAAAGTTTCTCCTCCTTCTCTTTTTCATTATGAAGTTTCTTAAATAAGTTTGTGTATATCCACAAAACAGTGAATGAGACCATACATATGAACCTTGGCTTTGTAATGCCATGGATATAGAATATTGGAGTGTTAGAACTTCAAGGAGTTAATTTATCCTTATCCAGCAGGACTTATAGGGTGAAGCATCCAACCCTCTTTGAAAGCCATTGCTGTAATACAAACTCTTCATTTTCAAATGAGGAAATTAAGGCTCAAAGATTTTTTTGATTTCCTCAAACTCTTACCTTATAGATCCAAGAGTTGACCCCATCAATCTTGAATTGCACAGCATCCTCCCTTTTACCTTATGTTACCTTGGGTCAGTTGATTGAGTCCTGGGTGCACTTGGCCTATGCCAATGAAAAGCAAACATGTTGAAATGGGATAATTCCTATGGTCCTTTTTCCAGAGTCTAAGATTCTACTAGCAGTCAATAAATGTGTGTGTGTGTTACTGTATATAAGAAAAAGAGATGGTAGCACCTGGTTTTTGTCCTTTTTTCCACTTCCCCTTAACTATAATGCAAGTAAGTAGAATATATTTGATCCAGCACATGGCATTGGAAGCTTGTGGGCAACTCCCCCAGGAAGTGATTTCTAGACTTATCCTACATGTCATGGCAGTCATCAGGAACTTGCCTGTATTTTCCATCCTCCACCCAACTATTTCCCCAGGGATTTCAGTTAACAAAATGTACACACTGGCATGAATTCTCTCTTTAAGTTCCAGATGTTTCCAGTACACTCAGAGTCCTAAACAGCTGTTAAAGTTATTGTTTCTATTTTGGGTCACTACAAGTTTAGAGTTTTTTCTTTTCTTTTTTTCATATACAGATGAAATAGTTTCTTCTTGCTGTTTTACCTTGCTTAACCGGGTTAATAAGATCTCATCTTTTGGCCAGCGATTTAGCTCAGTGGCTTAAGTGCCTGCCTGGCAAGTGTGAGTTTGTGAGTTCAATCCCTGGTACAAAAAAAAAAAAAAATCTCATCTTTTTTTTTTTTTTTTCCCCTGCCTTTTTAGGTCTGGGACAAGTAAGGCTTTGGGCAGTCTGATAAATTACTCTCTCTTTTGTTCTCACCTTAACTCCATAGCTTTGTTCCTCATCATACAAGGGAGACATCTTTGCAATATACTTTAAGTTTTGAGGAAAATACAAACAGCCAGTGGCTAAATTACTGCTCTGTGGCCTGTAGGCAATTTCTGGTGTCTGGTTGTAACTTCTCTAGATGCCTCACTGAATTGTAGAGATTAGTAGCACAGTAAGCCACTGTGGGCTGTCTTGCCTTGCGAAAAGGCTTTTGGATACACATAATTTCCTAATTATTTCCTGAGCCAAAAAATATGGCAGGAATTCTTACACACAAAGGTCTGCCTTAGCCTGGAATATAGCTCAGGGGTGTAACACCTGCCTGGCAAGCACGAGGTCCTGAGATCAGGCCCCAGCACACACACACACACACACACACACACACACATACACAAAAGTGTGTACAGGACTACTTCAAATACCAAGTATTATAATAGTTGGGTAGGGGCCAAAGGTTTAGCTCAGTGGCATAAGCGGCTGCTTGGCATGTATGAGGTTGTGAGTTTGATCCCCCGTATAATAATAATAATAATAATAATAATTGAGTAATGTAATAGAAAGATCCAGTATCCTACAAAAAACTGGAGGTATAATTCTTCAGTGTTTCAAAACCATTATTTAAACAAGAACTTGTTGATGAACACACATGAAAGTATTTTAGAAAATAGAATAATTCAGAGTTCTGATTTATATCACTAGAAAACAAATTTACAAAAATAATATTAATTCTATTTATTCCACAATCATCAACATACATGCAAAAGCACATGCACTTTAAGAGGAAAAAAAATGTTGCTTCACATTCACTCATGGACATTTTTTTTTCAAAATATTAACTACTACTCCCAGGACAGTATAGTTGTGAGCTTCCGAAGCATCACTCAGTTTCATAGTTAGCAGCATCACTTTTCTTTGGGGAGTACTTTGGATGGGGTAGAATGTGCCTCTGTCCTCACAGGGGTAGACAAAAGAAGCTGGACAGACAGAATGAAAGCAGTACCTGTCTGATCTTCCTGATCTGCCTAAAGAAGTGGAAGACAGAATTAGCCAGCACCCACCCCTCTACCTGCTTCCCATACGCTTCTTACCGCTTTCCTTTATTTACCTTTTCCCTCTTGGACTTTTGCATACATGGACAAATTGTTGTTTCTGATACCCACACAAACACTGAATAAGTACACTGGATTTTCAAGAACTGTCTGATACCACTTCCTCTTACCAAAATTTTCAGGTTTGTGATCTGAAACTTGAAAATAAGCAAAAATCTCAAGGTAAGAATACCTTTTAAACAGCTCTCTTGTTTTCCTTTCATTTTTTTAAACTACCTCTTATGTTATGGAAGGGGAAAAATATGTGAATAAATAGGGAATATATTCATTAAAAGTATTATCAGTTCTTGCTTTTTTCTCTCAACAAATATTCATGGTATGCATCTATGTATTAGCTAAATGAAGAAAATGTAATATGATAGTCTACAAAATACACATTGTCATAATGAAGCTTGTAATCTTGTGAGTTAGATATTAAATCAAATAAACATTTGCTATGTTAAAAAATAACAGTGCTACAGAATTTATATTACAGGGTTAGGAAAGCATCTCAGCGGGAATAACACATAAGAATATCTAAAACTAATTGAAGATGATTCTAGGTATTCTGGACAAATTGTTCTCCAAAGTCTTCTGATGAAAAAATATCTCTAAGCATTTCTACATAGCTGCAAAATAAGTGTAACTGAAAAGTACTGATAGCTTTTTGAAAGTAAAAATACTCATTTTTCTAGGATTGAAACCAATTTCATCTTGTAAACTTGCATTTTTCCAGCAATGGGAGAAAATCCCAAGTAAAATGCTTGATTATTCAATAGAAATTGGGCTTACTACAGTAGCAGGGCATGTGTAAAAGCAATGGGATGAATATATCTTCCTTTATACATGCTTAAAAGAGATTTAAATCCTAAACTGAATAATACAGGAAGTCTGATTAATGTGATAAACAGATTCAAACTCTTTCAATTAGAATTTTGTTTTTATTAAAAACAAAGTAAAAGGGAAAACAAACATAAAAACATGAAGGAATCTTGATTAAACTTTAGAACATTGTTATAAAACCATGAAATATGACCAACACTGGGCCCACTTCTAACAAAATTACATTTATAACTTACATTCTCATTTTTCAATGAATATATTCCAAGATGTTCCATATATATATATATATATATACACATATATATATAGAATATATATATAAATATATATATATATAAATAATATATATAATATATATATTATATAATATATATAAATAAATGTCGGTATCTGAAAAATAATTGAAGACAATTCTAGGCATTCTAGACAATATGCCTAGAATTGTGTCTCCAATTTCATTTTTTATGGGATACCATATTCTTCTGATAAACTATGCATACATCCCACCTGATTTTCAAGCCATCTTTGATATAGGTATTACCCCATTTCAAAAAAAGAAACAATTTAAAATGGTATTCTCATAAGGAATTAATGAGGAGAGAAAATAAACTTCAAAATGTGTGTTTTTCTGATAACAAATTCTATGGTCTTGCTGTTGCATCACACTCTGACCCCATACTGTGAGTCAGAGAACCCCTGAGGCTGACCGAAGGGGTGTGACGGGTGTGACATACTAAGGTTTCACACAGTGCTCCGGGGGTTTAGCTTAGTTGGCTAAGGTCCCACTCTGTAAACGTGAGGTTGTGAGTTTCATCCCGGTTGCAGCAAAAACAACAACAACAACAAAAAATAAAAATAAAAAATAAAAAACCACACACACTACGGTTTCACACATTAAAATGTCAATTGGACAGTCATGCTTCCTTCCACATCAATTCAGGGAATCGAGCGAAGCAAAACCTCATTTCATCTAGTTTTCCTTAGGAACTTAATATAGGATCTCACCTCACAGTGGAAGGGTAGATCAATTTTAACTTTTAACGTGGTTTTGAGGTACTCTGTGACTGGCATCTACAGAAGCAAACTGGATTCATGCAAGATTCATAGTCTCATAGACACATTTATACCGTAAGTGTTTTTCCTAAAGATAGCTACAAAAGAAAGAGGACAAGTCTCTGAGTAAGGCAAGAACTTGCGAACAATGGGATTTAGGATACATTATCCCAAACATGTCACCTTGGAATTTAAGAAAACGATAGAAGCATGAAGGCCCTCTACCTTTTCCTTTCCCTTCTTTCCCTGAAGCAGGCCATAAAGGATTCTCTGACCTTTGGTTCAAGTAGATCACGAGACCTTTTCAGGAAAAGAGAGAAGAAAAATAATCTGATCCCCATACCTGAAGGCAAAGAAGATCCTGACCTGTGAAGATGCAGAGACACAGAAAATAATCTGAACAAAAGAACTTTGTTAAATTCTTCCTAGTTTATGACCATTTACCCTCTCTATCTAAACATGCTTCTGTAAGACTATCCACTTCACATCAAATATAGCATAAAATATGCTCAATTTTTAAAATATTTACCAATTTCTTTGGGCCTTCATATCCTTATGAAATTCCTGGCATGTAAAATTCACATTAAATAAACTGATATGCTTCTTTATTTATCTACCTTTTGTTTTAGAGGCCCCAACATGAACCTAAAATTAAGTGAGAAAATAAGTATTTTCTCCCTCAGAAGCCTAAGTTTCCTTGATTACAAAATAGAAGAAGTCTGGGTTCTTTGGACCTAAGAATTTTCTGATTCAAAAGTACATTGGTTTTATTATATTAAGAAATAAAAGTACTACTCACATTTCAAGACTATGTTTTTAAATTTATAAATAGTATTGCCCTTGTAGTGCCATAAATATATAAAATAGCTTCTATTTTAAGCACATTTGGTGTTAGTTGTTTACTGTTTAGTTATGTAATTTTAACATAAAAATGCCTTGTTTTTTAATTCTTCATGGTATGGGTTCTATTCAACACAATTTTTCTTTTCCATTCTGCTTGCACAGAAAGTTAAAGAATTTTTGTCATAAGAATGTACAACTTATATCCCTCCACACAAATACATGTGAAACTATTGGCCCATTGCTGAGGAGTATCTATTCTAAGAGAACTAAAACTTAATTTATAGAAAGCCTATCAATCAAGTCCTAACTGTGAGTTCAACATAAGGAAGCTACTTTTTCCAATGACAACTCTGAAGAGACAGCCTTTTTTATTATTGCTATTTAAAAGTCTCTACAGGAAACAGTGCCTGAGCACTGACTAGGAACTCTCTCCAAAGGCACTGGTATGGAAGTAAAGGCTTTTTAAAACACTTCCTAAATAGATTCTCAACAGACTTTCAGCAAATGAATATTACCTTCATTTTCAATAGGAGGCTATGCTGATACGTGTCTTCTCACGTATCATTTTAAGTTTTAAAAATCTGGTTTTTTTTTTTTTTTTTTTTTTGTACCATGGATCAAACTCAGGACTCCACACTTGAAAAGGAGGTATTTTTGCGGCTGAGCTAAATCCCTGGTCTTCATTTTAAGTTTTAAATGATAAATCTTTTGAAAGGCAATTAAGTGATAGAGGGACGGAGAAAAGGGAAGTAAAAAGAATAAAGATGTGCAGTGTACATTTGTTGGCTCCCTACTATGATTTGTACTGCAAACATGTACAAATAAAAATTTTAAAAAATAAAATAAAATGAAGACATGATAAAAAAATAGAAAAGCCTTAGCTATGTCTGAAAATTATATTCTTGAGAAATTATATTTATTTTATCTCAAAATTAGAGGTTTTTTTAAAAAAATCTAGTATCCTGGATCAAATAACTATATTTAAAGTATGAATATTAAAATTAATAATGTGGTATTCCATGTATTTCAATTTTTTAAAATAGTTAACATGTTAAGAGCAGATAAACTCTTAACTTTTAATAATTATAAATCAGCATGGTTCAGGACATAGTTCTGCATTAAGCTTAAATGGTAGAACACTTAAAAATTTCAGTTTAGTGTACTTTTCTTTTTGAAAATTTTTTTAAGTTCTCAAGACAGATACTGACATGCGTGTTAAGTAAAAAAAGATCTTGTACTAAGCTAACAATTTGTTTATAGTTTTTATATGTAGAGCTTTAACATTTTGTGAAGTTCTAATGCAACTTCTGAAAAGCTAAGAAAATTGAGTAGAATTTGTGTTGCTTCTGTATAAGCAAATCCTGGCAAATTTGTTCTCATCTCTGTGTGACAGATGGTGACAAGTAGTAAAACGGTAGTTTTCCCTACCAAGATAGTATTTCATGGCAGTTTAATAACACATACTTAGGGTGTCCTTCCACTCACAGAGATCATCCTGTCCTCAAAAACACCCAGGTGTAGCAGCGCACATCTGTAATCCCAGCACTCAGGAGGCTGAGGCAAGATCATCACCAAAAGTTCAAGGCCAGCCTGAGTTACAAAGTGAGTTCAAGGCTAGCCTGGTCTGCACAGTGAAACTCTGTCAAAAAGATTAACAAAAAGAAAAAAAGTGAAAAATCTCACTTTCATTAATCCTTTTACTTCATCTGAACCAGCTAAGAGGTAGTGAAGAAATATCAGAAAACTGAGCAGATAGGAATGCTTAACCTCTACTGCCAGCTACGTTACAATGTTGTATTGCTGTGGTCAGTTCAGTCTTTATATCCACATAATTTGAATATTCCACTTTTCTCAGACTATCACATATTCTCACAGCATGAAGAGGGGAAGAAAAGCTCCACATGGAATATTTCTTCAACCTTTAAACCTTCTGGACCAAATTGATGCTACACTTTTTACCTATTTTTCTTTTAATAAAAAAGGAAGTGTTTCCTCACATTATTTAAAACCTTTCTTTCCATATACTGTGTACATTCTGTTCCCCTGTATGTGTCTAGGAAACTCACATGCTGTTCGTTCTCCAGTTTTAATTGTTTGGCATAGTAATGAATGTAAATGATGAAAGTTCAAATATTACCAAAGGGAATATGAGAAAGTCTTTCCATTCGTGGCCCCAGGCATACTATCCCCTTGTGCACATATAAATAAAAATATTAAAATTTATTTTTCTTGAGTCTCAAAAATGTATTTTGCACACTGATATATATCCTGCTTTTCTTATTTCAAAGTTTACCCCAGAGATAATACTATTTCATAAAGTATTGGCTCATTCTTTAATAACTGTAAAAACTATTCATGCCTTATAACTTAATGTGGCCTTATTGATGGACATTTAAATTGTCTCCAAATTTTTACTATTATAAACAGCATCACAGCTACTAGTTTTTACATTATTACATATTTGTAAAGATGTAACTGTGGGTTAAAGTACCAGTATTTGAATTACGCACTTAAAGGGTAAATGCAGTTGTAATCTTGATAGATTGCCAAATTATCCACCCACCCAAAATGTATGAGAGTAAGAACACCCATCCAACAGAAAACCATCAAAAAATGTTTTGCTGACCTCATAATATAACTTTAATTGGCATTTGACTTTGAGCATCCTCAAATATTTAGAAAAACAAAGACATCTTTTGTAATATATTTTGCAACTTTCTTTGGCCATACATAAGATTTTGTATAGTGAGATTTATTCAAGTTTTAATTTGATGTCCTCTGGCTTTCTTGATATATTTAGAAATTTCTTCCCTACTCCATGGTTGTGAAAAAAAATCTTATGTATTTTTCTGACGATTTTATGATTCTTGTTATAAAGTTTTCTTCATGTAGACTTTATATATTTCTCATTATTTTATTTCTATTTATTTTATTATTTTTATTACTATTGTAAGAGGATCTTGTATTTTAATAGGCCTTCAAACAGTGCAATATGTGAAGCCTACTAATTTCTTTATATTAAGTTTATAGTCAGTCACTGAATTCTTTCTGATTTTAATTGGTCATAATTAATTGCCTTGGGATTTTCACACTTAAAATTATATTGCTTGCAAGCAGCAATAGCTTACCTTCATCATTTCTCATTTAACCTTAAGGTTCTGACTTTATTCTTTGTGCTTAGTATCCCCTAAATAATGTCAAGGTGTGCTTGTAAACACTCTTCCCTTGTTATTCAAGCAATCTCGATTTTAGATTATCTTCTAAGTTTCTAATAGGATCAGCTTCTCCTATTCGATAAATTCTCTTAAACTCAAAGAACTCTCTGAGTACCTTATACTGCCCCCCACCTACTGCTATTTCTTTCACAGCCAGATCCCTTGAGAAACTTACCTACATTTGTTCTTCTCATATCTTCATCTTTCATTAATTTCACCATTATTTGCAATCTAGCTGGTGACACAACACTCAGCAGGTCACATGCACAGGCCTGTGTATTTTGTAACTGTTTTGGATGCTGCCGATGGGCAGGGAAACTTGCTGGGTCACCAGTGTCCACTGTATAAGAGGTGGTATCTAATATACAGTTCAAGTTTTCTCCTTAGTGCCAAGGACCACATCAATACTATTCTTACCAATGATTTCTAAGTTTTTCATGACGTTCATTTTGGTTTATTTTAGATACACGATCCTGATATATGGACCAGAAGGGCTTGAACTTGTCATTCTCCTGCCTCAGCCTCCCTAGTAACTGAGATTTCAAGCATGTGCCACTATGCCCAACAGTGTTCTCTCTTGATGGTCACTGCCTTGTGATTTGGGAATTTGTTTCTTACTGCTGGCCTACAGTCTGGCTTATCACACCTTCCAGAGATTTAGTGAACATCTTTTAAAGTAAGTCTCTGTATTAACCACTGTTGTTTTCTGTTACTTGCTTTTTATTGAGATTTCCAATACTTTTATTCAACTGTAGCAACCTATTTACTTGATCATTCTAACTACATGCATGCTTAACTCTCAGTTTCTATACCACCACATGTTTAGTTTCATTTTATCCTCTTTGGCAAATCCTCACTCTCTTTATTTAGGACAATCATTCCTTAAATGTGTTATTAAAATATTCCCACTTCTCAGGGCAATGCCTTATCTTCTCACCATGTACTCATGCTTGAAGTGATCTCATACATTTACATAGCTTAAAATACAATATTCACTGATTCCTTCTAAACTTATTTCTCTAGCATAGACTTAATGAACTCTGTATTCACATCTTTAACTGTACTCAGCAAATCTGTTGAGTGCTCCAATGGGCAATGCAAACTCAAAATTATAGTATTTGCCCCTAAAATTGCTTATATCTCAGTAAATGTCATTTACCCATTGATCATGTTAGAAATCCTAAAATCATTCTTGACTATTTTTCTCATATTCTCTAAATCCATCCACTAAGTTCTGCAAATTCCTTTTCAATTCTGTCCTGTTATCCATTTTTATAACTTTGGGTCTAACTATTGCATTTCTTTCTTGAATTTCTGTATTCACTAAACTGATCCCTGACTTTAGTAAATGTAATTCCTAAAATTCTTATTCTTAGCAATTCATTGTCTTCATGGTAGTCAAATGTCTCCATTCAAAATGGAATCTTGATTATGCCATTTCTCTATTGAGAATTCTTTAATGGCTTTCTATTATTGTTAAGACAAAGTCCAAAATACTTAATATGACCTATAACAGTCTCCTTTACCTGACCCTTTTTCACCTTGTGGGGCCTTTATGCCACTTGTCTATTCCTAACCAGCCAGTACATATCCAGGAAAAATTTCAGAATCCAAGGACAATTCCAGTGAGTGAGATGCTACCTGATGATCAGGAAGCTGAAATCCCCCCGCACTGGAGTCCACTAGCTCCTTTTATAAGCTGGAGACACTGTACCTGTTTCTGTTGAAATTAAACAGGAATCTGCCTTTTTACAGAGAATGCTAAAATTTTCTATTAATTACTAGAGCTCAGAGTCTTTTACTACTTTTATTCTTGATGCTAGAGATTCTATAAGAGGCAGAAAAAATAAAAGCTTATTTATTCCACTTGCTGATGTTCTACCAATCCAGTGGTAGAAATTAAGAACAAATATGCTGGCCAAGGAGCCTGTATAATTTAGTTTGCAGTCAGCCCCTTGACTTAGTTGAAAACTCAGAATGTCAGGAATGGAACTGAGAGAAGGCACATGTATCCTTCTTAACCTTTCATTTTAACCAAACCCTTGACTTTTATATCCAACCCTACACACACACACACACACACACACACACACACACACAGAGTCATTATAGAGTCAATACTAATTTGTTATTTATCTTTTCAGTCTTATCTTAAATAAATTTTCACCAATAAAGCTATTTTTGGCCCACCACATTAATCTGGGTCCCTCAATATATATTCTCTGGCACCCTATGTATTTCCCCATAACATTAATAAAATTGAGGCTAAATAATTAACTGAGAAATTACTCATCTAGTGAACATGATTGACTTACTCATTGCTATATCTCTATTGAACAGAACATGAAAGATCCAAAATTCATTTGCATTTTGAATAAATGAAGTGTATTTTTATCATAGCAATCAAAAGAGTAATTCTTTCATTCATTGTCAATGATTCCTCCAAGGACAAAACATTTACTAGCTCTAAAGAGTTATTTTATCTTTAAGCAAATGGGTCAGTTTCTCAGGGATTTCTCGTATGCTATAAACACAGAGATTAACAGAAATGACATATTCGTTTCCCTGGGTAAGTAGTGCTGGAAGTATAAATGCCTAAGTTTCATTTTATTTTATTTTTTTTAGTCCATGTCTGCAGTGCATAGTAACTACATTCATCATGTGAAATTGGTCCATGTATATAGCACGTCTTAGTTCTTTTCACTTCCCTTTTCTCTGCCCCTTTCACTTTCTCCTACTCCTTTCCTGTCTCTTGATTCCCTTCCCATTTGCAAAAATTCTTTAATAATTTAGTACATTGCAGAGCAATTTAAGTAACTATGGAGGTGGTTATGGAAATAGCAAAACCTAAATTCAAAGGGTTTAGCAGTTGGAATTCTGATAAAATATATGAAAGGAAGACTTTTTTTATTTTATTAAACCAGTACCGGAGATAGAACTCATGGCCACGTGCTTGCAAGGCAGGTGCTTATGCCGCTGAGCTAAATCCCCAGTTAAAATGGACAGAGATAGTGAGAGAGCAAAAATTCTAGTACTGAGGCATTTACATATTTTGTAGAATCACAGAAACATGACAGTATCTATCTGCTCGTCCAAATAGTCGCAAACATTTTATATTAAAATGATATTTTCAAATCTTAATTGCAGCAGCTAAACATTAAAGTATTTGATCATGAAAGGAATAGAACTGATTTCCTTGATGTGCTATCTCGTAACTCCCCAGTTCATCTCTATTCATGAGGTTAACTACTTTGACATTTTTTTTTCCAAAACAGAAAGACCATAGTGTACAACAGGGCAGATGAGCTATCAGCTGTCCATTATCTTTCAAGTTGATTTCTTGATTCTGAAGTTAGATTTTAAGAATTTTAATACTCAAAGTGCTCAATCTATTTTTTAAAAGTGGTTGTATCTACATCTTGTTCTTTGAAAATATAATCTGAGTAAACAAGTTAAAAATGGAGTTACATTGTTGATATGTGTGATTAACCCAAGTTACCAATGGGAAATAAGACTATTACTCCACAGTGGAGAAAAGGAAGAACGTACCTGGAGTGCAGGAGATCCTTAAGGGTACCTCCTATTACCATGACCTGTTATTAAAGTCAGTGAGAAGCTACAACAACCTTAGCAAGGCAGAGTGATGACTGTTCCAGAACCTATGGAAATGAGGGTATAGGTCACCTTGTTAGGGAAAAAACCAAGACTTGCTAAGGTTCCCTGAAGGCTAAGGCAATATAACTATAGAAATGAGAATTGTAATTATAATGGGTCTTTCCTAATATGGTTCCTATGTAATATAATGAAGATTGACTCAATATTGGTTCTCAAGTATTGTTAAACCTATGTTATAATATTCAAGTTATGAAATGTTAAGAGTAATCATCAAGCAAAGAAAACTTGCCTGCTATTCTGGGGAGGGAATGAGCACATTTCCCTTTTTATGCAGGATAGTTGTAACATGTTAGGCGTAATTATGTACTTGCCTTTGTATCTAAAGACTGTGGGTTAGAGAAATATGCCTTGTTGTCAAATTGACAAGGGGTGGATTGTGACAGTTAACTGATTGCATCAACTTGAATAAGAAATGTCCAACTGTTTTGGCTCAGCATAGTTCTGGGAGTGGCAGAATCATTGCCAGGATGGTATATAAGGGAAACAAGGAAAGAAGGCTTACTTCTATTTCTTTGGAAGAGCTCTAGTTTTTGCCTTCACCTTGAATGATGCTGGCTTTCAGCCCAGACCCTTCAGGCTCCTGATACAGACTTGCATTGGACACTGAGCTCCAGCCCTTTCACTGGATCCTTCAAGGCTCCAGTGCACAGAAACTTTTGTACTGTCTCAATGCTTGACTCTGTGGGAAGCCATCATAAAACAATCTTGCATATTTTTATATATTTGTATATTTTATTTTAAATCTGTTTCTCTAGTAAGTACTGCCTGATACAATTTATACTGTTATGAACTATCAGGCAAGATAGAGTAGGTTTTATTTATTTCCACTGAATAATATTCATTTAAATCTTATATCTGAATTAACTCAATGAATGCAGTGATATATTTTTTTAATGGAAAGAATTCATACACTATTTTGTTATCATCTTTAGATTGCTTTGTATCAAAGAAGTCTAGTGTCTGCATGGGTTCATTCAGTGAAGAGCAACTTTTCCCTCAATGGGTGTTTCAACATATGCTCTTCTAATATGTTACCTAAAGTAATGCTTTGGTTTTTGTTCAAGTCCTTCATTTTGTGATCTTTTAAAATTCTTGTTAGTACATATTTGCAGTACATAATGATAACATCATGGGGAATTGGTGTGTGTTCATAATACATTGAAAGTCTTTTTGCATCCTGTTACTCTCTCCTCCCTCCCTCTCTCCCTCCCTCCCTCCCTCCCTCCCTCCCTTTGTCTTTTGATTCCCTTCCCATTTGAAAAAGATTCTTGTTTCCTATTATCTATCTTTCATTTTTCTCTTTATTTGTATTATGGATTACTCATGTAAGAGAAACCATGTGATATTTAAACTTGTGTGCTGATTTATTTCATTAAATATTATGATCTTTAGATAGATATATTAATTATCTACAGATCTATAGATCTATATAGACCTATAATCTTTATATCTATATATCTATGTCTTTCCAGGTTGTTCCACAGTAATGCACCTTTTTCCATTAGGCATCACCTCTCAACATCATACCCAGCTATAAGTTTATCAGTGGTTAATCCACTGATGAGTCTAACACCCCTATCATCCAATCACCTCCTCAAAGCTCTCAGATGAGAGGATGAGATTTTGGGGGAGGACACATAGATATAAAGCATAACAGTTTACACCCCCTGCTACCTACAACAATATAGAAAGGTTTCTATTTCCCCCATGGCTTTGCCAGCATTGAATTACTTCATGATAGCCATTGTTTTGAGGATAAAATAGACTCTCAGAGTTATTTTAATTTGCATTTCTTTAATAACCAAGAATATTAAATATTTTCATATACCATACTGGCCATTTATACTTCTTCTGGAGAAATGCCTATTCATTTCCTTTATCCATTTTTTATTGGTCTTTTATTTGGGGGGTTCTAACTCTTTTTGGAGTTCTTTAAATATTTGAGATATTAGTATTCTATTTGAGGAGTAGCTGACAAATTACAAACTGTACTGTTATAAACATGGGCGCTGTGGTAAGGCATTTTTAATTCTCCTAGGAAAATGTCAAATAAGACCAATAATTCTAGTTTTTTGAGGGATTTGTACATTGATTTCCACATTGGTTGCACCATATTGCTTCTGATTTAATATTTAGATTTTTGATCTGTTTGGATTGTAGTTTAGTATTTTATGAGAAATATGGTCTATCCTCAATCTTCTACATGTGTATTGCCAGTTTTCCCAGCATCATTTGCTAAAGACTCTGTTTCTTCCAGTATATGTGTTTGGCCTCTTTGTCAAACTACAGATGGCTGAATGTTCCCAGGATTGTTTCTGCATCCTCTATTCTATTCCATTGATTGACATGTGTCTATGTGTGTGTGTGTGTGTGTGTGTGTGTGTGTGTGTGTGTGTGTATGGGTGACTATGCTGTCTTTATCACTGTAGCTTTGTAATATAACTTGAAATACGAATTGTGATAATTCCTGCTTTGCTCTTGTTCTCCAGAATTGTCTTTGCTACTCTGAGTCTTTTCTAGTTCAATTTTAGGATTATTTTTCTAGTTCTATAAGAAATGCCATAGAGATTTTTTATTGGGATTGCAATAAATGTATGTACCAGTTTGAGGAGAGTTATTTTGACAATATTGGCTCTATCTATTCAGGGACAGAGAATATATTTTCATTTTCTGATGTCCTCTTCAATCTCCTTTTCCAGAATAGTACTATGCTTTTCCCACAGAGGACTTTTAGATCCTTTCTTAGGTTCATTCCTAAGTTTTAAATTTTTCTTGAAGTTACTGTGAATGGTATTATTTTCCTAATTTCTTTTTCAGTGAGTTCATTATTGATGTACAGAACACTATTGATTTTTGTGTGTTGACTTTATATCTTGCTATCTTTCTGAATTTATTAATTCTTGGTGACTTTTTGTAGAATTCTTTTGGATTTTCTATATAAGGGGTCATAATATCTGCAAATAAGGACAGTTTGACTTCTTCCTTTTTTTATAATATTTATTTTATTTGATTTTCTTATCTGATTCAAGTATTATGTTAAATAGGATAGTGGACATCCTTGTGTCATTCCTGATTTTAGAGGAAAAGCAGATTCTCCCCATTTAATATGATTTTGGCAATAGGTTTGTAATAAATGGCTTTTATCAGATTGAGATAAAGTCCTTCTACACCTATTTTCTTCATGGCTTTTACCATGAATGGATGTCGGATTTTGTCAAATAACTTTCAGTGACTTTAGAGATAATTATGTCATTTTTGTTCTTGATTCTATTTATGTGACACACTACATTCATTGATTTGTGTTATGTTAAACTATCTTTACATCCTTGATGTGACATATTATTTTGTTCATGATTTGTTGCATTCTTTTGCCACTATCTTGATGAGAATCTTTGCATTTATGAGCTTGAAAGAGATTGGTCTGTAGTTTTTTTCTTTTTCTTTTTTTTAGTTGAGTCTTTGTCTGGTTTTGGAATCAAGGCAATGTTTGCTTCTAGGAATAAGTTTGGTAGTATCCCTTTCCTTTCAGTTTAAACTGTCTAAGAAGAATTGATTTGTTTTTGGTAGCCCTTGAGGTTCCTGTAGAGTCCATTGGTGAATCCTTTGTGATCTGGGCTTACCTTAGTTGGTAGGCTTTTTTCTTTAATTTTGTTTCCAGTTACTGGGTTATTCAGGGTTTCTATATCTTCTCATCTTCAATTTGGTAGGTCATTTCTACCTAGAAATCTACCCATTTCTTCTAGATTTTCCAGTTTATTGGAGTATAGGTTTTTAAGGTAATTAATTACAATTTTATGGATTTTAGCAATGTTCATTGCAATTTTGCCTTTTTAACTTACAGCTATTTTGTTATGGTTTTTTTTCTTTACTTTTTGGTATTGAGTTTGTGACCTTGAGAAAATTACTGATTCTCTGAATTTCTTCATATAAAAGTGGGGAAAATGATTATTCTTTCCTCATAGAATTTTTAAGCCTAAAATTAGTTTACATAATGACTTCATAGTAGGACAGAAAACCCAAGAGATATTATTTGTACTAGTTATGTTACTATTATAACCAGGTAAGTATATATTCATGAATTCATATAAAACATGGCAGTCTATGAGTAGAATTTTGAAAAAAAAAACACGTTTTAACAATCTAATTGACATCTTGAAGCCATTTCCGACAAAGTCTTCTTTCTGTACTGCTTTATTGCTTACAAACCTCTTCAGTTTACTTCTGGTGGTCAGCAAAAGATGTCCTTGTCACAATCTCCAAAACTTAGGAAGAATAAATTATGGGACAAAGGTAAATTAAGTAGTGCAGAGAGAATTCAGGTTGCGACTCAGCTGACCTTAAAAATAAGGATGTTATCTTGGATTTTCCAGCTGTTCACACTGTTATCAAGATGGTCATTAAAAGTCAAAGGGGAAGGCAAAAGACCAGAGGACCAGAGAAAGAAGCACATGTGACTCTAGAAGAACAATCATCGCAGAGGTACTGGCTGAAAGGAATGCAACGCTGTAGACAGCTTGATTTTATTCAGGCCTGTGTTAAAGTCCAAATCTAGAGAACAATGAGGTAATAAAATTACTTTAAGCCCTTGTGCCTATGGTAGTCTTACATCAGCAGTAGAAAGCTCATACTCCTCTCCACCCTTTTACCTTAATTCCTTTGACTAACACTTAAGGACCTTTTCAGGAAACTTAGCTGGCTTCTAATCGCCTCATCTAGCTTGCCTCAACACCACCCCAGACCTTTTCTATTTCTTATTTAATATTTCTTACTTTTCAAAATAAATAAAACATAGACTTGTGTCTCAAAATTTAAGATCTTTAAGATCTGCAGGTGTAACTAATTTTAGACTATTGTGTAGCCCTCATTCAACAGCCCCTCCTGTTTTTTGGACCTCTACCTCTATGTGAAAAACTTGACTTTAGTACTTAAGTGCCTTTCCACTTCCAGTGAATTTTCGACTTCAACAAGAATTTCACATTTAAGAGCCTTTTCTTGATTACCTTCTCTTTTCCAACCACTTATTATTGTTAAATTTATTCTGTGTCTTTCAATTTTTGTCTTCTAACACATCTCCAAATCCACTAGGCCCATACTGGCTTTTCTACCTTCCTATGCAGAATCAACTTCATGATAAATTTCTTAGTTATGCACTTAGTAAGTCTTACCTGTTTTCCTAACCCTTCCTAATGGCATTCAGTATTCCTATCATAGGTCAAATGTGCTTGATAAAATAGCAACAGATTGTTCTTGAAATTTCTTGGTATCAAGCTTTCTCTTAGGTTGTCAGTTACATAACAATCTTTATTTTAATTATTATTAAAACTCTTGCAGTGACTGCTCCAATTTTTTTCCCTTTGTCTTCAAATCTTCATCCTGTTTATTGGCCCATTACAGTCTCATTGATTAACCTTGCTTCTAATTTTCATGAAAAATAAGAAGCTTTTTTTAAAAAAATAAACTACATCAATCACCAACTAATTTAATTTGTCACATGTTCCTTTCAGTCATAATATAAAGCAACTACTTGGCAAGCTTAAGGTCACAGGAACAGGCAGAAAAAATTTTACTAGTGTATTAGTAGGAGTAATATACCATTCTCACTTCCACCCCTTGATTCCTAGATCCATAAATCCTAGCTGAGACAGACACAGTACAAAGGATGTTTATTCAAAGCACACACAGCCTTTTGAAGAATGCTGCCCCACCACTGCAGGCTACTGCCAACTAGCTAGCACTGTAACTATGTCTTCAAAAGACCATTCCACATTTCTATCAATTTCGCCACTTTTGGATTGTGAGGAAAATGTAAGGCCAGTGAACTTCATGAGCATAAGCCCATTGTTTCACTTCTTTGGTTGCAAAATACGTTCCTTGGTCAGAGGCAATGTGTGGAAGCCCATTATGATGAATAAGACATTTTGTGAGTTCATGGATAATAGTTTTTCCAGGAGCATTTATGCACTGGGAAGGCAGATCCATATCTAGAATAAGTGTCTATGCCAGCAAGGACTATGTGCAGTTCCATGATGGAAGCAGTCCAATATAATCAACCTGACACTGGGTTGCAGGTCAGTCAATCACAGAAATAGTGCCATATTGAGGACTCAGTGCTGGTCACTGTTGCTGGCATATTGTGTATTCAGCAGTGGCTGTAGCCAAATCAGCCTAACTGAGAGAGAGTCCATACTGATGAGTCTATGCCTAGCCTCCATCCCTGACAACATGGGCAATCTGTTGATGAGACTATTGGACAAAGACAGGCATGACTGAAGAAAGAGATTGACTTCTATCAACCAAGTGGGTCATTTTATTCACATGATTATTAACGTCCTCTTCCATCATGATCACTTTTTGGTGAGCATTTACATTGGCTACAAATATTTTTACATCTTTTGCCCCAGTGGAGAAGTCTATTCACAAATATCTGTTACCAGTTTTCTAGTCATGTCCAAGTTCCTGGCCATCCAGCCAGACCACTGTCAACAGCTCATGAATCAGTATACAGTCACACATTCACACATCTATTTCTCCTTCCAGGCAAAATGTACTACCAGGCTCCCTGCCTGAAGTTTTTCCCACAGTGACAATTTCCCTTCACCATTGTCCTTCAGGGATGTCCTGGAAAGGGGCTGTAATGCTGCAGTTGTCCACTTGTGAGTAGTACTTGAATAAAGCAGAATTATCTGTCAGGTCTTAGCCTTTTCTTCCTATGGCAGCTGATCAGGTGGTATACCCCACAAGGCTGTAGGTGAATTCTGGGAAACAGAAGGCAATATACCAGAAGTAGGAGCTGTGGGTATCTGGGCAACTTCATATAACTTACTTATATGCTCTGGACCTGCTCTGGCTCTATCACACATATACCATTTCCATTTAATGGTAGCCTGTTGCTGTGCGCATCCAACCTTATGACTTGGTGGATCAGATCATGACAGGCAATTCAAGTCACAGGGTAACCTAGTTCCATGGTCAACCATTTAGTTTCCACCAAGGCCCAATAGCAGGCCAAGATCTCTTTTTCAAAGGAAGAGTAGCTGTCCGCAGATGATGGCAAAGACTTGCTCCAAAATCCTAAAGGAATCCACTGCAATTCGCATGTGGGGGCCTGACAGAGACTTCAAACAGCTTCTATTCCAGCAAATGACACTTCAAGTAGCATTGGATCTGCTTGATCTTATGGCCCCAGTGGTAGAGCAGCCTACACAGCAGCCTGGACCAGTTGCAAAGCCTTTTCTCTTTCTAGACCCCACTCAAAACTAGCAGCTTTCTGAGTCATTCAGTAAAGGGTGAGAGTAAAATGTGTTACTTCCAGAATCCAAGGCCCCCTAGGCCTTGTGCCTCTTATTTAGTTATAGGATGAGCTAGATGAAAAACTCATCCTTTACCTCAGGAGGGAAATCTCTACATACCCATTCCCAATACCAAAATTGGTATCAGTCAGTGCTCACTAAAAAAACATTTAATGCAAAATATACAAATACATAAAAATTTATAAGATTGCCTTACAGTGGCCACACACAGAGTCAGATATAGAAGAGTATAAAAGTCTGTCTGTGCACCAGAGTCCTGTAAGATCCAGTCAAAAGCCTGAAGTTCGGTGTCCTGTACAAGGCTGTATTAGGAGTCTGAAGGGTCTGGCAAGATGAGAGACATCATCCAAGATGAAGGCAAAGAACTGGGCTCTTCCCCCAAAACAAAAGAAACCTTTTATTCTTTGTTTCCCTTTTATATCATTCTGGTAACAGTGGAGTGGTCTTCTACATCCAATACTATGCTGAGACAATTTAGTTGGGCAATTCTTATACATTTTGACACAATCAATTAACTGTCATAACATTACTATAGCTTTTGTCATTTTCTTCTCCTCAGCATACAATAGGTCAGCCATCTTCATTAAATTAACTCATTGTATTCTACCATAGTAATGCAGTATAGCTCCTCTTCCCTCTTGAAGATCAGTTTCTCAAGGTGTACTCCTAGCACACCTATGAAAGACCTATGTATCACAAATGTTAGTTAGGTTTCAGATAGATTTGTGAAATATATTTTTGTTTTCATTTTATATTTTGGAAATTCAGTTCTATTTGCAACTAATTGTCTTACCTTTCAGTTTCATGATGTTTCTTAAGTGTAGCAAAGGTCTTTAGAGAAACAAATCTCCTAAACCATCGAAAATGACTTATATTTGTTTTTACCATGAATTGAATGAGGAATATCAACTACAAAACAAAGCATTGCATATATGGCTAAAACTTCAACATAATTACTTCCAAGTTTTCTTATTTCAAACCTACCTCTGCTTAACCTGGATTACTGCCAAGGAAACATACATTTTGCTCATTTGTCTTATTGCTCTTATTTAACATTAATTGATGGATTGGTGTTGGCTATATAATTTTGAACAGTTTGACACCGAGAAAAATAACTGTTGTAACTGAAGGTTTGGGGAAATAGGCACTAAAAATATGAGCATCAATAGAGGTTCAGTGAGGAATATGGAAGCCAAACTATATAACCAAGGAAATTAATATTAGTGAAACATTATACTGGTGGTGAGAAGCAGTCTCCAGATAAGTGAGAGAATACTGAGGTGACTCAGAGATGTGAACTTGTCTGCTAGGGAAGAAATTGGTATTGCTTTAGAGCTGGGGAAACAATGGGGGAAAGTTTCATTGTGAGAACTGAGAAGTTTAGGGGAATGATCTTATCCAGCTTGAGAATGCACCTGTGAGAAATGAGACAGTTTGCCAGGAGCTGATACATTTGAGAAGTTAAGATGAATCTGGACTTTAGAAGGTAAAATAAGTGGGAGACTGGATGGCTGGAAGAAACTGCTGAAGACACAATGATAGAGTATTACTGTTTAGGTAATGCCTTCCACACTCTACAGTGACTTCTACTGATATAACCAATAAGGTATATAACCAATCAGCCAACTGGTAAAGGATGCATATCATTTGTAGAGTCCTAGCCCTAGTATTACAAAGGTAGGGTGTAGAAGTATGAATACAGAATAGAAAAGTTGTATTTTAAAATGCAACACTAATGAAAATTAAATCAAAGTCTTAAGCAGTGGTCAGGGTAACCATGTTTCACCTTAAAAATATTCAATGTGATCAATAACGAGCTTAAGATTTAAAAAAAATTGATGCCAGGAAGCAAGCCCAGTATGGGAACCCGCACCATGTGCAGGCAGCCACCAGACTGGAACAGACAGATCCCAGTCTCTCCCTGTGTCAGCACCATTTGTGGACCTGGAGCAGAGAGAAGGCCACAAGAGGAAGCAAGCCCAGTCTAGGAACCAGTGCCATGCCAGCCACTACCAGACTGAAATAGACAGACTCTTCCAGCTGACAAACAAGAAATACCACCCCCACCCCACCAGCCCCACCCCCTTTACCCCCACCATAAATGACTGGCTTATCCAGAGAAACAGAAGCTGGGATGATAGCTATGGAAGTGAAATGCAATTGGATGCCTGTGGTGCTTTGGCATTTCACTAACATTGTAGGTCTAGTGCCAGTGGTCTGATCATAGGTTCAGAGGATAGCGGTTTAAGCATTGTGGCATCTAGGAGGGGATCTCCTTCTGAGGATTACAGTCACTGTTGATTCTCAATGGTCTTGTTTGGGAAATCCTATATCATATCCATTGTTTTGTTGGGTTGGGTTTTATTTTCGTTTTGTTTATGTCAAATCCCATGGCAGGAGCAGCTATTTCAAAGATAGCAAGAAATAGTATGGTAGCAATTTTGGATTTACTATTGGCTTGTTTTGAAGTCTTTTATTGCATTCACTATTTTGTTTTTATTGTTTCTCTTCTATTATGTTCTGTTTGATTTTTACTGTGTCAAAAGTTATCTACAGCTATTTTGAAGACATCGAGAGGCATTATGATAACTATTGTTGATTTTGTAATGTTTTGAAGTCCTGTATCACTTACACAGATTTTGATTGGCTTTATTGTTTTATCTTCTTTAAAAGTTAAAAGGATTTTAAAAATTAATATACTTTCAGTTTGTCATTAGACATGCACTTGAGTATATTATCGCCATTATTTGAACATCAAGCCTAGAACCTATATAGCATTATTCTAGGTATTTAGACTGGAAAAGAACAGGTAACTTCTTGCCTTTAAAACTTTCATTCTGTGCAGGGGAAAAGACAGTAAATATATAACTTGTTAGGTGATAAGAGTAATTATAGAGAAAGTAAACCAAGTTAAAGAAATTGATTTTTGGATGGGGCAAGCCCTTTACTATGGATAGTACTAAATGACTTAACAATAAAGTGAATTTGATTCAAAGATCTAAGGGAAATATGAAGGAGCAAGCGTGATGATTGTATGAGTAAAATCTTTGCACTAGGAAAGACTTGCTTTGTTAAATGTGAAGTTGGTGACTATCTTGCAAGTGGTAGGTTTTTCTTTTTTGCTCTGCACTTTATTTGTATAATTCTGTGATTCTAGGTAACACCAGCTTATTATCAAATATGGTAGAAATTTAAGCATTGTACACAACATTGATCATGTCTTCTAATGGTTATTTTTCTTTACGCGTTATGCAAAATTTACCAATGGTAAGGGGAGCTATCCCAAGTGCATAATATTCTACCTGTACAGTTAAATACAAACTATATTTCAGCAAGTGATGAAATTCTAGTAACAGTCTCACATTTTTAATTTGGATTATTGGGCTAACTCTAACATGTCCAGCATTGTACATAATTACTTCTTTGTTGAAAATGACAATCATTTTTTTAGCTCAGAGTTAATGAACATTGGTAAGTGGCAAACAGTCCTTGAGGCAGAAAGCTGGATGGACATCACACTCTACTCAAAACAATGAAACCACTGTTAGCACTGGGATCATGTTGATTTTTGTTCAGATTTTTTTTTACATGCATACTTTACTACTCAAAGATGTCAAAAATCCTCATAAGTTAGCTATAATTATTCCCTCCATCTTTTTATTACTCAAAGAATGTGAACTTACCTGTAAAGAAAATTAAGAATGGTATAAAATTTAGCAATATTTTTACACTAAAGTTTTTTTTTTTTTTAAAAAGTACAGCAGTTTTAACCCTTGGAAAAGTGAGTTTTCCTAGTAATATAAAGTAATATTTTTAATCAGTAATAATTTTCAACATAAAAGATTGATGCATGTTTATCTAAATTGTATTCATCTGAGAATAATATAATTTGAGGGTGGACACATTTAGAAAGCAAAAATTTGAGTTTCCTTAGTAAATTTGTTCTGAACTCAGAAAACAGAGGAATCTTGCGAGATCACTCAGTGGTGATCCCTGCAAGGCAATAACCTGTTTCCTGCACAAAAAATCTACTGCATATGACTGGCAGCATTTGCAGAGAATTTTACCTCTGTGCCTAGGTTCCTCTAGCTGTCAAGCAAAGATAACAGTAATGCTATCCTTTTGGGGAAAGAAGCATATGCTTTGACATTTCTGGTTGATGATAGTGTATTGTATTCATCTGAGAATAGTATGAGGGTGGACACATAACACAAATTATTATTAGAACACAATGAACATATACACACAAAACACCAGCATCGTACTCTTTAAGTACTTAAATAACATTCATAAATACTGCTCTCCCATGCTCTCTTTTATTTAGATGAAGAATGTAATCATAGCAAGCCACTATTCAATTTTTCCAAATGCAGAGGAAATACTCTTTTCTAAAAAGTTCCAGATTATTCTTTTGAGAAGTACTAAGCCTATTAATTTCTCATGGTCTCTGTGGCAATCGCACAGTAGCCTCCATAGTAAGCCTTTGGTGCCTTTTTAAATGTTGGCTAAATTACTTCTCATGTAGAGTAGAGCCATCAGTGAAAGACCTGGGGAATAAAATTGGTGAGCGATATTAAAATTTTGGTTGTTTAACATTTAACTGAATCTCAACAACGTGTTAAAGTGCTATCTAAACAGATAATTAGCTAGTCGTTGTGCAGTGGGCTGTCTAAATTTAGCAGTGAAATTAGGTTTAGGGAATGTGAAAATAGGATAAGAAATTTTCTCAAGGGAAAAAGTGGTGTCAGCACAGCTGAGGAATGTCACAATAGTTGTATTTCGTCAATTATGATCATCATCAGGGGATCTCCCAGCACGATGCAGGACAAGATTTATTCATAAATGCGCTGTGAGGATAGGTAATAAAGTGATTGCTTCAGGAGACAGGCTTAAAGGAGATGACAGAGGCAGCACGCAAAGGAAGGGAGAAATCTGGAGATGAAGGAAAAGAGGGACTAAATTCAGTAGTGAAAGGCAAGCAGGAGGGGGAAGTTGAAGAAAACAGAGAGGCAGGGAAGAGGTAAAATGATGTGTAGTCTTGGAGATGAAGAACCCATTGTGAGCCAGTGGGCTGAGGGTGGGGAGACCCTAGCAACTGAAAGGAGAGGACAGCATGGTTTGGGGTGCGGAAAGCTTTAGTTTAGTAAGTACAGGTTCCTTTCTGGGTGACTGTGCCCTGTCTTACTGAGTACATTCCTGGCAATGTGGTGGAGAAGGCAGGACCTATATAAAATTAATGGTTGTCAGACCTTAGGACTGGAGTCCTTCGTCTCCACCCCTCCTCTACCCCCGCGGACTGTCCGAACTGTCCATCCTTTTTCCCCCAGAACCGTGGGCGCTTGGGGCTTCAAGGTCAAGCCACCTGGGCTGTGCTGGGCGGACAGAGGGTCACGGTGGACCACAGACACTCATCTCACGGGCAAATGTCTGATAACTTCTGGAGGTCACTTTTCTGCGATCAGTTTAAAGGAAAACAAGAAAATAAAACGACACGTGCGAACATGCAACTAACCAAAGAAAGACACCATCGCACCAGAAAGCCTTTGGCTGGGGGAATGCCATGGCCTCCTGTTGCAGCCGCCCGGCCAGGAAAACGGACACCGGCAGCCCAGAGAAGCAAGGCGGGAGAGCAAATCTCCTGGGGTCTGGCTCCTTGGCCAGCTCGGCGGGCCCTTCCAGGCCGCCCTCCCGGAGAAAGGAGCAGGAAGGTGGCCCGAGCCGCAAGCCTCGGCGAGCGACGGGGGCGGGGAGTGGAGCTGAAAGAAGGGAGGGATGCGGAGAGCACGGCCGAGCCGGGCGCCCGGAGGAGGACAAAGTCTCCCCTTTCAGTCCCCGCCGCCGAAGACGAGCAGGGCACTGGTCGGTCGGGAAAGCCGCCTCCAGCTTCCCAGACAGGAGCCTTTAGCTGGAACCACGCAAGGGCAGCCACATCCTGGGTTCCCCTCACCACACCTCCTCGTCCCGGGCCCCGCCAGAGGAAGAGAACCGCCCGGGAGTGAGATCGTCCCGCTGCCCTCAGCCTCAGTCAGCGCCGGGGACGCGAGGACCCGCGAGGGGCGGAGTGGGCGAGACCATTGGAAACGCTGGGGAGGGGGGAAACGAGGCAGGGACGAGGGGCGGGGCTGGGTAACCTAGTCCAGATTTTCCCGTCCCTTTGAAAGCTCTGCTTTGGAAGAAACCCCGTTACCAAAGTGGATAAAGAAGTCTTTTTTTTTTTTTTTTTGAAAGAGGGAGGAGTGTATATAGGAGGGCGGGGTGAGAGAAAACGCGGCTTGCACCCGTGGAGCAGACTCGAGCGCGAGTTGCGGGGCGGGCGAGTCCCAGCGCAGCTCCGAGGGTCGGCTCCTCTCCCCCTCCCGCGAGGGCGGGGTGGTGCGTTCCGAGTTCCCAGGAGTTCGCGGCGGGCGGGTGCCGGGGGGAGGGGAGGGGAGTGGCGGCGGCTGTGGCGGGCGGCTCTCGCCTCGACCCGGGCAGTGGCGTCTGCGACGGCGGAGTCGCAGCAGCCGCGAGCGCTCGGCACAGTGTCAGGCGACGGCGCCAGAGCTGGGAGTTAGGGACAAGCGCGCCGGACCTTCCGCCGTGGTCGCCGCCGCCGCCCGGAGCCTGAAGCGCCCGGGCCCGGGAGCGCGGGGGGCGGGCGTGCGGGCCGGCGGGCTGGGGGGCGGGAGGGGGATGGCGCCGGCCGCGCCGAGTCCCGGAGGTGGCAAAGCGCAACTTTCCCCCGCCGCGCCCTTCGCGGCCGGGCTCCTGCTGCCGCCCCCGACGCCGCCGCCGCCGCCGCTGCTGCTGCTCTTCCCGCTGCTGCTGCTCTCCCGGCTCTGTGGTGAGTGAACAGCGGCAGCGGGCGCGGGCCGAGGGAGGGGCTGCGGTCCGGGCGCCACAGCCGGGCCGGACAGGATCGGGTCGGGCCGGGCCGGGCCGGGTCGGCGGTGCTGCCTTGGGGCGGTTGGCGGAGCTGGCGGGTGCCACGGACTTTGACTGGAAAGTTTTGGCCGCGCCTGGGGCGAGGCTGGGGAAGGGCTGGGCCTCGGGCCGGTCGCCAAGCCCAGTGCCGGGGTCGGCGCCGTTGCTTTGGTGCACGGAGCTTCTCGTGTGCTCGGGACCGTTACCTCCCGGCACCCTCGCGGAGGAAATGGGCAACGCAGACTTCTGGGCAGGGTTAAGGTGCAGGGATGCACGCCTACTACTGTGTCCCTTTTTTCTTTTTCTTCCCGGTGAAACTTGAGCTGTGATCCCGGAAACCAACCCTAAGACCAAAGCCCGACAGAAAGAAGCTTTTGGGTCCACCCTCGTGGCCTTCCACCCGGTGAAGGCACCATCTTAACCCACCCTGCTGCAGCATCCCCTTCAGCCAGTTTTCTCCGGTTCTCCGGACCCATTCTGCCCTGGTAGCCTCTCATCTTTTTGGATAGAGCCCCACCATTACTGCCTTCTAGTTGTAGGACGTCTCTCTCGGGGTCCCTGGGTGTTTTAGCAAATTATATTTGTTCCAGAGTCAGTGCCTGAGTGCATCGATTG
Organism: Hydrochoerus hydrochaeris; assembly: GCA_004027455.1. Classification (NCBI taxonomy): domain Eukaryota; kingdom Metazoa; phylum Chordata; class Mammalia; order Rodentia; family Hydrochaeridae; genus Hydrochoerus; species Hydrochoerus hydrochaeris. Next base: position 225,812 of record PVLA01000464.1, on the reverse strand, counting down.
TTTCCAGGTTCTTATCAAATAAGCCCCCGCCTCTTCTCTTCCCAGTGTCTTTCTGACTGACCTCTTGTTTTGGTACAGTTTTCCTGTCACATTTGGGAGTATCTCTGTACATTCTGTACACAGATATCTGAGACGGGAGGCCTACTTTTTAATGATCATGTTAAAACCTTTTGTTGAGAGTAAAATAGTAGTACGTGGTAATAAATATACGACAGTGATTTGAGAAAATGAGAAGCCCATTCTTTGGAGATTAGCTCTGAATGTCTGAGTAATTTCAAAATATTGTTACTCACCCAAGGGGTCTTACTTGGGGAAGGTGGAGGGGTAAAACTTACACTTCTTCAAAGACCTGTTTTCAGTGTATCATGGAATCTTATGCTGAAGTTTTATCAATATTTATTAAAAGGAGTAGTGTAATTTTTGGAGAAAGGGTAATGTGGTTAGAGGAGTCAGGGTAGTTGATTATGGAGGCAAATCTAGTACACCCTGTAACTGAGAATTCCCTACCAATTTACCATCACATATACAAAGCATCAGATGTGATGCTGTATCAAATAAAAGTTTCTGATTTACACAGAGGTAGTATGATAAATGGTATGTCATCTAATAGAGTGTTTCTGTATAGCCACTCCTCAGATGGTCTTAATGCTATTACTCCTTTAAATTGAGTTTGTGTGCTTTTCTTATTTTCTGTTAAGAAGGACTGTAAATGGTGCTTACAAGTGAGTTTGAAGATAGTGGAAAGGAGGATGAACAGTTTCCTATCCTGACTTAGTTTATGTTAAGGACTGAAAGACTAATTTGTGCTCTATTGCAGTATATTTGTGCTCCATTGCAGTATGTTTGTGCAGTTAGGCAAAGTCCTGTGGAAGACACAGTAATATGAACAGATGATATGGAAGGAAACTTTGTTTAATAATTTCATAGTAGTGCAAATGATGTCCATTTCTTTTTGAAGGAACACATTGGTTTTTCACATGGAATAATGTGCTCTTAGAGGAGCATGATAGTTTATTTTAGAACATCAAAATTTAAGCAGTGTGTGTATATAGACTGAGATTTAGAGGAGTATACATGAAAGTTTTTAAGAGTCTCTCTGCTTGTAGTTGTAAACATAGATACTAGATTGGTGTTACTGTGCACTGTTCACTTAAAAAGCTTCCTTTTTTGGCATATAGTGTTATAACACCCTAATTTGGGAACTCTTACGTGACAAGTTTTTTTGTTGTTGTTGTTTTTCCCATTTACATTTTAGAATTCAGTCTTTGGGACCAGGTATATAGCTCAGCAGCACAGCACCTGCCTGGCAAGTGTGAAGTCCTGAGTTTGATTCCTGGTACAAAACAAACAAACAAACAAACAAACAAAATTGCAGAATTAGAGTTCAGTCTTTGTATGACCCAGTTGTTGTGACTTAGAGATGTTAGTAAGTATGGAAATAATTTTCTCCATATATGCTATTTGTTGATTTATCAACTTGTTGATCTAACTACTAATGTTAGTACTAATAGTCATGGTATTACTTACAAGATTTGTCACATACTTACATTTGAGTTTTAGCATTGAAAATATTTTTACATTTGAAAAGATTATCTGATGCTTTGTTAATCACAATGCTTTGCTTTATTATTTACATTTTTTATATATTTCTCAATTTACTGCTGCCTTTGCCATGGTGAACTTTTTCCTGCTAATTTGTTAAAATTGTCCCTCACAACTGGTAAGACTTCATATTCTGAAATCCATACAATTTTGTTAGGTTTGCTGTTTGTTTGGGGAGATATATATCATCCCATTTAGAAATCCACTTCTTTAAAATGAAAATTTTACAAGTTAATAAATTGCCACCTATTTTTTTAAAGGCTAAAGATTCCTAGGTACAAAGAATGAGAGTATTAAGTTTATAACAAATTCTGAATTGACTAGACTCATTTAATTCTGAAATTCCACATTTCTATATGATGACAGTAATCAATTCATTATCAGATTTATTTCATATATCTTTGTTAAATTTTTCTTGAGGTAGAGAATATTCACATAGATGTGGTATTCATGAATGAGAAGATAGACTGACCTTGTAAGGACCCATTTGGCTCTGGGATTCTACAACTCTTCACAGTTTTAGCAAGCTTTTTAAGATGGTTGTTTAGAAGATGATAGAAAAAAAGTTCTAATAGGGGACCTTTAAAATTAGTTTGAGTATTTTTTTAAGTGATAGTTACTTGGAGGCAAAACACAGGAGGACAGTCCTGGCGTTAAGATTCTTAAGAGTGTTTTGGTAGGCATAAAGGAAAGAGGTGATTATAACTTAGTTTATTTATGGTAAAGGTGTACATGAGGTACTATGAGTTGTATCTAACTTACTAGGTTTAAAGGCAGATATATAGGGCAGGGAGTGTGCGTGTGTGTGTGTGTGTGTGTCTGTTGTGTCGGACTATGTGTTTAACAGACAAGTGATACCACAAAGCTACATCCCCAAGCCCTAAAAATCATTTTTTAAAAGTCATTTGAGTCAGAGTCTTGAGAGTAGATGTATAATAATGATATAATACTGTAATTTCCCTTTCTTTTCTGGTTTATGTATACTTTAGTTACTAAAAGGGCAGTTTGTACAAAAATTATAGATGTCAATTATAGATGTGAACCATTGGCAGGTTATTTATATTATCTCTTAATAGGATTTTTTTGTGGATTAAGTGAAAGAATTACATAAATGGTTCATGTGTACGGAATGCAGTAACACTGAAATATTAGTATTTATTATGTTTTACAGCATATATCATTTAACCTGGTATTGGTGATACTTAAATTTTGTTCTGGTGTCTGGAATACTTGTGTTTTTAAGTTTAATGATTTTGGTGTATTTGTACTGAGTGTGTGGTCTTTAAATATTGTTGATTGATATAAATGTGCAGAAAATGAGTTTTCAGACTGTAAGGATATAGCAGTATTATTTACTCATATATTTGTATGGAAAGTAGTTGAGTCTTCCCTCAGTGATGGTGAATGCATTTGGCAATTCCATAAGGTCACTTTATAGAGAATTAGTGGTAATACTGAAAAGGTGGAAGTGAAAGAGTAGTCATAATTTAGCTTCTGCTTGACCCTTTGCCAATAACGTCAGGTTGAGGCGAAGAGTATATATTGCCTAGATGATGAGTTTTTCCATATTCTAAACGTATATTATTGGAAAGTAGAGTAAATTTAGAAGCAAGCAGAAAAGCTAAACTCTTTCTTGAAGTTAGCTGCAGTATCAGAAGTAGGAATCAGAAAAGTCGACCAGTTACATGTTTGTACATATATTTCCTAATTTACCTTGCTTGTGCCAAATAAGTTGAATATTCCTTATCTGAAATACTTGAGACTAGAAGTATTGTGGGTTTTGCTATATTTGTATATACATAATAAGAGATTTGGGAATATGACCCAAGTGTAAACACAAAATACATTTGTTTCATATCCTTACACACATAGCCTGAAAATAATTTGATGTAATTTTTAAATAGTTTTGTGGATGAAGCAAGGCTTCATATTATACAATTTATGGAATTTTCTACTTATGGGTATTATTTTGTTACTCAGAATGATTTTGATTTTAGAGTATGTTGGATTTCAGATTTTTCGGATTAGGAATGTTCAGCTGTTCTTACATATAATATAACTTAGTGGCTGAATGACTATGGTGTAAATTTTATATCTATATAGTTCTGGAATAAAATTTACCAGCTGTTTAAAGTTTATTGAACAGAAGCTGGATGTGGTTTATCCTTGTCAAAAAATAGTATTTTGATATTCTGTATTTTATCTAGTAAAATTGGTAAATAATATATTTTATACCGTATTCTCTAACCAATTAGTGTGTTCACAAAAGTTTACACTACGCCCTATATGATTTATTAAAAGTGAAATGTAGAATTAACAGAATTAATATGAATATATAAGTATAGGATAAAATAAATAACCTTTAAGTCAATAATGAAATTTTAAAAATGATTTTGTATGCCAGTCAGATCCAAAAATCTGAGCACCGATAGTTTGCCATACTTTTGATTAACTTAGACGGTTTTGTTTAAAATTATATTTAAATTTCTCAACATGAATCCTTTCCTGAATTTCATTAATGATTTTTATTTTTGTACTCCCATTACGGTTTAGCCATTTATTAAAGTTTACTGCAGTCCTTTTTCAAGAGTGGGCTTCGAGATTTTTTTCTTAAATGGCTCATTTACAATGTAGGTCATCAATTCAAAATTTTAGAGATGATTGCCTTCTTTGAGTAGATATATACATATTACAGGAACTATAGTTATATGAGGATATTAATTACACTTTTAATGTGCATTGTACCTATTTTCTTTAATACAGAATCCAAGAGGTTGTTTTCTTTGCAAACCTATTGATTGCCTATCACTTATTCTGCTAATTGAGATGAGTAGGAAAGGGCTGTTGCCTTATGAATAGATATTTATAAACTGTAACTTAAGCCACATGTAAAAACATGCTAGTTCATAATTGGATTAAATAGCTAACAAATGATAATTAAATTCTTAGTTTCAAAAATGTCAAACTTCTTTAAAATAGGTTGACTGTTGTACCCAGTAGAGGATTTTTAGATTCATGGGCTATATTTCTTCAGAAGAAATAAAATTTTTTAAAAAGTAGGATGGAGGGGCTATATAAAATATAAAAGAGGAGGATGGAGGAGCTATATAAATTGAGAACAGAGGCCCCAGGTCCTATACTGGGACATCTAGTGGTCCTGGCTTATTGGGAGCTGGACAGCACAGCAATAGGTGAGCAGAGGGTACAACCAAGGAAAGCTTCATCTTTTATCAGTATTAACAGCAGCAGATCCCCATCTCTAGCTTTACTGCCTGAGCTCTGCCTCCAGGGTCAATCACTAGCAGCATTAGATTTTCATAGGAGTGCAAACCCTACTGAGAATTTTGCCTGGGGGGAAATTTAAGCTATACAATTCTTAGGAGTATCTAATGCTTCATGTTTTGAGGTGGAGCTGAGGCAGTGATACTAGGGCTAGGTCTATAATTATTATGTATCCCAAACATATACTAGTAAAAGGAAAAAGAAAAACCACCCTTCCCCATCCATGGGAAAATTGTTTTCCAGGAAACTGGTCTCTAGTGCCAGAAAAATTGGGAATCATTGATACAAATCACTATCCCAGATCGCAATGGACAGCAAAAATAGGGTTATAGGTGTATTCAACACAGACGCTGTAGAATTTTTTTAAAGAACAGTGCCAGATGACTGCTGGGTCAATAGTTTGAGTTAGAAGATTGGGAATGGAGCCTGGCTTTTGAGATAATCATATTTTGAGATTGAAATATTTGTGTCACCTTCAGATTCTTCTTCCTGACAATTCTGTTCATCATGGCATTTTTAATACTGTCTTGGCGAGACATGATCACTCTTCTAGAAGACATACTCCACTGTTATTCACTGTAGGTGTGCTCACGTGCTTGGCACATGAGTAATAGATAAATATATTTGAAGAGTTTAGCAGCTAAATTAAAAATAGTCTCATATAAATAGTCAACATTATAAATAGGAATACAATATGAGCTACCAAACTTTGTTTTCCTGATGCCACATTAAAGAAAAAACTGTGCCGGTGATACTGCTCAGCAGCACAAGCGCCTACCTGGCAAGCACAAGGTCCTGAGTTCAATTGCTGATACCAAAAAAATAAAGATGAAACAAGAGGAATTAATATGTTTAGTACAAGATAACTAAAATACCATGTCGGCATGCAACTGATACTAAAATTGGGATACAGGTTACATTTTATTCCATACTAAATCTTTGAAATCCTGTGAATATTTTACAGGTAGTGATCATTTCAGTTTGAACTAGCTGTGCACATTTAGTGCACTCCTATTTAATTGTGTTGTAGCTGGTGGCTAAAGAAAGTAGATACTTAATTTACTGTGCTTTTTTATTTTTTATATTATTATTGTATAGTAGAATCTGGATTGTGGAGAACACTGTATGGGAAATACATCTTTGGAGATAGAGGTACCTGCTCATGGTATTAGTCCTGTCTTGAAAAGCATATATATTTTAAACTTGTGGTATGAACTGTAGAAAAGTTCATACCATGATAGGTCTGAAGATGTTCCTTGAGATAGTTCTCCATTTTTTTTTTTTTTAATTCCCTTTGCCCTCTTTAGTTGTCTCCCATTGTCTTACCTATTTTGAATCTCAAGCCTTTGCTTCATGAGCTTTTGGGAAGACTACAAGTCTTCCACCTTGCTTTGCAAAATCAGTTGTTTATTATTTAATGTGCCTGTAGTTTAAACACCTTCTGTGGAATGCGTTTTACTTTAATCATAGTACATCTTACTCTGGGTTTCAATTTTAGGAAAAAAGTGTGTAAATTTAAGATAATTTATTTTTTAATGAAAATATACTGCTATTAGGAAAGCCATGACCAAGGTACAGATATAAAAATATGTGTACAAAGAGCACCAACTGTTTGAAAATATTGTTTGTAATTAAAAATGTTTTTGACTTCCAATTACTTCAATTCAGAGGAAAAAATAAAACTATTAATGAAATATCAGTGTTGGTAAACTCTAGTGTGATCGATTTCATAGGGGAACTTTCTGTGAATTATCCATGGTAGATATGATTGCCATTATTAAAACATTTTATGCCATTGTTTTTAAAGATTATTAATAAAATTTCTTACTTGGTCATAGCTACTATGGGTTCAACTAGTGTTCATTTCACAAATGATATGGACTTGGGCTCTACTAACTTGATTTAAATTACAGAGAATCAATTATGCCAAAAGTTCAACTTCTGATGAAGTCAGACACTAAACTGCCTAGTTTTTAAGCCTCCTTAGAGATATACTACTGCTTTTATTTTAAATGAAATATTCGAAAATGCATCTCAGTTTTGTTCTTAAGAGATTCAAGTGGGAGATGGTACATGGATAAGAGTTCTGACTTGATTAAGAGTACAGGGTTAAATAGCACAGCATCATTTCTAACTAACTGAGTTTATTCTTGTTAACAGTGGTAGCAGACAGTCTAAAGCTCTGCTAGTCTGGTTGTTAAAGGAGGTAAAACATTACACCAAGAAAAACATCAAGAAACATGCAAATGTGTAGTTGTATGCAATATCAACTGTAGCTTCTTTATTCCTATTTAAAAAAGGGAAAAGAAAAAAATATGTATATACAAGATTGCTAAGATAGTTATACAACTAGTTTGTCTTAGTTCATTGAAAAGCAAGGTTTGTGCTAATATTGTTTGGACAAGATATATCTATATACAAGATATATCTTGTACTGTGAATACTATGAAGACAACAATACATAATGTATTAATTATTATAACTGCGTTACTAATCTGGAAACTGTTTCATTGTTTTTATCTTTTTTCTCTTTAAAATAAAAAAAGGGAAAAAAGAGGTTATAACTAAATGTTATCTAATGACACAATTTGACAAGTTCATAAGTAGAATGAACTGTAATACTGAAGTAACTGTTAGGAACCCCTGTTCCTTTTCCATTTGTAACCTTCTATTTGATGATGTGTATTAGTGCAATGATAAAGGATTCATAATTTTTTTCTTTTAAAGCTAGCTGGTATAGGCCCTACAGTTGACTTAATTTTTGAATAACAAAAAGAAGTCATATCAGGGCTAGAACTAGTAATACTGATTAAGACATATATTCTTAGCAGGAAATAAGACCTATCTGGTCAGATTATTGATACTCTTCTCTGTACTTAAACCAATAAAATTAGGAAATGAAAAAATTATTTTTGTTTTCCAATTAGAAAAATATTTTCAGCTTTTGAGATTTTTAAATTAGTCAGTGGCTATTTTGAGGCCCTACGTAGATTATTAACCTTATTTTTCATATATCTGTAAAAGGATGTGGGCATTTTTGTTGTATTTTTTATGGTTGACAGATGAAATGTTTAAATATATAAATATCTGGTGAAATTTGCATTCTCAAAAGTCTGTTGTCCTTGAAAAACTTTAGTCCTGATAGTGCATGTTAAAATATAAAATAAATCTGAAGTTTCCTAAGAAAAATATATTTTTCTTCGATGATACTGCTGTTGCTTTGCTGCCCCCTACAGTCATATAACATAGTCACTCTGGACTTTTCTCCTACCAGATGATTAGATACTTCCTTGACCTGCAAGCTTTAAATTTGGGGAATGAGTTGAGTAATACATATTTACTGTTAAAACATGGTGAAGTATAGTGACAATTAGTCACTACAGTTGATGTATTATTCAAGAAATAAAAGGCTTAGAAATTAGCTCTTTAAAGAAAAGGAAATATGCTCTGAGGATAGAAAGGAGATTACTGAGCATGAATCAGAAAACGGGTGATAGAGCATCACCATAAATGTAGTAGTATAGAGAATGCCCTGGTAAACATGTAATGTAGCTGCTTTCAATTTTATAAAACATAACACATGAAAAGACCTAGGTTCATACATACACACACACACACACATACACACACATATCACAGTATACTAAGTCAAATATGGCTTGTAAAAAGATAAATCTAGACTAGTCAAGGATAGATAATTAGAAGAGATTAAATTTTTGAGCTATATCTTCAAGAATAGGTAGAGTTCAGATTAGTACATTGAGGTTGTTTCCAGTAGGGAAGAGAGAATATTTACTTAAAACACAAAGTATGTCTTACACAGAAAGGACTCTCATGGGGTTTTTGGACTTTGCCATTAGGAAATATAATATTGGTTGCCAGGAGATTTGAATTAGAAGGAATGTGTGTGTGTGTCTTTTAAATCTAGTTACTTAATTTTTCTACCTGTTTCATATCTTGTAAAACTGGCTAAGTAATACAGTACTTCCTTCACGGATTTGCTGAAAACAAATTGCAATAAAGCGCTCTACAAATACAACTAAGAGTGTATAGCTTTATATTAGAAATGTAAACAGTATTTTGGGATTATGAAAGGAGGAGTAGAGAGGAGACTTAAAAAACAGCTAGTTTTCTAGCTGAATCTTGAAGGAAGAATTTAGATTTCCATTTGTAAAACAACTTCAGTGAAAAAGTGGGCATTCAGAAATGAAAAGAAGAGCACTGTATTGAGGACAACCCTCTCCCCACCTCCCTTTCTGAAGCGGTTAGACTGGTATACTAGGCAGTACAGCCCAGGTAACTGCCGAGTCAACTTACTGAGTCAGTTGTGTCTTTTTTTTTTCTTTTTCTTTCTTTTCTTTTTTCAGATATGATCTTTATAATTCAGGCTGGCCTTAAATTCACTAAGTAGCCCAAGCTGGCCTCTCACTCACTGAGATCTTCCTGCCTCAGTCACTTGAGTGCTGAGATTACTGGCATGTAGCACCATGCCCGGCAACTCTCAAATTTGAGAATATTGTATAGCTCTGGCAGTAGTATTAATGATACTTTGGCACCATGAAGATAGGTGAAAGGGAAAACTCGCAGTGGTCTATGGGAAGAGAGGATTACAGAGATAAAGTCATTAGAGGTATTCAAAGGGAGGAATGGATCCACAAAATGTATTTCATAATGTTTGGATATCATTGAGTGGGGAGAAAATGTTAGATACAAAGAGATTTGGATTTATCTCTTGAATGACTAGGAAAGTATGGTGAAAGAATTGAATAACCAGTGCAGTAATTCTTTGGAAGCATCTTAATTTTGGTACTTCTTATGATATATTTTTGAGCCATAGTTAGAAGAGAGAAGTAAGGGGTAGGGTGTATAATTGGAGTTACCAGGATTGAGGTATTTGGATGAGCTCTTTGAGAGAAAGAAGAGAACATGGTAAAGGTGAGGACAAAGAAGCTGAGGGAAGAAAAGTAAAAAGCTTGGACTAGCCAGGAGGGTGTGGGAACTTTTTTAAGATTGAAATATTTTGATTGGATATGTTGTTGAAGGGAGAGGGAAGACAAATCTGAAAAACATTTACTTAATAAATACATCTGGTAGTTAGAAACAGTGTTGATCAGTAATTTTAGTAAAAATGATTGAGAGAAAAATCGAATTTCAGGGAATTAACAAATGAGGTGCTAGTGAAAAAATAGTAATAGAGTAATGCCTACTCTTGGGAAAGATTAGAAAGTGAAATATTAGGGGAAATAATATATTGCTTATCACAGACTGGATGAACTCCATTCATATGTTGAACTTCTAATCCCTAGTATGATGGTATTTTCTCCCTGCCATTTGAAGATATAATAAGAAAGAAACCATCTACAAAGCAGAGTCTTTACCAGGAACCTGGCTATGCTGGTATCTTCCAGAGAGTTAGCCTCCAGAACTGTGAGAATTAATGTCTGTTGTTTAAGCCATCCAATCTGTAATGTTTCATTATAGCAGTCCAAGCTAAGATGACAACAGGATTCTTAGTTAACAAACTTCAGAAGCTTGACTCTAGTTAATAAAATTACTGAAAGATACTGTAAGGCTCAATTGTGGAAGTCAAGAAACAGAAAGGTATAAGCAGACATCTAGAACTTTAGAGCCACAACCAAGACACTGTTGAAGGACACTATGTCATGGTCATGACTTGCTGTTCCTTACATTACATACTGGATAGTTTAGCTTTGTGTCTGACTTAGCTTCTCAAAACTGGATGCTGTTTTTGCCATAGCCCAAGAACATACATGGTTTATAGGTTGTCTGCTATAGAAAGTTGGAAAGCTTTTTCATTTAAATGATTGTGTCTTTGAGAAAGAAATGAGAGCCCCATCATATAATATGGTCCAAGAACAGAAAGTAATCAGAAACATTAAAACATAAATAGGAGAGGCTAATGTTAATATGAAAGTCTCACTTTTTATAAGGAAAATAAAATTGCCTATAAATGTGAGAGGGATGTTACAGAGAAGCTTTGACCCTTGGTGATGTAAGTAATATACTTGAGAATAGTGAGTGTGAGGTTGTGTTATGATTTACGATAGAACTTTTAGGGGGAAAGCGGAATAAAATATCAACTAAAAAAAAAAAATGAATTAAGTGATGAGTCAGCATTGAAGGCACAAGTATAGCATGGGTTTGTAAAATGTATATGATATAATAATGTTTGTGTTTGTGCTTGTTAATATTTAATTGAGCACTGAATCTGCTAGAGCTTGTTCTAAGTATTATAAATACATATATATATATATAAATAAAGTATACTTTATTCTAGAGAAAAAGAAAAAATATTAGCTGCTACAAAATAAAATATCTTAAGGACTACTTGGATTTATATACTGAAAGAAGTAGACTATATTGTCAGATTACTGCATGATTTATGATTATCAATAACAGAATGTCTGATAGTTTGGAAAGAAAAACGAAGGAAAGTAGTACTTAAATAGTGATTTTTATCATAAGCAATTCTAGATTTATTTATCAAGGTGATAATTAGAATGGCAATGTATTCTAGATGTAGTTATCAAGGTGAGAATAAGGATGGTAGAAACGAAAGGAAAATATTTAAAAACATGATTATTATAAGACAAAATAATATGTCTTGGTGATCCCAGGATATGACAAATAGAGGGGAATGAATGAATTTGGAGATTTTTTTATTGGGCAAATGAGAAAATAGTGTAACAGTTGCTGAATGGGAAGTCAATATAAGAATTAAATATTCTTTTTTTGTAATTTAAAGAGAAACCAGAAAAAGGGTAGAGATATTACAGATTTCAAAAGAAAGATAAACAGTAAGAAATCACTAGTTGCTAAATTACATATTGTCCTTTTAGCAATAGTTGTTCAAGTTACAAAATTAAAGTGTACAAAGTAGACATTCAAACAGTAAGACTGCAAACAGATCTGTTCAACAATCCAACGAGAACTTAGAAATATGGTTATCAGTCCTACACACTTAAATACACATGCAGTTATATCTTTTATAGTACTTTCTATTTCCTCTCTTTGTTACGATAGCAACTACACGCTTTTTAAATTTGATTTAAAGAGAAAAAAAGCAAAACAAGAAAGGGTAGCAACAATACAGAATTCTAAAAGAAAAAAAGAAAAGAAAAAAAACCCACCAAGAAATCACTAGTCGATAAATTACATATTGTCATCTTGGATATAGTTGTTCAAGTTACAAAATTAAAGGGTACATAGTACACATTCAAACAGTGAGACTGCAAATAGTTCTGCTCAAAGATCCAACAAAGATTCAGCAATATGGTCACCTATTTTACACACTCAAACATACATGCAGTGATATCCCTTAGAGCACTTTCTTTTCCTCTCTTTTTTATAATAGCAATTACACATTTTGGGTTTTATTACTCTTATAGTTCTTATTACTTTTTACACTAGAGACACAATGTGTTATTTATAAGTATGATTCTTATTTATTTGACTAATCAAGATTGTTTCAAGTTGTCTCCATTTACCTATGAAGGTCTCAAGTTCATCCTTTTTTGCAGCTGAGTAATATTCCATTGTATAAAACTACCATATCTTTTCATCCACTCTGCAGTTGATGGGCATCTTGGTTATTTCCAAGATTTAGCTATTACAAATTGTGCTGCTATGAACATGGGTGCACATATATCACTGTGACATGAACTTTTCAGTTCTTCTGGGAAAATACCCAGGAGGAGAATAGCTGGATTGAATGGAGCTTCCAATCCTAGTCTTCTGAGAATTCTCCATGTGGATTTCCATAGTGGTTGCACCAGTCTACATTTCCACTAACAGTGGAACAGTGTTCCTGTTTCCCTGCAGCCTTGCCGACATTTGTTATCAGTTGATTTCTTGATGGCAGCTATTCTTTCCAAAGTGAGGTGAAATCTCAATGTTGTTTTAATTTGCGTTTCTCAAATGACCGGTGATGGTGAACTTTTCTCATGTATTTATTTACCATTTGTATATCTTTTTCTGAGAACTGTGTTCATCTCAGATGCCCATTTTTGGAGAGGGTTTTTGAATTTGCGGAGTTTGATGCTTTTCAATACTTTATGTGTTCTGGATATAAGTCCTTTAAATGAGGGGTTGCTGGCTAAAATTCTTTCCCAGTCTGTGGGTTTTCTTTTTACTCTGTTGGTGATTTCTTTTGAAGTGCAGAAACTTTTCAGTAATACGAAATCCCAGTTGTTGATTCTTTCAAGTGTTTCCCATGCAGTTTGCGTTTTGTTCATGAATTCTCTCCTACCCCTATGTCTCCAAGATTTCTACTACCTTGTCTTCCAGTAGATTTAGTATTTCTGTTTTAATATTTAGGTTTTTAATTCATTTAGACGTTAGTGGGGTTTTTTTTGTTTGTTTCTTTTTTTGTTTTGTTTTGTTTTGTTTTGTTTTTTGTACCAGGGATCGAACTCATGACCACACAATGGCAAGGCAGGTGCTTATTCCTGGCAAGACTTTAGTTTTGTGCATGGTGATATGCATGGATCTAGTTTCAGTCTTTGGCATGTGGCAAGCCAGTTTTTCCAACACCATTTATGAAAGAGGCTATCCTTCTTCCAGTGGACATATTTAGCCCCTTTGTCAAATATCAAGTGGCTGAGTGTCTTTGTAGTTATTCTTGCATCTTCTAATCTGTTCCATTGATCCTCAGGTCTATTTCTTTTCCAGTACCATGCTGATTTTATCACTATGGCTTTGTAGTACAGTTTAAAGTCAGGAATTCAGATGCCTCCTGCCTTGCCTTTGTTGCCCAGAATTGCCTTTGCTATTTTAGGTTTCTTCTGTTTCTAAATGAATTTTAGGAGTGTTTTCTCTAGATCTGTGAAGTATGTCAACAGTATTTTGATTGGGATTGCGCTAAACCTGTATAACAGTTTTGGGAGTATGGCCATTTTCACAATGTTGGTTCTTCCTAGCCAAGAGCAAGGAATATCTTTCCATTTTCTAATATCTTTTTCAATCTCCTTTTTCACTGTAATATAATTTTCAGCATATAGTTCTTTTACATTTTTAGTTAAGTTGATTCTTAAGTATCTCATTTTTTAGATGCTATTGTAAAGGGTGATATTTCCATAATTTCTCTCTTGGTAAGTTTTTTGTTTGTGTACAGGAATGCTATTGATTTTTGTATTTGTATTCAGCTACACTGCTGAACTTGTTTATTACTTCTAGCAGTTTGTTAATGGAGTGTTTTGGGTCTCCAATATAGAGTATTATGTCATCTGCAAATAGTGATAATTTAACTTCTTTCTTTCCTATCTTTATTCCTTTTATTTCTCTCTCTTGTCTGATTGCCCTGGCTAGTGTTTCCAGAACTATATTGAAAAGGATCGGTGATAGTGGACATCCTTGTCTTGTTCCTGATTTTAAAGTGAAAGCTTTCAGTATTTTATTGAGAATCTTTGCATCAATGTTCATTAATGAGATTGGCCTATAGTTCTCCTTTTTGGTTGGGTCTTTCTCTGGTTTTGATATCAGAATAATACTTGCCTCCAGGAATGATTTAGGGAGGATTGCTTTCTTCTCAATTTCATTGAAGAGTTTAAGGAGTATTGGCATCAAATCTTCTCTAAATTTTTTGTAGAATTCAGCTGTGAATCCATCAGGACCTGGGCTTTTCTTTGTTGGTAAGTTTTTATTTATGTTTTTAATTTCAATAGCCTGATATTGGGTTGCTCAAAATTGCTATATCTTCTTGGTTGAGCTTTGGTAGTTCATATGTTTCTAGAAAGCTGTCCATTTTCTCTGTGTTTTCCACTGTGTGGGTAGAGATATTCAAAGTAGGTATTCATGATCTTTTGAATTTTCATGGGAGCTGTAGTAATTTCCCCCTTTTCAGTTCATATTGTGTGAATTTGGGTTTTCTTCTTTCTTTTTCTGGAGAAGGTGACAATGGGCTGTTAAGATCCCCTGTTATAATTGTGCTCTTGTGTGTTTGGTTTTTCATGTCCATTAGTATCTGTCTTATATAGTTGGATGCTCCTGTATGTGGTGCATATATATTTATAAGTGTTAGTTCTTCCTCTTGAATTTTTCCACTAACGAGTATATAGTAACCTTCTTTATCTCTTTTAATCATTTTAGGTTTGAAGTTCACGTTGTTTGCAAATAGAATAGCTACCCCTGCTTTTTTTCTGGGTTCCTGTTGCGTAGAATACTGTTTTCCATCCTTTGACTTTTAATCTATGAGTTTCCTTTTGGGTCAGATGTGTTTCTTTATACAGCATATTGTAGGATCATGTTTCTTGATCCATTCTGTCAATCTGTTTGTTTTTATAGGTGAATTGAGGCCATTTACATTTATGGATATCACTGATATGTACTGGCTCGACTTTGCCATGTTATGTTCCAGTTGTTAGCTTTCTGCTTTTCCCCTTGTTTTTAATTGCTTGTCCTACCTGGTAGTTTCTTTCTGTTGTTGTTCTGGGGATTGTGGTCATTTTTATCTCTGTGTGGTATGTCTTTCAGTTCTCTTTCTAGGGTTAGTTTGGTGGATGTGAATTTCTTCAGTTCTTTGTCATGGAAGTATCTTGTTTCTCCATTAAATTTGAATGAAAGTTTTGCTGGGTACATCACTCTGGGTTGAAGGTTGTTTTCTTTCTGGGCTTGAAATACTTCACTCCAAGCTCTTCTTGACTTGAGGGTGTGCTGAAAAGTCTGCTGTGATTCTCATGGGCTTTTCTTGATAGGTGAGTTGTGTCTTTTCTCTAACAGCTTTTAGTATTCTGTTTTTATGTTACATGCCTGAGATCTTAATTATTATGTGTCTGGGTGTGTATTTATGTTGATTGTGACTGTTTGGCATTCTGTATGCCTCACTTATCTGCATATCCACGTTTTTCCCCATGTTTAGGAAATTTTCTTCTATTCTGTGAATATTTTGACTATGTCATTTGCATTGACTTCTGCCTATTAATCTTATATTTTTTTTTTGTTGGCATCATTTTGAAGCTTCTGGATTATCACTTCATGCTGTGTTGTTATTTTTAAAAGTTCTATCCTTTCATGATCACTAATTGCAATCCTGTCCTCAAGTTCCAAAATCTTATCCTCAGCTTCATTTAAATGGTTTTGCATACTTTGAATAGAATTTTTTTATTTCTTGGATGTCTCTTTGAGTTTATTTCATGAACTCTGTATGTTTTCTATATTGTTCATTCAAGGTTTCAGTCAGTTTCCCATACTCCTGTACTTTTTTCTCTATTTCTTCTTTAGCTGCACTCAGCAACTCCTTTACTAAG
The DNA here is from genome assembly GCA_004027455.1 of Hydrochoerus hydrochaeris. NCBI lineage: Eukaryota > Metazoa > Chordata > Mammalia > Rodentia > Hydrochaeridae > Hydrochoerus > Hydrochoerus hydrochaeris. Next base: position 209,664 of record PVLA01000464.1, on the reverse strand, counting down.
GTTATTTCTGTGTTTACATGGGAGAGTACCTCTAATTTGATTTCCTCTATAACCTCATGGAGATGTTTTTTTATTTCACTCGCTATCTTTTCAGAGATTTCTGGTGTGTTACTTTTGGGGTCCTCTATTTCAATGTCTCCTGTACTTGCTCCTGGTGGACTCGATGTTTTGCTTTTTCGTTTTGCCATTTTCACTCTGCCTGGTGTTTTCTGTGTGTAAGAGCGGGTCACTCACACTTTTCAGACTCACCAAGGTCTTAAAGTTAGTTGGAGGGGTCTTTACTACTGGCCCTATTTACCCACTGTACACCTCTATTTTAGGGGCATACTCACCACATTGACACAGTTAATACGTTGTAGTCCAAGGTTCACTGCCAGGGAGCGAAGTTGCAAGTTTTTTCTGTATGCTGGGATTCTGCCAGAGCGTATGGTCAGGGCCCGATGCTGGATTCTGGGTCCTGCTCACTGCTTGGAGTTCGCTGGGCATGGCCCAATTAGGCCCCCTTCCCTGAGTGCACCTTGGTGTGGTCTCGGACACAGGGCTGGTCTTACTGCCTGGGAGCAGGCTAAAAGTCCCTTTCCATGTGCTGGGATTCTGCCAGAGCATGTGGTCAGGGCCTGAGGCTGTGTTAGTTACTTTTTGCACTGAGATACAATGTCCAACATCACACTGACTGGAGCCTGCTGAGTCTTCTGTTTGGGTGAGGGCTTCCTGAGTCTCTCATCCAGCCAGCATAGTAATCCACTGTAGTCCAAGGTTCCAAAGTTCCTGGTGGAAGGGCAGGCCTAGCAGAAGCAGTGTGGGGCAGTTTAGGCCTGGGGCAGGCTTATCTGATGTTCCTGCTGGAAGGGTGGGCCCAGCAGAAGCAGTCCGGGGCAGTTTTAGGCCTGGGGCAGGCTTCCATGATGTTCCAGGTAGAAGGGTAGGCCCAGCAGAAGCAATCTGGGGCAGTTTGCAAGCATTAAATATTCTATAGAAGGGTGAATTATTTCCTAGTTTTGCTACAACAAAAGTATGTTCTTTTACAGTTCTGGAGGCTAGAATTTAGAAACTGGTTTGTCAGCAGGACCGTCTTCTCTCTGTGACTTTGGATAGAATCCTTCCTCACCTCTTCCTGGTTTTTGGTCTCTGCCGTCAATCCTTGATATTCTTGGTTTTCAACTGCATCTCTATAGTAGGGGCCTCTGTCATCATGTGACATATCTTTTATGGCATTTTGCTCTTAGAAATACATAACTAGTCTAATTAGTTTAAGGCCCTCACCTGCTCCAGTATCATTTTAAATTACATTGAATTGTGCAGCTGACCTATATATTCACAGGTATTGGAAGTTAAGGTTTCACCTTATCTTTTTGGGTAGAGAGGCATAAATTATGCCATAACAGGGTGGTAATTCTTGTTTTGTTTGTGCTGTGAGGTTTAGGTCTTAATTCAAGTCCAAGTACCAAATAAATAGAGCATTTTGAAAATAGGAAGTGTGAGCTGGTTTGGACAGAGTTAAGACAGATTGATGAAACAGTAAATTTCTTTATATTGATAACTGGATGAAGTGTGCAATCCCGTGAACTATGTATCACAAAGCAAATACAGAATATCCATGAAACCAGCACTCCAGAAGTTCCTCTCACACTATTTTTAATCACTTTTCACAAATAACTATAATTCCTTCTTTTAATGCTATCAGCTAGTTTTAATTTTACCAGTTTTTGAACTTCATATATTTCTTTGCTGGCACTGTGAAATTTATCCATGTTGTTGCATGTAGCAGTCATTTTTTTAACCACCGTGCAGTGTTATGGTCCATGGTTTTAATGATGTACAGACATTTGGGTTGTTACCTTGAAGCTTTTATGATAGTATACTCATATGAACTCACTATACTTATTTTTTGGTTGTAGAATTACTGATAAATATTATGCATTTTTCCAGTGTTATAACAATCTATATTCTCAACAATAGTGTGTAAGAGTTACAACTGCTTTATATCCTTACTAGTCCTTTATAATGTCACTGTTTTTCTTTTAGCCATTCTGATCAATGTATAATGGTATGACTGGCGGTCTCAGATCCTATGTTGTGAAGTATCTGTTCATTCTTTGCATTCAATTGAGTTTTACTTGTTTGTTTGTTTTTGTCAAGATACCTAGGCATTGTTTATGTAAGGTATTTTTTTATGTGTATTGCGAATTATCTTCAACTCTGAACTTTTTATTCTACCAGTGATATTTCCTTGAGTAGATGTTCCTTGATGTTTTCTATCCAGGTAATCAAAAGCTGTCTTTTTCTTTACGATTCATTCTCCATGATTTGTTCACAAATATTTTTCTAGTACATCATCATGAAAATTATTTTTCTTAGAATTATTATTTTGCCTTTATTTACTGTCCAGTCATCATTTCTGGAAAAGATCTGCTGTGCAGTATTGCCTTCATAATAAATCAAGTAACCCCATATGTGTATTTATTTTTTGGCTTTGTTCCACTGGACCACTTTTTTTCGGTCTTTGTACAGATATCACAGTGTCTCTTTGTAGTAAAATTTTTTTCTAGTTTTTTCTGTGTGAAAATTTTCTGTAAGTATAAACTTTAGATCACAGTAAATCTAAATTGTTTGAATTATAGATTTATTTTGTTATTAAATTTGTTGACATTACCATAAATTGTATTTATAAAATACTTTCTAATCATTTCAAACACATATAACTAATATTGATATTGTGGGCTCACGTATAAGTGTATGGTTTAACTTATTTCTAATACAGTACTTTTTAATGAAAGTCTAGTTCTGATTCTTATACTTTTGCTTCCTTTTTTCCCTCTTTATTGTGTTGCTAGAATAAGTTCTCAGTTGTGATGTTGAGTTACAGCATTGATGAGAAGCATTATTGTCTCATTCATAATCTCAGAAGTTAAAAATATTCCTTATCAGAAAGTTAAATGTGATGTTTGCTTAGTTTTATTTTTATTAGAAACTCTTTAATCATATCACAGAAGTTTTTTTATTGTTAGTTTGCTTAGAATCTTTGTTATGATGGGGTATTAAATATTCTCATATACTTTTGTCTTAAAGAAGATCATGTGACCCCCCCCTTTATAATGTATTGTATTACATTTAAAAATATGAAACTGTCTTTTTTAGGTTTCTGAAATAATCCCAGTTTAATTTTAATAAATATATCCTGTATTATTTCACTGGATTTGACATTATTTTCTCTCCTTTCCTGTTTATGAATTATATTGGCATGTACTTCTCTTTTCTTATAATGCTTTTGGCTAAGTTTTGATATCAAGGCTCTGTGGGGCTCGTTATAAAGTTAAAAAGTATTACATCTTTTTTTGTATCTTGCTTCAAAATGGAAGATTGGTTTTTATTCTAGTTTATTTTATTTTTTCTTTGACTGGTAGAATTCATGATCAAAACCATATGAGTCTGGAGGGTATATTGGACTACTGTGTAGTATTAGTCAACTTTCTCTTACTGTGTCTGTTTTGGCACATTGCATCTTGGTAGGAATTTGTCAGTTTGATGAGCTCAAACCTGTTGACATGAAATTGTTAAAAATATCCTCTTATTATCTATGTAACGCTCAGAGAATCTGTAATGATGCCTTATCTTTATCATTATCATACTGGTATTTTGTGCCTTCTCATGTTTCCTGGATAAGTCACCAATTATTAGACTTTGCAAAAAACTCACTTTTGATTCATTGATCTTGTGTTTTCTAGTTCACTTTGTATTTTTTTTGGACAGTGTTATTTCCAATTCTTTGAGCTTTTGAGATTAGTTTTCAGCTTTTATCTTTCTTCATTTAAGTCTGTGTATTTTGCTTTAAGTATGATTTTAAATTGTATCTCATATGTATTCAGTTCAAAACATTTTAAAATTTTCATGTGATCTTTTTGACTCATGGATTATTTCAAAACTATTTCTTAATACATGTAGATAAGGGGGTAAGTTGTCTTTACTGATTTTTATAATTATATGGTGTCAAGGAACTCTGTAACTCAGTCTCTGGACCTATTAGCAATTCTATGTAAAACTGAAAAAGAATGTACATAGATATTATAGTGTGAAGTGTCTGTCTTTGTCTCTGTTTCTCTCTCTATATACATACATCAATTAGATTAACTTTGTTGTATTGTTTAGATCTTTATTTTTGTCTGTTTTTCTCCCTTGCTTCAGTTAGTATATTAAAATCATTTGCCAAGATGTGGATTTGCTTGTTATTATTATTACTTTTTTTCACTTACAGTTTTGTGAACATTTTCTCTGTGGTTTGCTCTGTGGTTTGAGGTTAGGTTATGGAATACAGTCAGATTTGGAAATGTTGCTTTTTCCTGGGACTTGACTCATTATTAGCTCTTGTGTCACTAGCGTTACTTGTACATTAAAGCCTATATTGACTTTAGGTTTATCTTGGTTATATTTTTATTATTTTTCCAGCTTTTCAACCTCTCTTTGCCCAAATTTAAGGCATGGGCTTTGTAAAGTGTACTTTTTAAAATTCAATCTATTAGGCTTTGTCTTTTTCTGACATACTATCATACTAATATATATGTATGTATAGAATTTTAACTGTAGTATTGTACATTTTGCTCTTTGTTTGTCCACGTGTTGTTTCATGTATTCATCTGTTCACTGGCTTCCTTTATATTACTTTTATTAAAATTTCCTGCTTTTAAATTGTTAAATTCTTTACCTGTTTTCACTTGGTGGCTACTATAGAGAATATATAGTACATTGCATCCTTGATAGGCTCATAGAAAGTAAACTGTGAGGCAAAAAACAATTCTAGAGAGATGGGGCCATTGGATAGAAAGGGGTCCCAGGACCTTCCAGCAGATACTAAAATGTGCAGGTGCTTCAGTAAGTCTCATATAAAATGATACAGTATTTGCATATAACTTGCACATCATACACATATATTTTAAATCACCTCTTAAATTATTTATCATTCCTAATACAATGTAAACCCTGTATTGATATATCTTTTAGGGATTAATGACAAGAAAAAAGTCTTCACATGTTTAATATGCCCTTTGTTTTTTCCCCAAATATTTTTGACCAAAAGTTGTTTGAATGTGCAGATACTGTACTATTTTGTCTAGAGGGCTGACAGTATATATGCTATTACTTTCTGGGCAATACTGGACCCAGCAAACACTTTTATTTATATTTGTCCCTATCATTGCTATTAGTGTGTTTGTGTCCAATAAGACATTTCACTCTTTTATACAGTAAATGATTATTTGCTCTATGTACTTACCTTTTCTGTATTTTTTAAAAAGTTTCTGATGTTACTTCTGTTTCTTCATTTGTTAATGGCAAATTAAAAATTGCCACCTGGAACTCTAATTCTTGTTCTTTTGTTTAAGGAGCATTCTTTGTCTTTACTGCAAATCTGTTGATTACAATTTTTTTATCTAAAATGTTTTGTTTTTCTGTCTTAAAATACATAATAGCTTATTGATACAATTGAATATAATTTAGTCATAGTTGTGCAGCTATCACTGCAGTCAGTTTTATCATTGCTATAAAAATGTTTCTCATTTCACTTCATCCCTCCATCCTTAATATTTGTATCTTATTATAAAAATGTTACAAACTCTGAAGTATTCTGTGTCTTTTTTTTCATGTAGCATAGTTTTTCAACGTTCATCCATGTTTAATTTCAATTTTATATTTACTCTGAGGTGAAATTGTGAAGTCCTTTCATAAGTACATTAAGTCTTTTGAGGAACTGATAGACTAGTTTACAGAGAGGAATACTATTTTACATTTCTACCAGCATTGTATGAGACTTCACCACATCCTTATAAAACTTAGACTTCCTAGATCTTTGATTATACCCATCACAGTGAATATTAAGTGCTATATCGTTGTTTAGATTTGCATTTCTCTGATGGCTGATGTTGTACAGTTCTTTACTTGTTTATTCACCATTTATTATCTTTTAAAATACCTTTGTTTATATCCTTTGCTCATAGTCTTTTTCTTGTGATCTGTATATATTTTATTTCAGTCACTTGGTTATATTTTCACTTGATGTCCATTTTAGCACAAAAGTTTGATTTTATGAAAACTAGTTTCTTTGAATGTCTGCATCCCTCATTCTGTTCCTCTTTCTCTCCTTCATGTTCATCTTCCTCTTTTTATCTCCTTCTTATTAGTTGCTTATGCTTTTGATGTCATATCTAAGAAGACTTCGCCTAACAAAAGTTTATGATTACTACTATATTTTCTAGGGTCTTTATACTTTTTTCCTCTTTATATATATGTATATGATCCATTTTGATTTAGTATTTTGGTATAGTATGAAGAATTGGTTCAATTTTGTTTTAGAATGTGGATATTGCAGGACCTTTTATCACACATGATTACCATAGTTTTGCAGTGAGTCTTGAAATTGGGCAGTGTTAGTCCCCTGACCTTGTTCTTCAAGTTTGATTTGTTGTTCTTAATCCTTTTCGTCTTCATATGAATTTAAGGTTGAATTTAATAGAAAATTGTATAGAATCTATAGGATAATTTGAGGACTGTTGTCTTTTTAATCATATTTTTTTCATTTATGAACATGGGATAGTTTTCTGTTTAGATATTTTCTTTAATATCTTTTAACACAATTTTTATTGTCTAACTTCAGTGTTACTGTCAATGGAATTGTTTTCTTAATTTAATTTTTAAGGTGGTTTATTGCTAGTTTATACAAATGCAACTGAACATTGATTTTCTGTATTGCAACCTTGTTGCATTGGGCACTGTTATGCTTTAGATCTAAAATGTGCCACCCACTCCAGAGTCTCTTGTGGGCACAGGTAGGGCATTTGGACGGTGATTCACCTATGGTTTGATACAATGCTGTGTTCATAGCTGAATATATTTCTAGGAGACAAGGCCTGGTTGGAAGTGGGGCATGCATGACCTGCTATATTCTTGTGCCTGACTCTTCCCTTTTTTTCTCTGGCTCTCTGCTTCCTGGCTACCATAGGTTGAACAGATTTCCCCTGGTCTGCCCTTTTTCACCACACCTCTTGCCTTGGATTTGTTAAACTATAGACTCAACTATGAACCAAAATAAACCCCTTCAAATTGCAGTGCAGAATATTTTGTCTCTGTGACAGAAGAGTAACTAATATGGTCACTTATCCATTGCTAGGCCAAAAAATCTGACACCTGCGCTTAAAGGAGGAGAAATTTATGTTCACAATTTCAGAGGTTTCAGTACCTGTTATACTAGCCTATACAAGGCAGAAGGGTGTGGCAGAGGAAAGCTCATCAACTCCTGGCATTTAGGAAGCAAAGAACAGAAGAGCACTGTTGTAGTCAGGGTTTGCAGAGAACAATTAGAATCAGGACATGGAGTTTATAATATTATTTTAGGGTGGTCACACAGAGTTAACACAAGAAAGTACAGGAAATCTATCCACAATACTAAAGACAGAATATTTAGTCAAGGGCCTGAATCCCACAGCAATGTCCCACATGAGTCCAGATGAAGACCCAGAGCTCATGACAGCGCCTCCCACGAGTTCAACTGGAGGCCTAGAACCCACAAAAAGGACTCATGCCAGTCTTTTTTTACGGATGGTCAAAAGCCGTCGAAACTAGGAAGTCTGTTTCAGCAGGGTGAAGGAGCTGTGGTGGTAGGTTGAGGGTTCTAAGCTGGAGCCATGAAGTCACACTCAAACAAAGACCAGGGCTGTCCTGAAAAAGCACCACAGCCATCCTCAGCCACACAGAGGCCCCGAGCTCCGCCAACGACAAGCATAATCAAGTACATGCCAGGGGGCCAGCATGATGAGTTCATTCTGGAGACCAAACGGCACATGTCTTCCTCTCCGGAGCCAGGAAGCAATGCTCAATGTAAGGACCAGCGCTGCTCCAGGAGAACCTAATGGCTCAAACAACAACACGTGGGAGAACCCACAATGCCTCAATGCGCTTCAACACATCTCTCTTCTCCTCCTCCACGTCTCTATTTATGCTGGCAACTTTCCTCAGGTTAAACATCTTTGCTCAGCACCATGGTGATGTAATCCAGCTGGCATTAAGTTGACCACCAGTTTTTAATCCATAACGGGCACCAGAGTGAGAAGGGTTAGGGACCAGACATAGCTTCCAAGACCATGACCCATGACCCAGCCAGACACAACCAGAAGTATACTTGTCTAATATACCAGGTATCTGTCAAGCCAATCAGGTTGACAGTCAAAATTAATCATTACACGTGAACTCTTTTATTCTAATAGTCTCTTCCTGCAGCATTTGATCAGTACCATCTGACATATAGAGAGATACCATTCATCATAGAGCATATGTAGAAGGGTGCATTTGCTGAGAAGCAATAAGTTGATAATGCATACATCCCCATAGTGTAAAGGTATTTAAAGGCATTCCCACACAAGATTAAAAGCTAAGCATTACGTATTTTGTAGATTTCTTAAACCAGATAAAATGAACAATGTCTGTTAAGCTTTCCTAGAAACTGAGAATTATAAATTTTTCATGTAAATAACTAAGTTAAAAATTTACAAAGTATATGGAGTTGAGAAACCATAAAAATAGTTCTTTTTCTATTTTGTTACTTTTTTGAGTATTGTAACTTGTATTGCTTTCTCACATGCATTCTTATCCTTAAAAAGGTGTTCTTGCAAATAGGCCCTTGAGGTACTTATCCTGTAGATGTTGACATTGCTTTAGCATATCAAATGATGATAGTTACTATATTTCATTGACTATAAACTCCATCAGTTAAAAGATAGTATGATTTTATATGCCTCAAAGAAAAACATGACAATATTTTCTTATCACTTACAATTTGTATTTTGCATATGTTTTACTGTATACTTATTGGACTTTTGTTATACTCGTGTTTTACCCATAGGTTTAGTTTTGTCAAAAAACACAACTTTCGTGCATGCATAAAAAGAAAAATATGAATCAAAAATGCTTAAGATATTTCTGTTCATTTTTATGTTTTACTTTTTGCCTGTGTCACAATTTTATTTAGTGCTAAGATGAAGTCTTTGATGCTATCTTCCTTCAGAGATCTATTGGAAGATCTCCAAGACTCTCAGTTCTCTGGAACTCAGCATATTGTCATATTCAGTGCTGCCATTTATTACAGCAAGAGGATATAGCACTGCCAGCAAAGGGTCATAAAGGATCTGAGGAAAACCAGTCATAAGCTTCCAGAGTCCCACAGGATGCACTTAATTCCCCCAAGAACAAGTTATGACAATGCATGTAAAATATTGCCAACTCAGGAAACTTTTGGAGAGTCAGGGCACAGGGATTTTAATTGGGAGCTCATCATAAAGACTTTTTTTTATGCCTAGTACATACCCAAATTCCAGATTCCCAGAAGGAGAGTAGATATTGTTTGTAAAATATTTTAGACTTTGTGAGCCACTATTACCAAATAAGGGTAGGAACCCTCCAGAAAACTGAGTACCCTAAAAATGAAACAACACTGAGCACCCCGAAGCCACTCAAGGGCCGATTTGCAAGAACACCTTTTTAAGGATAGCAATTTACACTTTTTGTATTGACTCTAATAGTAAAAGACCATCACTTCTGAGATTTCTTATAAGGCTTCTGTTATTGATGAGTTTCACAAGTTTTCATTCTAGTACTCTCTTGATCAGAAGGAATTATGGGAATAAGTTCCTTGTTGACTTAAAGATCGTAGAGTTGCATACTGATACTGATTCCATCAGAAATACTGACCATATATATATATATGCATGCTCAGGCCACCTGTTTCCCAGATTTATAGATATGGGGGGAAAATATCTTTTGTCTTGGAGTTAATAAAAAAAGTAATCTGAAATGCCTTATTTATAACAGTATTGCTTGGTACATTGAATGTTATGTTGAATTCAGAAATTTATATTCAAAATGTAAGAACAATTGCTGTGCTGTTAAGATGCTTTATGGAAATTATGGTAGAACAAATGTGGTTGGATTATAGTATGAGTTTTCAGGGTTGACCTTTGGCTGGCTTCTTTATAAATGCAGATGAAACTAATTGTCAAACAGTATTAAAAAAGACTCTAGACATACAATTTCCCTTCTCCTTTTCTTCAAAATAATATTATGTGTACAAAAGTACAGCTGCTTTGATGGAAGTGCTAAACCCTGGCCTTTGACTTAAAAATGGAGAAAAACTTGAAAATTTTCTAGTCCAGATTCTTCCTTTTCTCGATGATGAATGTGAGAATTACTGAGGTTGTAATTCTACTTCTTTGGTCTCAATTTGTAATATTTTTCTCTGGATTTGGAACAGAGATGAGAAAGTATTTCCAAATTAGTGCAGTGATTCTAGGACTTTAAGAAGTCTACCAGAAATGTCTTCACTGTTTCTGTTGACATTGTCTTATTCTGGATATTATTTTATCTACAGTGTAGTAGTCTCTTGTATTAGTTTCCTAGGGGTGCTATAATAGATTACCTTAAATTTTGATTTTTAAAAAGTTTTATTCACATTTTTGGAGTAATGAAGTCCAAAATCAGGGTGTTGTCAGGGCCTTGTTCCTGGAAAAGGTTCCTAAGGGAACCTTTGGTCCTTGGTTTTTTCTGATTTTGGTGACCACAACTCCAGACCCTCCTGTGTCTTTACATGGCTTTCTTCACTGTTTTTCCTTCGTACGTCTCTTGTAAGGACACTGGCTGCTGGATTTAGGTCTATCTGTATAATCCAAAGTGATTTAATCTCCTGAGAATCCTACTTATATTACATCTACAAAGACCCTTTTTTCCAAATAATAATACTATAATAAATTCTTTTTATAGTACAGGATGTAAAATGCTAGGTGAATTTCCTGACATACCTGCTAATTTACTTGACCTACTCTGTTTTCATCCTATATTTCCTATTTCCTTTTGTACTCATTTAATTTTCTTGACCATGCTTGCCTTCTTTCTCCTTCTCTAACATAATGACTAAGCCATATAGGTGGGTTGTTAAATCAATTGTAATTTTAAAAAAGATTATTAAACTGAATTAAGAATTTGCCTTTCTGGATTTATCTCCTGTTACATTGTTACTGATACTTGGATATTTCTGACATCTACAAACTGTTGGTATTTTCTTTTTCCATGGGTTTGGTTTTTCTTTCTTTAGTGCCTTTTCCCTTCTCCAGAAAAACTTCTTACCTTTATTCCATTTTAAGTGCTTCTATTTGCAAGTTATAGGAAATAAGATTACAATCACTAATTGCAACATAGTTGAAGGAACATTTCTTTCTAGGTATAGTTTTTCTGTTCTACATTTCTTTTATTTCTTTTTACAAGTTTCTTCATTAAGTTTGCACTCTTAGGTAGAATGACTGTTATAAGGGTGCTATGTCCCTGTTTGCCCTGGAATATCTGGATTACAGCTGTTATTCTGGTGTAATTGTTGTTCTTTCATTGTTAATAATATAGAAGAAAATATGACTTCCAGCCTGCTAGATATCAGATAAGCTGAACTCATTTCCTCCAAATGGAAGAATGAATTCTAAAGCACAGTGTAGGTTAACAGGAGGAAAAAAAATTTTGAGAGATAGTCCTAAGAGACAGGAGGGGACCCAAAAGTGGGTTTCCACAGAGACTTCTTTAAGAATATTTTATAGAGCAAAATCACAAGATGGGTACAAAATCACTAGGTGAGTACAATGTGGGTCAAATTATATTCAGCCAATAAGATTATAAGTATAACTGTTTAGCTAATACTGATCCAGTAGGGAAACAGGTCATGTAGCCAGGGTATTTGAGGGGAACAAAGGCATTTTTAGGAAGGGATGAGTCTGCATGCTCTGGTTACCCACCTGCTTGGCTGATCTCTACTAAGACAAGGTGATATTAATTACAGTATAATCTCAAGTTATTGCTTATCCCTGGGGGGAGGAGGCATGCAGGTCTATTCATTTCATCCTTATTTTGAGGCCTGGTCTTTTGACAGATGCACCTCCAGCAACAATTGCAATGTTTTCTCTTCTTTTGCACTGTCTGCCTCGGGCCTAATCCTGTCTGACCCTCTATAACATTTCTAATTAACCTAACTACCTATAATATTAATAATGTTGTTCCACTCTATTTTCATTGTAAAGAGTATTTTGCTTGGATAAAAAGTTATACTACCTGTAGCATCCATTGTCTTGTATGTTTTTATTTATTCTAGACTCTTAGCTCTTTAGATATCTTAGGCTATACTATTCTCTACCATATAAAGTATAAATATGGGATACTTATAAGATATTAAAAACATAATAGTTAATATTTAGTGAATGAAATTCCAAAAATTTTTAGAATCTTAATATGTGCTATGCATGTATCCTATATTTTGTCCATATTAACTCACTCATTTTTTAACCAAGACCTGTCATAGTATATCTCATCCTTTGCCTGGATATTTTTCAATTATTCCAGCGTTGCAAAAATATAAATTCTAGACAATTTCAGTTCTACACATTTTTGTACTTACCTCCTAACTCCTGGTGATACTGAGAGTAGGAAAAATATCACATAATCATGTTAGTCTTTGCCATTATAGAATCAGGATTTAATGTCATCTGAAACTTGAACAACTCTAGGAGCTATTTGTGGTGCTTAATGAGTGCCTGCTCCCTTTAAAATTATACTGAAAACTGGTTTATAAGTTGATAATAGTCCCATTTTATGATAAAACAGGCTCAAGTATCCAGAGTTACACGGGAAATAATTTAGAAAGCTGTATGTTCTTGAATATAGGTTAATTTGACTTGAAAGTTCATGAGTTTATTTACTTTCTTATTCATCCAGTCTCCCCTTCCCACCCTAAAGGTTAAAGGGGTTTGAACCTGGGGCTTTCTCACTGAGCTACATCCCATCTCTTTTATTTTATGTTTAGAGACAGAGTTTCATTAAGTTGCCTAGGTTGGGCTTGAATTTGTTATCTTCTTACTTCAACCTCTGAGAGAAGTGCTGGTGTTGTGCCACTATGCCCAGTTTCGTCCAGTTTAAAGTCTCATTCTTAGGTCTCAGTACTAAACAAGAGGCCCTAATATACCTATTTAGAGAAACCACCTTTACACAGTGAGTTTCAAGTTTTTGGATTATTCATGCATGTGTATAGTGTTTACCAAAATTATCATACAACTGTGTATAGTGTTTACCCAAATTATCATCAAAGACTACTTTTTATGAGAATTGATAGATTAGTATTGTAAAAGCACTAGTTTTTATGGTGTCAGCTTATTTATGACAGTTACATGTTGATAGATTTCTTTAAATTTTTAAATAATTTCATTAGTACTTAAAAATGACAGATATAGTTAAGAATGAAATAGGAATCAAAAGAACATATTCTTAATTGCTATCTTGCCCATGTATTTCACCTGTTGTAGAAGCAGTATTGTCTTGGGAACTGCAGTCCACTCTGCCTTACTTTGAAAATCACTGAACTTTTGAATGTCCTGATTATTAGCCTGGAAGGTTTTCTTTCTGGAAAACCTTAGATTTTTTTTGTAATGTGATCTGCATTATGAGGTTGGAAAAAGGGCTGCTTTTTGTGTGCATTTTGCCCCTACCTAGCCATATCCAAAGGATAGCTTGTTATCTCTGTAACATAAAGTTGTATCAGGAACACAGTAAATTTACTTCTTGATCTAAAATGTTGTGTCTGTTTTCTGAAAATAAGAAATTTTAAGTTTGGACATAAAGTAAGTTCAACTCTAGAGAACCTTGGTGTTTGTAGTTTAAATCAAGATTCTGTCTTTGTTAGGAAGTTAGAAGACAGTAGTGATTAAGAATATATGGTAAAGACCACATTTTATAAAAAGCTTTTATATCAGCTTTCCTGTTGTTTAGACACAGTAGGAGGCACCTGCAACTTAAAGGAGAAGAGATTTAATTTGTTTCATGTTTTCAGGGGATTCCATCCATGGTTAGCTGGCTCCAAGGGTGAAATATCTTGTTGGAAGTGTGAAATATCTTGTTGGAAGGGTGTGACAGAACAAAGTTGCTTAGTTTATGGTGACCAGGAAGCAGAGTAGGGGAACAGTTTTAGAGAGAAAGACACAAAGGACTCAGTATGGTACCTAAGGTCATATCTCCCTGGCCCACTCACACATAGCCAGAAGTAAGTGTGCACTACTAATCCTCTGGAACTCCTAGGCCAGTGGTGAAACATGCCTCAGCAGGACTGTTTATTATCATGGAAAGCTCTAAAATGTTTGCCTTTACTGTATTAGGCCAGTCAAGGTGATACAATTAAGCTTAACTACTGTGGCATTTTATAAAGCCTAAAGTTATTATTTAAAGATTATTAAAGGTATCATGATTGTATAAGTCTTTTTCATTAATATAACAAGTCACTCAGACAAGCTAACTTTTAAAAAGTTTATTTAGATTTTAGGTTTGGAGGCTCAAGGGTGTGTTCCTGGCATTGGTTCATTTCTAATGAGGGCCGTTTAGCTTCTGTCACATCATGTGAGTGCATGTGTAAGGAAGCTCACATCTTGACACAGGAATCTACTAGAGTTCCACAGTCATTTCTGAAGGGATTCCCTAGCCCCCAGTGACCTAAGGACCTCCAGTTAAAAGATTCCTCTCTGTTTAAAAGATTCCTTACTACCCAACATTGTCATACTGAAGGCTAAGCGCTCAGTATGTGTAAAGTGTATCCAAACCATGACTATAATGTAGTAGGATGAAAATTCTATTTAGTATTAATGTACAAAAGATATGTTATTTCTTATAACTTCTTATTCATGGATTGGGTATGTGTCAGTTATAATAAAAATGTATGTAAACATTTAAAGTTAACTCTGAGTCTGAATTTTTTTTATTTATCTTTATAGAAAACTATAGGCCTGTAGTAAGAGAGCAAGTTAAGGTTTCTTGAATTTCTGTTTTAAAACTGTGCTATTTAGAAAATTCTGCAGTGATGCAAATAATATATATACTCTTTAGTACTGTGGTACTAAACCCACTAGCCGCAAGTGACAATGTAGCGCTTGAAATATGATCAGTGCAAATGAAAACTTGAATTTTAAGTTTACTTAATTTCAACTGATTTGAATTTAAATAGCCACTTGCTGGGACAGTGTTAAGAAATGCTAAGCATTCTGCCTGGTGGCAACTGGAAGACTTTCTAGTTTTCTGTGGTCATTTATGATTATTGCCTTTCCTCATTTTGGATTCAACCTTCCTTTCCAGTCTTACTTATACTTACCTAGTTTGGCCTTATACTAGATTTTTCCTTAGTGGTCTTCTCAATTCATGAAAATCTTAGACTTCAAGGCACAGCTTAAGTGCTACCACTTGCAGTGCCTTTCCTGATCTTAATGGATTGTGACTTACAACATTGTCCTTTGTTTATATAACCTTGTGTAAGTCTTGATTCTTGATCTATCATGCAAAAAAAAAAAGCACCTCACAGATTGATATTTTGGAGGGTAGAGGGAAAGATAGGGTGTGAGAATCAAATAAAATTTTATACACATATTTATATATAAGTATTTTTGACAGTTTTTAAGAATGTATAATTTTAATATGAAAAATAAGTGGAAAGATTGAGTCATGGTGCTACCCTGAAGTAATTTTTCAAAGCAGCAGTTTGCAAGATATATAATCTCAGAATCAGTTTATACTCTGAAAAACTGAGGTTTACAGTAAACTTTTATTAGTGTGGATACTGTCAGTATTTATTTGATTAAAAAAGTAAAGAATTAAAAAATGCTAACTGGTTAATTAAAAAGTAACACTCATTACAAATTAGCAAATAATTTTATAAGTATTTTCTAAGAAAATATAGGCATTGTTTTCTATTTTGCAAATCTTTTGTACATTTTAGAAAAAAACAACTAGAGTTTATTGTTTATGAAATAATTCATGGTATATTTATTCCAGAATGAGTCAGAAAGAAAAATAATGTTTTAATTTGACTAGGAAATAGTTTTAACTCTGTTGAATACCTGGGAAGGTCTTGAGAATTCTTAAGATACCAGTACTTTGAATGCTGTCATTGTAACTATTGGCAATTCCTCCTTTGTATCATAATTTTCTTCTTTAATCATTTCAGTCAACATATGAATTTGCTGTGTCATTAAAAAAAAAACAAAATTAAAATCACTGTCTTCCTATCTAACCTATGACCTACTATCCATCCTCTGCCTATCATCATAATAAAAATGCTCACAAAAGTTCTTTATGTACAAAATATTCCATAAATTCTCTTTATTCGTTTACAAAGAGCTTTGTTCGGGCACACATAATGTATAATAAACCCTGCATATTGAAGGTACATAATTTGATAAGGTGTTCAGATTATGTGTAGACAAAAGTTTATAACTCATTTGGGTTAAGTACCAGGAAGTATGATTGCTGCATCAGATGCTAAGAGAATGTTCAGCATTGTATGAAGCTGCCAAACTTGTCTTTCAAAGTAGATGAGCCATTTTTCATTCCCAAGAGCAATAGATGAAAGATGATGTTGTTCCACATCCGTAGCAACACTTGGTATTGTCAGTGGTTGCAATTTGGCCATTCTCATAATGTGTAGAAATTTAGTTCCTTAATGACATAGGTTGTTGGCTATCTTTTTATGTTTGTCATCTGTATATCTTCTTTGTAAGGTGTTGCCTTTATCTCATGTACCAAGTGACTCACTTCATCAAATTAGAGTCTGGTCCCAATAATCCCAGTGAGCCATGAACTCATCACTGGAATAATCTGTTGATAGAGTCAGTTTTCTCATGATCCATTTACCTCTGGAGGCCCTGCCTCTGAACATTGCTATATTGGGGATCAAAGACAGTTTGCACAAATCTTGGGGAGATACTTCATATTTAAACCATAACACTTACGTAGAGTTCTCCAATGTCTTACTCTAGGGGTTCTGTAAATTTGCGTGTTACATATAGGCCTATAATCCATTGTGAAGTAATTTTTATTTAGAGTGTGAAAACTGTGTTTATATTTACATCTTTGTATGTGGATGTCTAACTATTCCAGTGTCATTCATTGTGAAAGATACATTATTGTATTTTTGTATAAGAGAAATCATATAGTGTTTATTACCTTTACTTCTTTGTCAAAGATTAGTTGACTGTATTTGTTTTGATCTACTTCTGGGCTCTATTCTGTTGTTTTTATGCCAGTACCACACTGTCTTAATTACTGTAAACATATGATACATCAGGTTAGATAATGCTAGTCTTCTATTTTTATACCTCCTCTTTAATATTGTGTTGATTATTCTGGATCTTTTGTGTCTTCATATAAACTTTAATATCTACCATATAACTTGCTGAAATTTTACTGTTACTGTATTAAATCTATATAAAGAATTGACATCTTGATAATATCATGTCCTATCTGTGAACATTACATATCCTTCCTACTAATTATTCTTTGATACCATCAGAATTTTAGTTTTCTGCATATAAATCTTGTACATGTATTTTATTAAACTTATACTGAAGTTTTTGTTAAGGGTGTTAACGTGAATGTTACTGTTTTTAATTTCAAATTCTACCTGTTTATTGCTAGCATGTAGGAAAGTGATTAATTTCTATGTATTAACTTCATATCCTTCAACTTTCCTATAATTTATTAGTTTCATGAGTTTTTTAGTCTTCCATGAACAAAGACGTTGTATTTGGTCTTTCCTAATCATTACATAGGTTTTATTCCGTATTAGTTAGAACCTTCAGTATGATGTTGAAATGAGTGAGAGCAGACATCCTTGCCTTATTCTTGATTTTAGGGGAATTTACTTTCTTATTAAATATATAATCTTACCTGTGGTTTTTTAGAATAGATATTTTTAAAAAGTTGAGGAAAATCTTTATTTCTAAGTTAGATGTGTTCCTTTTTATTGCTAAGTAATATTTCATTGTATGAGTATGTCATAGTTTATTCATTTATTTGCAGATGAACATTTGGGTTATTAACAGTATGGGGGTGTGATCAGTAAAGATGCTATAAACATTTATGTGAAAATCTCAATATAAGGATATGTCATTTCCTCTCTGATGGGTAAAGAAAAACATAGGAGTGATGTGACTGTATTATAAAAGTATTTGCTTACTTAATTTGCAAACTACCAAGTGTTTTCCAGTGTGGTTATATCACTGTACAGTATAGCCAGCAATGCAGGAGGGGTCTGATTTAACCAGTATTATTTGTTTTCAATTTTAGCTGTTCTAATGTGTATGTAGTGGTATCTTACTATATTCTTAATTTATATATCTAATAATGTTGAGCACCTTTTTATATTTTCATGTGTTTATGCATCTTTCTTGTTGATTTTTGTTCAAATATTTACTCCTTTTTTATTGGATGCTTTTCTTAGGTTTTATTGGAAATTACAGAGTTTTTGTGAGTTTTATTGGGTGGTTTGTTTTCTTATACAGTTTGTGTTTTGGTCCTTTTCAGATGTTCTTTTTAAATACATTGTTTGCAGAGATCTTTATTTAGATCAGTATTTTAATAATAGACAGTCTTTGAGTAGAAACTTAATTTTGATGAATTCCACTGATGGTGTTTAGTGACATATCTAAGAAACAATTGCCTAACCAAGGTCACAGGGATTTGAATTTCCGTTTGCTTTTTAGAAACACGTTGTCAGTTTCTAAATGTCAGTGTTGAATCTATAAATCAATTTGGAGATAATTAATGTCTTAATAATATAAAGTCTTTTGATTCATGGAGTAAAAGCTCTATCTCTAATTGTATAGTTTTGTTATTTTATAAGTAGACATTTTCTTTTTTGATAATATTCTAAACAATAGTATTTCAAAAATTTTATTTTTCATTGTGTTAGTATTAGTACATAGAGATACAGTTGATTTGTGTCTATAGTTCTTTGGTTTTGCTTGGGGACTGTGGTACTACAGTCTTTGCTAAATGTCCTTTTTATAGGAACTTTTTTGGTAGATTATTTCAGATTTTCTACACAGATGATCACATATTATCTGCAAATACACTTTATTTCTTCTTTGCTGATCTGGATTCGTTCTCCCTCTCCTTCCCTCTCCCTGTATTTCCCTACCTCTTTCTCCTTCTTCCTCTATGTCTCACCCTCCTTCTTCTGCCTCCTCCCCTCTCTTGTTATCCTCCCTCCCGCTTTGCCTGGTTATATGGGCTCAAATGTTTATGACAGTTTTGGACACAACAGAGGAATAATGCCTGGCTATGTTTAGTTCTTTTTTTCTGTGTTGTGACCCTCTCTCTAAATGGGAAGCTAAAATCAGTTACTAGACTCATCGTATTTATTATCTCTCAGGAATTAGTATCCTCAGGGGATTGGTTTCAGGACCATCTTCTAATTCTTAATCTTTCTGTTTAGATACCAAGGCATAGTATTTGCATATGATGTGCACATACCTTCCTTAAATTTAAATCATCAGGGGATTGTTTATTGTATACAATACAATGTAAATAGCTGCCATATTGTATTGCTTAAAACATAATGACAAAAAATAGTATACATGTGCTTAGTACAAATGCATCCAAGGTAAATCTGACTACATAATACATGTATGACAAGCAAGGTAAACAATGATCAATGAGTGCTTGGGAGAGACTTAAGAATCAGTGAAGTGGTGAGAAGCTACTGCAGATTATGCCTATATATCATGTCATTCATGTGGATGCATTTTAGTACTCAGTGCATGGCAAAGTAAAGTTTTGCTTTTTAGAAATTTTGAACCTTTTTTTACCCAGTGTATTTTTTTATTCACAAATACAGAACTCATGAATGCTGAGGGCCCACTGTTCTGTTTTTCCTGTTGAGTATTGTCTTAAATGGTTGTTTCAAGTGGAGAGAAATTTTGATGCTTTTTGTCTGAAACAGAAGTCTGTATTTTGAATCAGTTCTAGCCAGGCATTTGTCATTACTTCTCCCACCAAAGTAGTTAACTAAAATCAGTGGCTACTTACCCAGTTCGTCGCCTTCTTTTTTTTTTAAATGTACACTCAACATTTGGAATAAATAAACTACTCCTTTCTGTGTTCTTTCTTCATTTACTGTGCATTCTTGTTTTTTAGCCACTGTTTGTAATGTTTATTGAATTGTACTCTGTTTCCAAACATTGCAAGTCCTCATCTCATTTACTTTATTCCACATATAAAAGATTCTCTCTACTCCTCATGTTTTTTAAGTCTTTGTTCCAGTGTCATTCTACAGAGGCGTTCTTTTATCACCCTTACATCAAAAGACTACCCTGGATCCATTTGTCATATTTTTTTTTCCTCCAGGTTTCTTACTATATGACTGGGGACTGGTGGTGCACTGAGCCACATTCCCAGTCCTTAAATTTTTATTTTTGACTTTTTGAAAAATAGTCTTGTTGCTTAATTGCCCAGGTTGGTGTCGAACTTGCAGTCTTCCTGCCTCAGGCATGTAACACCACTCTAGGCTGAAACACTTTTACTTGTTTGTTCTGTTTGCTAACTAGAAAAAAACTCCGTGAGGGGCAGCATGTAGAACACTGATAAGTGTGTACCTCATACTTAATATTGATGAATGAATGAAGAAAGGATTGGTTCTTTCTGCCAATCTTTGGCATGTGTCCCAGTATTCTCCTTGATAGAACTTCCTGTAATCTGAGTTATCTTTTCTATTTAGGACTTGAGGAAAAGATTCTTCCCTATATAATAATGTATGTTTACACTTTCTAGTTTTCATGTTAATTACTTTTACTTGACTTTTTGTTTTTGTGCTTGTGTTTTCAGTATTGTTTGCAGATTTTCTTAAAAAGTCTTTTGCTTGCATTTTTGGAGTTGATATAACTTAAACAGTCATCAGTATCAAACAATTAATGTGTTGGTGATAAATATGGTTCACCCAGAATGTGTTAAATCATGTTCAAGTTGAAGATACTGAGATAATGTATTGTTAGTTTCTTCAAAATATGTATTTACATTTGTTCAAGAACCCATCCTTAGATCTGAGGCATCAGCAAGGATCCTGCCTCTTAAAGGTTTGGTGTAGTGTTCATGGTTAGACACAGACCAAAATAAATATTTCATTTCTAGAATATATGCATGTACTTATAGATGATTAACTTAAAAAGGACTTAGTTTTTCTGTAAGTTGACAAGTGAGATGTGATAAAAGTATTAAAGTATGTAAGACAAGAGTAACAGATTCATTTGTGATGACTTACCTCAACCTTGGTTCCCTGCTCATGGGAATAGGGGAAGAAAGACAAGGAACTGCTGCTAACCCTACTGCCACTTTTTGATACTTCCATTTAAGACACTTTAGTGTAATTACCAATGCAAATGTTTTTCTGTTGTAATTCTTGGTAGTTACAAAATATAGTACATAAGTTATTTTCTGTCACAGTTTTCTTCTTAAATATATGTTATTCCAAATTCTTAGTATCTTCTGGGCAACATGTGTATATTGACAAGAGTATTCAAACAGAGTTGTGGTTTTGTGGCTGTAGTGTTTTCATGGAACTACAGGTAAGGGAAGAAACATTCTTGTCTTTCTCTGAAAGAATAATTAATTATCTAATATACAAAACTTAACATTTAAATCAAATAGATACAGAAAACAGATGTTTAACATATTTTTGCATGATTTTCCTTGATTCTTAGAGAGAGTAGTAACTAGGAATCTTATGACAGGATTAGAATTCTCAGTAGATACTAAGAATCTAATTGTTTGCTGTTCTTTGCCTCTTTACATTCCATACTTATATCACAAGTATTGAGGAGCTTATTTAAAAGATTTGGATATTTTAAGTAAAATTTATATAACTCAGCGACCTTTTAGGTTTTCATACTAAGCTTCAATGGAAAAGAAAGATGTAGAGTAGATTCATTGCTTAGGGGTTCTGGAGAAGAAGTAAGGTATTCTGATAGGCAGTTTAAGTGTATAACAGAAAATCTATTTCTCCACAGGTTTAAGATCACTGAGGAAAATTTTACTCAGAAGTGATTTTTTAACTTCTGAGTTCAGTCCAGGAATGGAAATATATTAGGCTATTCTATTTCCAAACAGCTGAACCCTGTCTGACTAAAACATAAAATAATAATTTAAAACTCATGGAATCTAAGGGGAGACCAAATTATCAATACGTGAAAGACAATACAAACCCTTGCTCAGTGATTTAAAGGTAGAAACAAAGAAATGTAACCAAAACTTACATAAAAAACCAGAAAAAGATAGCCTCAATATTTCTGTGGAAAAATTAAAAAGTAAAATTCTCTGAACTGCCTACAAATTTAAAAAGTGAGAAACCTTGATTAAATATTTTAAATTTTTTTCTGGTAAAGCTAAATGCTTTTTCATAATATTAGCCATGCATACTTTTTAAAAATTACTTATTTTTCATTAGAAATTAGCTTTTCTGGTCAGGTCTGTCAGCCTTTTTGATAGTATTTCTGTTTTTGCTGTCATGAGAGAGGTCTTCCTCATTTAAATGTTGTAGAAATATATATGTAAGGGCCAAGGATTTAGCTTAGCAGCTCAAGCATTTACCTGGTAAGCACAAGGTTTCGAATTTGATCCTTAGTACCAAAACAAACAAACAAATATATTTAATTTTAATATATTTAATATATTTAAATTTGCAGGACCCAGTGGTGTACTTGGGAGGCTGAGACAGGGCAATCACAAAACAAAGGCCACCCCAGGCAATTTAGCAAGACCCTATCTCAAAAAAAGAAAAAAGAAAAAAATCAGTTAATTAAGGAGGAAGTTTGCTTGGGATGTAGCTCCACTGCTAAAGTGCCTTCGGGTTTAATCCTCAATACTGTACCTTTCTTATGAATGATGATTCTGACTTCAAAAACTACAAATACATTTTTAAAAAGTATGCTCTTTAGTACTCTCTAGGGGATAATAATTAGTGTCACCTGGCAAAATATAAAAGTTGTTATGTGTATATTTATAGGAATATGTTAAGATTTTACATTAGCTTTTCAGTCCACTTGGATATTATTTTTTGTATTCATTATTAAGTGTGGATCTATTTTGCAAATATTTGTGTACTTTCAGTACTAATTATACTACTATTAAATACAGAACTTTTTATTAACTTTCATATTTTGATAGAAACGTGTGTGTGTGTGTGTGATCTTATAGAGGAGAAAGGGAGGGGGAGAGATAACATGTTAGTGTAACCTTTCCATTTTAATACTTAAGTGTTTTTCTTCTACAGGTGCCTTAGCTGGACCAATTATTGTGGAGCCACATATCACAGCAGTATGGGGGAAGAATGTTTCACTCAAGTGTTTAATTGAAGTAAATGAAACCATAACACAAATTTCATGGGAGAAGATACATGGCAAAAATACACAGACCGTTGCAGTTCATCATCCTCAGTATGGGTTCTCTGTTCAAGGAGAATATCAGGGAAGAGTCTCGTTTAAAAATTATTCACTTAATGATGCAACAATTACTCTGCATAATATAGGATTTTCTGATTCTGGAAAATACATTTGCAAAGCTGTTACATTCCCACTTGGAAATGCCCAGTCCTCTACAACTGTAACTGTGTTAGGTAAGTGTGGTTAGATTGTGTGTTTTGGTGACAGTGACAAGAATTCTAATAATATTATTTTTAAGGATTTAAAATGTTTGTAACTAGTAAATTTAGGATTAAAATGGATTTAAATATGTTTTTTCAAGTTCTGTCTTAAAATGTTTTGACTCTAGGCTCTTTTAATGTAAATAAAATCTTCCCCTGTGTCTACCTATATCCTATAATGCATACTTTTAACTATTACTTTTTATAATATTTTATTTCTAATACTAAATTATAAATTTCTGAATTTTAATTACCTGGTTAATGATAATTAATGATAACTAAATTATTGTGTTCAGTTAAGCTTTCCAGTTTTTTCCAGGGACCGGCTTTGATTTTTTTTGAACCTTTTACATCTCATGTTCCAGATTTCACATTAGAGTTTATTCTTGCTATTGTAGATTTGTATAACTATTTGGGTTTTGTGATTCAGGAAGACTGGTCTAATGTTTTTGATAAGACTGTTATGATGGAACTATGAATCTATGAATGCTTAGAATTAGTTTTCTAATTTCTGCCAATTGAGTGAAAAAGAGCAGAAATAAAAATAATTAGGATTTTGTAACTAGTAAGAAACAAGGGAAACTTGAACAGTAGCAGGATTTGAAACTTG
Source organism: Hydrochoerus hydrochaeris (assembly GCA_004027455.1). Taxonomy (NCBI): domain Eukaryota; kingdom Metazoa; phylum Chordata; class Mammalia; order Rodentia; family Hydrochaeridae; genus Hydrochoerus; species Hydrochoerus hydrochaeris. The sequence goes on along the minus strand of PVLA01000464.1, from coordinate 185,542 downwards.
GTGACTGAGTAAATTGTTGCTGTTAATTAATTGGGCTCCTCTAAATGAAAAACAGATATTGGGAGGCTTAGACAGTGAGTTCAGTATCAGCTTGTTAGGTTAAGTATATAGGTGAAAATATTAGGCATGTAGTTTGAAACTGAGGAGCTAAGTTTTGTAGAAAAATTAGAGTCATAGGTAATGTTTATTAGATAAAAGTTTTAAGGTAAATGATTATTCTAGTAACCTGTTCTTCCTACAGAAATTATTTATCTTTTTAGCTCTTTTTAGTGGCACATAGCTATTTAATCATTCTAAATTCATTACTTAAAACGGATTCCATAGATAAGAGGATTTAGTTCTTTGTAACTGACTAGAGAGGACTGTACTGAAATAGCACATTCTGCAGAATTAATACAATAGTTGTAAAGAAAATATTATGTCTGTAGATGGTGGTCTTTGGTGACACCAAGGTTTCAGTGGAATGTTTGCCACAGAAGCCAAATTAAGAAAATGGGGTATAACAGAAAGTTTTAGAAAAATTCAGCAAACATCCTTGTAGAAAAATTGTTACACTAATTACAGTATTCCTCTTTATGGAATATTATATAGTCGTTAAGAGAAAACTATAGTTGGGGAAAGTATTGCTATTGTGAAAATAAATGAGCCACAAAATTAGAAATAGAAATAAATAGGACTCTATAATCTCTGAAGAAGGTGGACAGAAGAACTGAGGTTTGTTTTGTTTTGTTTTGTTTTGTTTTTTTGGTACCGGGGAACTCATGACCTAGCACTTACAAGGCAGGTGCATATGCTGCTGAGCTAAATCACCAGCCCTGGATCTGAGCTTTTACAGTTGCTTCAGCTTCTTCCTTAGATGTTTTTTAGGCCATAGATTGCAGATAATAGGGGGTCAGAGAGGAAGGAACAATGAGGCAAGAGAAGATTCTGAGTAGAATTTTAAGGGGCCAGAGAAAACAGCAGCAAACAGCTAGACATGGAAGGGTGACTCTGCAGAGAGGTTGAACAAAATATTGAGATACATGAAAAACTAATTTTAGAAAACCAATAAAACAAGAATGTAGGTGGGTTTTTCTTAAGAAATATAAATTACAACTTAAAATTGACTTTAAAATAAACGGTTAAGCTCTTTAATAGAACATGCTATTAATGATGACATAAATTACTCGGACCAGTACTCCCAGTGAAGTAGAAATATAAACGCCTTTGAGAACTTCAAGAGAGTATTAACATAATGAGGAATATTAGTAAATTAAAATCTAGCAGATGAAAACAGATCAGCCTGGTGCTGATAGCTGTGGATGATGTTTGATGAAACAGAAGAAACGTAAGATGTGGAGCTAAAATTTTGAGAGCCTTGACAAATGAGTGAAATGTGTAAACTTTTACTCAATATGAAATATCTAATCGTCCTTCTTGTTAACTTTATACCCTAACAACCTCAGTCTCAGAGTAGTAAAAAAAAAAAAGAGAGAAGCAAACTGGCTTCTTTGTAGACCTCTGGATCTTGTTATGTCACTTGAGCCAACTGAACTTAAGAAAGTCTTAGCCTGGTTATTGTTGACCTAAGAATTGCTTGACCTAAGAAAACATGTATCTTTTCTGGGGGAAGGTACTTCTTTTCTGATCTCAGAATATTTCTGCTCTAATTATTTAAACTCAGCCACACAGTCTGGTTGTTCATAATAAGACATACAGGTAAGGAAGACCCCACGGGTAGCAACTGCACAGATAAAACAACAGCAGCTAACCCACAAAAATCAATTTATAAATTTTCTTCAGAGAACAAGGAACAATAAATAAGTTACATAGTATATCTCAAAAGAGAGGATAGTATTTCTTGATACATAAAGTAGTTAGCAAAGTAACTAAAACAAATACATTTTAATTAAAAACTTCTCATGGCAACACCAGAAGGGTAAAAAGACAAGGTTTGTACTGGTAGAAGACACTTGCACCACATATCTGCAACAAAAGGATTGTCTTCTCAAAGTCATGTGGAACTTCTATACCTTAGTAAGGAAACAAGCAGAGTTAGCTTTAATACTTTTGAAGCAGGAAAAATTCCAAATGCCCCCAAAACATGAAAAATTTCTAATCTCATGAAAAAATTAAAAATAAAATCTTAAGTGTATGTCACTATGTTACAATAAAGTGGGGAAACACTGAGAGAAATCTGTGATGAGTGAACGTACCAACAAATGCTAAAGTAAGTTGTAATAAGTTAGTATTTTGCAAAGGTTTTTCACATGACTTGGTAAAACTGAAAATAAGTATAGTAGTGGAAATGCTATAACATAGAACTAACTAGAGAAGCTTACACACGAGTATACCAAGATACAGCAGTGAGAATGTTTTAAAATTATTTAAATTTCCAAAGAGGAAATAGCTCTGATGTCTGTAATAAATAAACTGTACAGCAGTTAAAACTAATCTTTTCAATTGTTTGTAGTTCTAAGTGACCTAAAACTAAAAAGTTAAAATAAATTGTAAAAGTAATAAACTAAAGCTAAATGATCCAATATGAACTAATCTCTATCACATAAAAGTAAATTTAAAACAAGCTGTACAAAACCGTAAATTATCTAATACCATTCTCATAAAGTTCCAAAACCGGCAAAATAAAACTGTCTTGCTTAGATTTACACTTATTGGTTGTAGAACTATAATGAAAAATAAGTAAAAACTTATTTCTGGGTAAGAACAAAGAGAGTAGCTGATGTTCTACATTATAGACTTAGAGTGGCTAATGTCTTACATTACCGCATGTGTTAATTACATAGATGTTTGCTATAAGATTATTTATTATATGTGTCTTGTGTACTTTTTCCCCCTTCTTGTTGTACAACATACAACTTCTGTATCTTATAAAAGTAGAGAATATTAATATTTAATGCATAGAATAAACTACTTAACTGGATGAGTTCATGAAGCATGTAGTAAGGAATTTACATAGAAAGAAATACAAAAATTTCTGGAAAATGTGAAGAAATAGCTAAGAGAGGTATATGGAGTATTGTACTTTGTTCTTAGTATACTGATGGGTGGTATGTACCTTCCAATAAACATAGTTATTAATGATGTTTCATGTTAACTTGAATTGAAATATAACCAAAAGCTGTAAACAGATTTAGCAGCCCATCCCATTTCTTTTTAGGTATATAAGAAGGCAAAGGTTTAAAAGCCAGTGTGTTTTAAATGAAATTACTGAATCACCCCCTGACCCAAGAAAAACATGTTCTGTTTTTCCCCTTATGTATTTGCTTAAAGGACATTTTATTGGTTTGTGTACTTAATATTTTAAATGTAGCTAAATACTAGTTATTTATTTTAAAAAGTGTTTGCTTTAAACTTTTTGCCATAGCATGAAGCATTTGTATGTTAAAACTAATTTTTTTCAAGAATAATCTTTAATATCATAAATTATAATCAAATTTACAAAAAAATTTTCATATATACTAATTTGGAGAGAATTCATCTGTCCCTGTGAATAATGTTTATCTGTCAGGGAGAGTCATATTTTTAATAGTAATGTAAAATTTTTGCCATTATCTCCCTAGCTGGTCCTTCTGGTCTTGATTGCTTTAAGAATGTAGTTGATAACTGGCATTACCTGAAAAGCATGTGTGTAGATTTTGTAAACAGTTGTCCCTAAGCTTGTGAAATGTGTCTAGAAATGGTTGGATGTAAATAATTTTTAATCGACATGTAACTTTTTAAAAAATTTAAACAGTTGAACCCACTGTGAGCCTGACAAAAGGGGAAGATTCTTTAATCGATGGAGGAAATGAAACAGTAGCAGCCACATGCACAGCAGCTACTGGAAAACCAGTTGCACAAATTACCTGGGAAGGTGATCTTGGTGAAATGGAATTCATTACAACTAACTTTGCAAATGAAACAGCAACAGTTGTCAGCAAGTATAAGCTGTTTCCAACTCGATTTGCTAGAGGAAGACGAATTACTTGTGTTGTAAAACATCCAGCCTTGGAAAAGGACATCAGATATTCTTTCGTGTTAGATATACAATGTAAGTAAATGTTAATATTTGCCTTCCAACTTAAGTCAAGCCCTCTACTTTTTCTCTCTTTGACATATTTCATCATCAAACTCTTTTCCCCTTAAGAAAGGATGATTTGTTCTGTCTTGTGCTTGTTTTATAGATGCCCCTGAAGTTTCAGTAACGGGGTATGATGGAAATTGGTTTGTGGGAAGAAAAGGTGTTAATCTCAAGTGTAATGCTGATGCAAATCCACCACCTTTTAAATCTGTGTGGAGCAGGTAAAAACAATGTTACATTTCTACAGAGAAATTATTCAAAATGAATATTTTTCAGTGTGTGTTTAAAGTTGTTTTTATTTGGTGTAATGCATAATTATAGTAATAAATGAAGAATTTAATTAAATGAAAGATTTCTGCCTACATGTTCTATTGCCTCACCCCTCCCTCAAGTTTTCATTTATTTTCCTTAAAGACTCCCTTAGCAATTTTACCTTTTTTCTCTGGTACTAGTTACCATCATATGTCTTGAACTGCAGTGTCTTGATTTACCAGTTTCTAACACTTCGTTTCTTAGGTAGGTGAAGAATTAGTTTTATATCTACCCCCTCATCCACAAACATATCCCATATACATTCTTTTCATGCTCTGAATGAAATTTTTACTTTTATTTAAACTCAGTAATTACTGTTTGCCTCTTCATGACAGACGGACACATTATTTATCGACAGTTAAATAGTATATCAGAATTCTGTTTTCTTTTTATACAGCTGTTTGTTTTCCCTGTGGTTAAAAATTGTCTTTTTACTTGTGCAGTTTTAACGATCTACATCTTTTTCTTTATCTCTAAATGTTCAAACTGTTGTACTAAGATTTTCATTCCTATTTTTAGTAATTGGAACCATTTTATGTCATTTTCTCCTTTTTTTCTCAGTCTTTTTAAAATTACTTTTATTGGTGCAATTTAGATATACATAATCACATTTATTATAAAGAACTTGTACCTGTACATGATATATCTTTATTCCTCTTTTTTTCCCATTTCCCTACCTCCCTTAATCCCTTCATCCCCTTATGTCCAAACCTTTCTATTTTATCATTTTTTTCTCACCTCCTATCCCATTCACCTTTCTTTTTGAATGATTTCTTCCTATTTCACAATTCCTGTTATACATTTTGGTTCTTATTTACACTTTCTGTTTCTCATACCAGAGGTACAATGTGATCTTTACATGTATGTATCATTTAATTCACTTAAGGGTATGGTCTCAAGGTCCATTCATTTAACCGTAAATGTTTAGTTTGTCCTTCTTTATGACTGAGTAGTACTCCATTGTATATAAGAAAACCCACATCTTTTTTATCCATTCATCAGGTGATGGGAATTTGGGTTATTACCAAGATTTATCTACACAAACTGTTGCTATAGACATGGGTGTGCATATATTGCTGTATTGTATGATGCTTTTAATCATTTTTGAAATGGGAAAGCTGGATCGGGGATCAAGAAAGGGAAAAGCTGGATCAAATGGGACACCTAGCCCTACTTTTTTGAAGAATCTCCACACTGATTTCCACAGTCGTACATTCTTTGGAGCCCCTATTTATTACATAGTATCTTTTCACATTTTCCAAATGGTTTTATTGTTCTTCCTAAAGTCTTTTCTAAAAAACTTTACATTAATTCAGTGATTTTTTTTAAAAAAAACCATTTTGTCATATTTTCAATTTCTGAGGGTACTTCCTCATTCTCTATCATTTAAATAGCATCTTTTTCATATTTTATAGATGTTCTACCATCTTGTTTCTTCACTTTAATGCCAGTTATTTTCCCCTAAGAGATTTTTTTTTTCTGCTTGGTCTTTCACTTTGTAAATTTCTTTATCCTTTCAGTTGTCCAGTCATTTTACAATGAGATATTAAAATAATATACTTAGTGAAAACTTTCCCTATAATGAGGATTATTCATTAATAGCTTCCATTTAGAATGATTCGGATTTTCCTCTAAAAGTTCCAGATTTCATCAATGAAGAGTGGAAGTGATATAGTTACTTATTTAATTTACTTCATTATTTTGCCTGAAATGTAAACACCTTGTAACTGTGCAGATTTGGAGGGAATCTATTGATTTATTCTGTAACTTTCAATTCAACTCTTTATTTCTAGTCCTCTGCTCCCTGCCAGCATTCTATAGTACGGAGGGTCAAACTCCAGAATTTACTGTCTTTGGAGCCTAATGGCTGCTTTTGTATTCATATTCCTATATATGGACCTCTTCAGCCTAAAGGAGAGATTTTGAACTCTGGCACCATTGATATTTTGGGTTGAATGATTTGGATGTGGGCAGTCCTGTAAATTGTACAGTGTGCAACATCCAGGCCTCCACCTCTAGAGCCAGTAGTACCAGCCAGTTTTTCAATTTTCCAAAACCCACATTGTCTCCAGCCAACTCAAATAACATCAAGGGCAGAGTGCCTCTTGGTTGAGAAACACAGACTTGAAATACATATTTTCTCCCTTTTCTGTCCTTCACAAGTTTGTTGAGTCATTGTGCTGCAATGTTTCCTTTATCATCATAGATTTTAAATAACGTTTAAATTCCTTAACTCTTGTTTATGATGGAATCTTGTGGGACTAAGAAAACATTGCATTTGGTTACCGTGTTACACTTTTAATGATAGTTTGGAAATTAGGATAGGCCTTTTTTATATTTCCTTAAAAAGTAGGAGGCAGTCATTAAGATGTCTGTTTGATAAAGTATTTCTAAAAGCTGTATAATTCTGGGTCTCATCCCAGTGCTTATACCTAAGATTCTTTTATTACGAGTTGTTTAACCTCGCTAGTACTTAGTTTCCTAGTTGAGACATTACTTCTTAGAGGTTTTGTAAGGATAAATATAAATGTTTACTTTTCTGGAAACTTTGAGAATTATAAATGATTCATGTATCATTTATATATACATCTGTGTATATGTATAGATGCTTAGTTTATGTTACTTGTTAGGTGTTTAATGATATATTGGCTTTTTCTTGCTTTGGCTTTATTAAGTTAGTATTATAATCCAGCTTTAAATTTCTCAGACAGTTTTGGGTTCAAGGTATAGATGTAATTGATAAGGCATATACAATTTTTAAAGCTGATCTTGGAAAAATTTGCTGTCCAAAATCTTCTTACATTTGAATGCTTTTGTTTTTGTTTATTAAAATTATGTAACAACATTATATTTACCCTTCAGTGCTAAATTAGTTTAGAACATCCTAATCAGAAAGCCCCAAACCCTGCGTGTTCCAAAACATGAAACATTTTGAATGTTCACACATTTTAGATTTCAGATTTTTGCATTAGAAATGCTTAACAAATAAAGTGTACACAAATACTCTAAAATCTGAAAAACTCCAAAATACGAAACACTTGCAGTTCCAAGCCTTTGGATACAAGATACAAAAACCCTAAGCAATTGTACTGTTTTTTTTACACACTACTCTGCAAAATAATATTGTACCAATTCTCTAGTATTACTTGCTTCCTTCTTTTTATTGTTCTTTATCCTTATTCCTTTTGTAATGAGATTTTATGTTCCAGTATGTACTTGCCTCATTAAAGATAGGGTCCAGGTAACTCAGGCATTTGTAAAGCTTTTTCAAACAAACCTTTTTGTTTTTGTACTTTTATTTTATTTTATTTTTGGTACCCTCAGATTGAAAAAGTAGTTTTTAACTTAGTTCCACTGAAATGAGTGGCTTTAGAGCTTCTTGTAGTGGACCTTACATGGTTTATAGTAATAATGGATACAATAAATATAGTATATTTTAGCCAGATTAATATAGACATTATTAAGAGTTATTGATTCCAAATTGTACCTTAGTTTTTATTGTCACAGCTGCTCACTTTGCATATAAAACTTTTCTATGAAGTAAATCCTTCTTTATCTAAAGAGAGTATATAAAGGGAAGGAGTACACATTTGTATTAGTATTAAATGATATGTTATAAATATATTATAGGAAGTACCAAAATATTTTATTTAAATGAGGTGGGCTTTTACTAAGGAAATTGTAGATAGGTAGGTATTGATAATTCACATAATTCATAATTAGAATCTCAGTTACTTTGATGCTGTGACTATGTCATCACATAGTACATATTTCTAATTTCCAGTTTTCTGAATATTATCTTTTAAAATGATTTTTTCCCCTCTTCTTCCCTTTTATCCTGTCATACTGCCCTCATTGCACTTATATAGATTAATATTTGGGTAGGATGGATATACATAATAGATTTTATCTTTACTAAAATAAAAATTTGTTACTTATATGCTGTAATTTTATGCTTAATTGTATCTAAAAGATAGTGGTAATTTTATTAACATCTCAAAGATGTAATATCTTATTGTAAGTTGCTGTAAATATAGTTTGAAGGTACTTAAAATAATTTTTTGCTTTTTAAAATCTAGGTTGGATGGCCTGTGGCCTGATGGCTTACTGGCTTCAGACAATACTCTTCATTTTGTCCATCCACTGACTTTCAATTATTCTGGTGTTTATGTCTGTAAAGTGACAAATTCCCTTGGGCAAAGAAGTGATCAAAAGATTATCTATATTTCTGGTAAGTTACTCTCTACTTGCAAAATAGTTACTTAATATGTTTCTGTAATAAGAATTATAAATGATAATATGATCCTAAGCCATAATTTATACTTATAGAGATATAACTTGATTGCTGTAAAATTTTTCAAATAAATATAAAATAAAATATCTCTAAAAGAGATACGGTAAAATAACCCTGTATGAAATACATATGTAAGTTGTCATTCCTTACAGGAATGTCAAAATGTATATATGACAGTTTTATGTACATTTTAATACTTTTTCATCTTGTTTTCACTTAAGCAGTATTACATTTGATTTCTAAACATCTTCCTTTCTAAATTCTCTTTAAACAAAGGGCACCTTTGGTAGTCACTCTGCATATAGATGTTTTGATTTTTAAAAATAGAATGTTATCTTTGGTACCCAACCTTGTTAAATAACACTGCTTGCCACTCATGGCATCTCTTATGTTGATTTACTGAGAGATAAAAGATAAAATAGGAATGCTACTGAAAATGTTTTAATGAAATAAAGTTTAATATATTTCTTACTGCCGGTTCTTCAGCCACTAAAAAATCAGAGTTTGAATACTATTTGTTTCACGTGGATGTTTTATTAATTGGCTGAATATAAATTGGAGCATTCACAAAATGTACATGGAGCTGAAATACATTTTTTATGTGACTATAAATTGTTAATAGAATGCTGATTTGGGAAAAAAAATATGTAAAATATTTTGACTACTAACTGCAAGACTATTATGTAGCAATCTTTGTCTAACAAATAGAAAACTAGGAGTAAAAGGAACAGAACCTTGAGAAATTTAGGTTGGTAAATGTGTAATGAGTAGCTAAAGTTTTTAATCTCTTTGTATCTAAAATGAAATAAATTAGGCATTTTAGAAAAACTTTACACTTGCTTAAATACTGTATTCTTACTCTTTATGTGGTCATTCAGTCTAAGAACAGCCACCCCTGAACTGTATTCATATAGTGCTCAATATCATTTATAGTTGTATGCTCATTTATTTCCTTATTATCCACAAAATTCAGCAACTAGTGCTTTTTCTCTGCACTACTGAGAGACTCAGATTTCTTTTATATGATACTGACAAGAAGCATATAGCTATACATACACTCCTAGTTGTTTCTGCTAGTAGCAATGCTTTGGTGGAAACCAGAGGAAGATTAAACAGTAGTGGATACATTTCTCTTCTTTGGAGGATAAGCCATACAAAATGAATATTTGAAATGTAATTGTATAAACATTTGCTTTTTTGTTCCTGTATTATATTGTTTGGTGGGAATATTGTAAATCATAAGTGCACTGTTTTAGCGGTGTAATCCTTTAAGGTACTATTGGCAAGGTTCAGTTTGGACTCTAACAATTCCACTAGGGATATCTAAAATTTGTATCTTTTGACATTCTAGTTCCACTTCCCAGTATTTCCAGCTGCCTATTAATGACCATTAAACTATATGTGGAAGCTGAATAGCAATTACAGCTTAACATTTTCGAAACTGAGCTTCTCATCTTTCTCCTGTCCCATGATACCAAACCTCTTTCTCTGCCATTCTTTCTCCTGTCAGTTACATGTAGCTCCATTTTTACATGTGTTCAGGGTGCAATCTAGAAAGTATCCTTGATTTCAGTTCTTTTTCATGCTGTACCCAATCCATTAACAAATAAGTGTTGGCTCTCATATTATGTTATATAAATTTTACCAATTACTTTCTTCTTCTGCTAGTTTAAACCATCAACAAGTGTTACTTCACTACATATTAGCAATTTGAATCTGTCACTTTTCAGTCTGTCATCAGATGAAGAGCCAGAATGATCCTTTTAAAGGGCATGTCACATCATGTCACTCTTCTCAGAACTTCTCATGGACTTTGCATTTTACCTATAGTGGTAACTAATATTTACAGTGACTCAAGGCCCTGTACATGTTCTAGTCTTAGATTATCTTCCTGACCTCATTTCTTATTACATAATCTTTGCTTATTAGCATAGCCACACTGGCTTTCTTGTCCTTTGAACACAACAGATACTTTTCTGTGTCTCAGTCTTTTTTATGCTTTCACTCTTTGGAATATTCTTCCACAAAGTATCCATGTGGCGCTTCCCTTCACAATCTAGGTATTTGCTAAAAATACCACTTTATTCAATATCTTTCTTCCTTTGTGACTATGTTTTAAATTGAAAATGCTGTCTTATCACTGTTTTATTACATTCTGTCATCCTCTGCCTTGCTTTTCTATTTTTTCCATGTGACATAATACATGTTTTATTTACATGCTTGTCTATTTATAGTTCCACTGGAATTTGGGTCTTCAGCAGGATTTTTGTCTTCTTTTATAATTACTATGTTTTTGTCATCTGCAGTGATGTTTTAGGTAGATGTTCAACATGCTTTCACACATGCATGAATGAATTTGAGAAGAACAATGAGGAAAGAATTAAAAATCCAGTCTTTTACCTAACTTAATGTGCTTTAACTAGAAAACTGATAAGTTTGCAAATTTTTTAATTTGACATCTACTAAGCCTTAGTATTTTTTTTCCTTTATATATGTCACTTTTCTTTAGAAATAGAAAATTTTTACATGCCAGAGAAGTAGCCTTATGCCTAAAATTGATTTTGTGCAAATGTTGAATTGCAATTTATGTGGGGGTCTAGACACATAGTTTCAAAACCTAATGACCCACACTTAGCAGTTTTTAAACTTTAAAATGAATTATTTTGTTTATTCAAACAAACCCATGTAAAAGCAGTCCATTTAATTTTTAATACAGTAATCTTTAGATTAAAATATACCTTACAGCTAACCAAGGATATTACTGTACTATTTGTTTTCTTGTTTAGCAGCAATCATTAGAAAAAGAAACAAATTCTTTTGGAGAGGAATGTTAGAGGTATCCTAAAATTCATCATAGCCGTTATATTTTTATTTATCATATATTTAATAAAGAATGTTGGAAAAGGATCTGACTGGAAAATAAAGAATGATGTTGGGAAGTTTTAAATCACAATAAACAATTGGGCTGTAAATGAATAGAAAATTTTTCTGCCTCCTTAAATGATAAGACTTTTTTTCTAAATTTAAAGGCAAAAACATGGGTTATTGCTTAAAATTTATAATGAAGTATTAACAGTAATCTCTATGGAATGACATTAATAAGAAGGTTAATTTAACACTGATTTAGAAAGAGGTTGATGGGTTCAACCCTCAGGAATCACAACAAAGTCCAAAATTTTAAAGATTTTTTTCCTTTTTTTTTTCCTGAAAGCTGTATTTTGTTAAATCTGAATGAAATGAATAGTTAATACTTTGCAAGTAGAATTTTTTAAATGCCTTTTTCTTAAGATACATGATAAAAATATTGAGATATGTATCTTACACCTGGGTAATGCAGGTGTAAGTAATGTTAAAACCTTAATGCATAAAATGCACTAAAATGTGTAAATTATAATTTAGTTAGGTGATTTGTAATTCTACTTAAGTGTGCTGATGCCAGCTTCTATAATATTTTTTCTTGGTAATCATTGTGAAGATGTACAGTACTTAAAATTACCTCAAAAAACCATGCAATTGTCTTACTAGTGATTTAAGTTTTATTCTATTCAGTATTCTAATTCTGTGAAGTTGGATTATTTGATGCTTTTCTACTTTTATAGAAATAATCCTGTCACTTTCACAGTTTTTTTCAGATTGTTCAGTTAATGGATATATTCTTGTTAATAATTAAGTTCTTCCTTGATTCACTTACTTATAACTAATAACTCATTTCAGAGTACTTGACAAGATTATCTATTAGTGTATAAACTCAGGAAATTAGTTATACTGTACTTGTAAGTTTTATATTGTACTTGCTAAATTTTTACCACATTCTGTATATACGGCATTCCATGATGAAACCTGTTTCAGTAAGTATTTTTCTTTAGCTTATATTAGAATAACTTACCCCATGTAGATTTAGTATTTTTCTAACAATCACTGTTTTAAAGCTTGGTCAGTACCACCCATTTAAATGTTAATTATAGGAGATTGCCATTCGGGTCATTTATTTTTGTCTGTGGGGAAAAAAAGGTTTTTAAACTCACCTTTTCTTCAAATTCTAGTATTTTTATGTAACATGACCTACAAATACTACTTAATTGATAATTAACCAATCTATAATTTTACTACTTAACGTTTAGTTGCTTTTTAATAATAACTGTGCTATAATCTAATGTCAATATACAGGTTCATTTGCATCTTAATATTTAAGTATTATTAGAATGTTCTCTCTAAAATATTAGCTGCTCTTTTTGAGATTCTATTCTAAAGAATGATAACTACATTTTGCAGATACAGTTGAAATTCGTTAATTTTCAGATGTATCCCCCATGGGGTATTAGATACAATGATTTTTATCACTTTATAACATTTTTACTTTGTTAGTCTCACTTGATATTAGTCCATTTGGCTAACACAATTTAAACAGTTTTTATTTTTGAAAATACTATGTAATTGTTTTTAACCATATATTTCTTCTATTAAAATTTTTGAAAGCTCTTTATTTAAGGAAAATATTTTTGAGAGAATTATTAAGCCAACAGCTTATACTGTGCCCACTTAACAAGATTCTATAGTTTTTCATTCTTTTAAAAATAAGGTCAGATATATATGCTACATAAAGGTGAATATTAAGAAAACATAATTTAGTTTTTTCTTTCATTTTATTTCATTGTGCTATTGGCTAAGAAAGTTCACATTTGAATTGTGTGACTTAATTCAACTTTTTATATGGTAGTTCTTAAGCCAGCTATGTTTAGAACATTTAAATAATAATCTACATTTAAAAAGTAACATTTCTTAGGATATAATAGGGTTTATACCATAAATCTTACTCCTTTCATTTCATTGGTAACTGACTAAGTGTCAGTTTTGTTACTTTTTATAATACATCATGATATCACTGCTTTCTAATCTTAGTCCATTAAGAATGAAAAACTATTGGTATTATGAATATATATTCATTAATTGTGCTGTCTTTTCAAGTTGCTGCTGAATCTGCTTGCATTGACATTCTTTGCCTTTCTGTGTCTTGTCTATCTTTACTGTTTCCACTAGATCCTCCTACTACTACCACCCTTCAGCCTACAGTTCAGTGGCATCCCTCAACTGCTGACATCGAGGATCTAGCAACAGAACCTAAAAAATTGCCCTTCCCACTGTCAACTTTGGCAACAATTAAAGATGATACAATTGGCACGATCATTGCTAGTGTAGTGGGTGGGGCTCTCTTCATAGTACTTGTAAGTGTTTTGGCTGGAATATTCTGCTATAGGAGAAGACGGACGTTTCGTGGAGACTACTTTGCCAAGAACTACATTCCACCATCAGATATGCAAAAAGAATCACAAATAGATGTTCTTCAACAAGATGAGCTTGATTCTTACCCAGAGAGTGTAAAAAAAGAAAACAAAAACCCAGTGAACAATCTAATACGAAAAGACTATTTAGAAGAGCCTGAAAAAGCTCAATGGAACAATGTAGAAAACCTCAATAGGTTTGAAAGACCAATGGATTATTATGAAGATCTGAAAATGGGAATGAAGTTTGTCAGTGATGAACATTATGATGAAAATGAAGATGACTTAGTTTCACATGTAGATGGTTCCGTAATTTCCAGGAGGGAGTGGTATGTTTAGCAACCACTAAATGTGACTTGCCTATGTACAATGTTTCATTCATACTGGTTGATCATTTTCAGATTGTTCATACTTTTTCTTGAGGAAGAATAAGCTTTTTCAAGTTGATTTTCGAGCTTACTTTTTATATTCCAATCTGACAAATGAAAATGTAAAATCTGGGTTCATTGTATCTGAGCTGCTTTACAATTTTTTTCAATGCTGTACTACTGTCTCAAGATTTAAATTTTAATGCAGAGTACTTTATTGATCTTACGCACACAGGTAAGGAGAAATGTCAGCATTAAATGTATGGCTTTTTTGGTACAAAAATTAAAAAAGGAAACTACCTTGGCATCGTGTATTAAATGTTTACCTGATACTGTAACCTTAAATATGATGTTTGTTAAGCATATACCTCTCAAAATTTATCACCACTAAATGACATTACATCAAAATTGAGTATAAAACTAATTCAAGAAATGTTTATATATTTTAGTATAGTAAAAATATTCAGTGTGATAGAACATCTTTGCTTTTTTCAAGCATTATTTTCTAAGTTTCTATACAAGTGGAATCTTTACCTCTGCATTTTAATGAGCCTTGCCATAATTACTGTAGAGTGGCTTTTCAAAGATATTTTGTTGCACTAAAACTGTGGTAGTAAACTCAGTGAATATGATGTGTGAAACAGCATAATTATCCGATCAATATTTTTGTCCAGAATACATAAATACAACAAAATACATGCCTTCTGAACGTTTTTTTCATCTCTGGAAGATAGTTCTTAAATTATCTTGTTAACAAGGATTTTGGTATGTTAAGCAGAAGCCTTATTTTAATGCTTTATGTCCTAAATATATAAATATGATACATGATTAAATGCAGTTCAGAGAGAGCTTTTCATTATATTGGCATATCAGCTTAGAGAAATATGTTTTTGTCAGGAATAAATATAAAGAATTTTCTACACCATACTTTTTTTTTTAGTTATTTAATGTTGATCTTGTTCAAACGGGTAAATGTACAGAAAAGAAATTTAAAGTAAACTTGGAATTTGACTAGAAAAATCTGAATTATAGAACCAGAAGTACTTGCTGATGGATATTGGCCGTCATTCCCTTTTTCCTTCATTTCCTCCCAAATGTATGTACATGTTTCAAGATTTTTGTTTTTCCAATTAAAACTGGAAATATATCATGAGGTTGTTTATTTTTTTTAACATAGTTAAATGTATCTGTCCAGAATCATGTAACTTTTCAGAAAGAATATTACCTAAATCTTCAAATGTGAGTCTTCTTTGTAAGGTAGTTTAATTGCTTGCTTCTACAGTTGAATTCTATAAAATTGTAATGACAACTGCTGTAAGGCCCAAAGAATGTTTTTCTATTAGTGATTTGTTAGAAAAAAAAAAAAAGTACTGTAGAATAAGTGTTTTCCCAGGGCAGTGAAGTAAAAGTTATTTGGAAAATCACACCAAAAATATTTTTCTAAAAAACAAAATAGGTACTTTTTAACTTTACCAACCCCCTGCTCAATCTTCATCAAATCTTTAAAAAAAAATTATAGAAGGCAAAATTCTAACATGTTCATAGCATTGAGTAGTATGAAAGCTTTATTCTAATTAGAAACTAGTTTTCCTTAGCTAGCTGTATTTCATGCAAATTAGAAGCTATTCCCTAACATTTGGTATAGACCTATAATATTATCTTAAGGAATAAAGTTGTGTTCACTGATAGCTTGTGAAAAATGTCTGGATTCTTATATATTTAACCACTTATATAGAATACTGACTTTAGTCCAAGACATTGGAAGGAAACTTTCTCAATAATACACTGTGATTGAAATACTTTTATTTTTTATTTAAATATCAGCAGTGATGTCAGCCACAAGAAAGATAAATCTAAAATTTCTTTCCATGAAAGATGTAAATTTGTGACTTTTTAATCAAAATTTTATCTTTAGAAATGGTTTGAAATGCTGTATCAATTTGAGCAGAATAGTCACATTTAGAATTTCATACAAATTTCAACTGAAAGAAATGAACACTGTATTTCCAGAACTGTCCTTCAAAAACATTAATACCTATTTATTGATTATAAACTTATTTTTACATTGTGGCCATTATGCAGTTACTTTAATGTTTTTTGTTTTATTTGTGGGGAGAAGGTGAGTTGGAAACCTACAACTATATTCTGTGTCCTCAATCCAAATAATCTGGCTTACTGAAAGGTTTCCAGGTTTTAGGAATCTATACTGGTGCTTAAGACTTTTGAAAGCATTGCACTGTTGTTTATCAGAGCTTTATGTATGTATACTGTACATAGAGAATTGTTTGTAAACATAAATAGTTATATTAAATAAACACTTTTGATAAATTAATTTTTGAATACCAGTGATGTGCCCAGCTAATTGTTAGGCATATGTGAGAAATCTTAGCATGTTCTTGGAAAAGTTCAAAGAATAGTTTTACTTATTTTGGGTCATGTTTACATTTATTTCTTTCATCCGTTTTACACTATATATTTACTTTGGGGTTTCATTCCAACTGGTGAAAGTATTTCAGTAACAATAAAGTTAAATACAATTCTTGTTTTTTTCACCACCATTTTTATTAAAATACATCAAAATGTCAGTAAGCTAGGATTAGTTTTAAACCTGTTTGACTTCATAGTTGAATGATAGTACTTTTTAAAATTAGTCCACTAAATCATTAAGGTTTTCGATAATACTGCTTCTGATAGCCATATACAGAGATGCTTTATAAGGTAACCATGGCTACATATTTCACATAAAGGGATTAGAGTACCACTGTGTTTAAATGAAAAAATTGAGAGAGACGTAGGCCTTTCAGGTATGCAAGAATATCTAACAGAGAATAAATAAATAAATGAGAACTTAGTAATATAATTAGCAGTATAAAACATAAGAAAAAAGGAAATGGTACCTGTGTTGAGTTTTTAATTATAATCGGGAAATAGAATACAAATCTGATTTTGTTATTGTTGTTGTTGACTTGTGAATTAGAAATACACTGTCCCTTGAAAGGTTCCTCTCTCAAAATTCTTGCACTCATTGGAGTACAGCTTAATTTTAGTTTTACCAGTGGTAATTTTTTAAATCAAGTTATATATTAGGCATTAGTCTTAATAACCTTAGAACAGATTATTACATAAAAGTTTTTTTTCAAAATCTGCAAAGGTATATTTTTATAGTCAAACTGTAACTCTGGATAGAAAAGGTGGTCTTTGTTCTCATTATGTTTGCTAGTGTATGTGTGTTTGTGTGTATGTGTGTAGTCTACTTTCATTTTTATTGTTGACCCAAACACTGTTAATGATTTGTGAAAACTAAATGATTTCTTTCTCTCTCCAAGCAAGACTAATAGCAGAATAAGGATACACTTAAATAAAATTTGAAAGAGCATATTGGTTGACAGTCAGTGTGAAATTGTAATTAATCACATGAATATGAATAACAGTCATGAATAACACTAATGAATAGCATTCAAAAATGCTTGGAAATTTGTGTGTGTACTCAACCTGTATAATTTCTTTTTTTGCTATTGTTCCCTAAACGGCACAGTACAACTACTATTTTGATAGCATTTTTATTTATTAGTAGTGTAAGCAATCTAGAAAGTGTACAGGAAGATGTGCAGAGTTTATATGCAGATACTAAATTACAAGTATTTGAACATTCTCCGATTCTCGGGGTTCTTCCCTGGAACCAATCCTATGTAGATATAGGCAAGCAACTATATGGACTTTGAATGTGAAATTGCTATTTCATAAAGTATTCATATTGCCATTTAATGTTGTTTATTACTTGTGTGCTGTTTTGATTGAAAATGCCATTATTTTCAACTGTGATCACCTCCCTGTTTTCAATTTCTGACTTTTTAAAATATGATACATATTTTTGCTTAGCTTTCAAATTGTTTTGGAGAGGCCATTTTAAAACTAGCATAGAATTTGCTTGCATTTTGTTTCCTTCTTTATATATGAATAAACATTATTCATAAAAACATCTTTAGAATAGTGCTCATAGTTTGCTACTTACTTTATTTTAAAATGTCTCATGTTTATATATTTCTGTTTTCTTTTTTCATATTCCAGTCAGCTACTGTGTTTTTTGTTTATTTGTTTTTTAAGTACATACCTACCTTGATCTGAATAATGGTAGGTTTTTGTCAGGACTAGAAACCAGTTTTACAAAAATTTTGCATATATGTAGGCCTTAGAGATCATTTCTTTACTTGCACCTCAATTATAGTTATTCATGTTCATTTTGTTTTGGAAGGATAAAATCATTTTTAGAATAGGTTGTATTTCATTTGCCTTTTATTTATAACAGCTCTGAGCACTTGAGTGAGGAGACAATGAGCTTGAAGATATTGTCTTTAAAATATAAATAAACTTGAAAACTTGAGAGTAATTCAGAGTCTCATTTCCTTACGTGTATAATATTCCTATATAGAAATACCTAATTTTATGATCTCAGTTAAGAGGAGGAACTCAGGGGAAAACCTAGTTTTAAAGGAATGGTTTCACCTAAAGCCAGAGGTAACTAGATCTAGAAGTTTCAGTCTCCCTTTTTAAAGTATTTTTTATTATGGAAACTTTTAGAAAAATAATAATGAGCTTCCTTGGACTTGATTCAATTATTGTCATTTTATGGATATTCATGTTTAATTTTAGGCTCTTTGCACGTGATCTCTCCATTACTTCATTTGTAAATAAGTCAAAGTATAGTTCTAAAAGTAAAGATCAAGTTTAAAAAGCTAATCATGGCATCTTTGGTATACTGAAGATGAATGGTTCCTTAATATTATTAAGTAGCGAGTGTTCAAATTTATTTTTACATATTTTGTAGTTTTAATTAGGATTTAAATATGAGCCATAAAATGTGATTGCTAGAAATTCTTAATGCATTCCTGGTCTTCACTCCTTATTTTTGTCATGCAGTTTATTTGTTGAAGAGACTTTCATTTTTTATTACAGTTTCCTGGCTTGGATTGTTCTCATTTGACCCCCAAATGCATCCCTCTGTATTTTCTGTAAATTGATAGTGAAAACCTGAGCTTTGGTTATATTCACATTCACTTTTTTTTGGATAAGATTACTTAGTGATGTACATTTTTCTATTAGAAGACACTAAATACTTAGTTTTCTGCTTCAATATTAGCAGCCATTTGATACTCAATGCCTAGATATATTAACAGAGAATACATTCCACGTCCACACTTAATAACTCTGTTCTTTTACTGTATCATGTTTAGAAGTGTGCTGTTGCCTTTGCCAAATTTTTTTTCTTTTACAAATTAGAAGGCCGGTCCATATTGAAAGCCCAGTTAAAATAATAGCTTTATGAAATTCTACTCTTTAGAATCAAGGACTGTTGTTCATTGTCTTTTATATCAACTTACATCTACCACTGCTTCACATTTGTTGTACTTTTTACATTTTTTAGAAATTTTGTTGACTGTTTTAACATGGGTATGTATGTTAGTCATATCTGTGCTTTTTTTCACTATTTTGGGAAAAAAAGTGATTTTACTTCTAGACTTGATTGGCATACATGATTCATCAATTCTGTGACCTCACTTTGGGGATATTTCACACTTTTGTGAGGACTGGGATGATACAAGGTTCATCCTTGCATTTCTAGCACTTAGTATGATGCTTGGCACATATTGGGTGCTTGGCAGTTTTGTTGGCTAATAGGCTGATCATACTGAGCTGACCCAAGTAGAACACTTTTATTAAAAATTACAGATAAAACATATACATGGATATAAGGGCTTGAGAGTCATCTTAATGAAATTAAAGAATGGAGGGCTTGATGATTAGGTCAGTGGTACAGTACTTACCTAACATGTCTGAGGTCCTGGGCTGAACCACCAGCACTGCACACAAAAACAAAACAAAAGAACAGTGATACATAGTATGGGACAACAAGGTTATAGGCCTTCAAATGAACCTTTGTATCATGTGTTGTTGTCCCTGAAGCCCTGATAAAAGGGTCAAAGAGGAAAGATTGTTGTCATGTGTCAGTTTTGAAGGTAGATTGAGTGCGTATACTTTAAAAATTTTTTTATTGGTACATGTTTGCATTATATTTCTTTGTGCAGAGTTGGTGCATGTACATGACACATTGTAACTCTTTATCCCCTTCCCCTCTCTTAATCCCCTTCCCATTCATAAAAGGTCTATCTCTCTGTTTTCTTTTATCAATCTTTGATTTTCTCTTTATACTTTGGATTTATCATGTAAGAGAAACCATGCAATATTTAAAGTTGTGTGTCTGATTTATTTCACTTAACATTATGGTCTCAAACTTCATCCACTTTCTACAAAAGACTCAAATTTATCCTTCCGTGTGACAGAGTAGTACATCATTGTGTGTAAATACTGCATGTCTTTATTCATCTGGTGATGAAAATACAGGCTACTTCCAAGATTTAGCTATTACAAGTTATTCTGTATAGGTATATTTTTATCACTGTATTATGTCTTTAATTCTTTTAAGAAGATACTTAGGAATTGAGATGGGGAATAACTGGATTGAATGGAATTTCTACTTTTATCTTTTTGAGGAATCCCATACTGAATTCCATAGTAGTTATTCTACTTTGTATTCTCTCCAACAATATAGGAGGGTTCCTTTTATCCCACAGGCTTTCCAGCATTTTTTATTTGATTTCTTGGATATTTTTTCTGGAGTAAGATGACATCTGTTTAATTGGCTTCCACATCTTTTATTCGTATCAGTGATAGTAAAGGTAAAAACTTTAATTCAGTTTAGTATCAGTCTATACCATATGCACATTGTCCTCAAAAAACAAATTTATTTATTTCTTTCTTTTTTTTGAGTGGAGATTGAACTCACAACTTTGTGCTTGCCAGCCAGGCACTTATGCCACTGAGCTAAATCCCTGGTCCCTCAAAATAAATTTCTAACAAAACTTTTTAAATGATTTGTAATTGGCTTTTAAACATCTAAGAATGTATATGTATAAAATCTTTCATTAAATGCAATACACTTCTGTTGTATCATTTTCTTTTTTTGCAAGGCGAGTTATGAATCAGCTATTGTAGATGCTGTAACAGGAGGCTGTTCTTGGAGATGCATATACTCATCTTTTCATGGAAAATATTGTAATACTTGTCTTCATTTTCTCCAGATTACAAATAATAGTTTTGTAGAATAAGGTGATGATAATATTGCTTCATATCAGTCATTCAGCAAACTACCATTTTAAAATACTAAATTTTTATATATTTGCAAATAATTTTTTCCTGTTGTGTTTCGGTTGAACTATGGAGTCTTGTGTAGTGTAGATTTATGTGAGAAACGTGTTGGAACTAAATTCTTAATTTTCATCAAAATATGTCAGTGAAAATACATTTCTTTAGATTCAATGCAGAGATTTAATCTTTGTATTTCACAACTTATTCATTAACTTAATATCTAAAAAATTTATATCCTTAAATAAGTTACATCTTTCCGTTTTCTCAGACAATAAACATCAGGAAGGGAAATATGAAAAGTACCCTTGTATGTGTGTTAACATCACTTTACATGTATGAAGGAAATTATTCAGTTGGTAATTGGAGTCAGACTTCATTGCTCATTTCAGCACTTAACAGGTTTTTCTGATAAATATGATTAATAAATTAATGGAAGCAGGTAAAATAGATGTCCAAATTCAAGTAGAAGGATATATATACATACATCAACTTTGTATCTTAGAGCTATCAAATCAAACCCTAGCACGAGACATAATTATCTGAAATTTGATAACCAGATTGTAATTAAAGTGTTTAGTATATATTTAGACTTGAACATTACGGTATTCAAAATAATACCTGTTTAGAGTTAGAAAAATAGGATATGAAAAATCTATGTATGTTTTGCTACTTACAAAGTAGTACTTTATGCTTACCAAATTTGAGCTTATTACTAAACCTTTCCTGGAAGAGCAGAGAGGTTCCATGAAGAATTTATAGTGATCGGTAGATTGAGATCCTCAATTATGTTAAAAAAATAATCAAGTTTTTAAAACTAGTTTTCCAAGTGTTAACTATATTAAATTTGTCATTGTCATAGTCAAGATTCTGTATATTTGGACAAAATGGTAAGGCTGCTTTAAACTATACCAAAAGAAAGAATTTCATTAGAGGGAGACAAAGTGTGGAATAAGTAGCAAGTTTGATGTTTGAGATTTTTATATTTACCAATGACTCGGTGAATGATGTTAGTCAAATCACATTTTAATTGGCCTGTTATTAAAAACAATCTTATTCCTTCCCTCCTTCCCTCTTGCTCCTGCCCCCCTCTCCCATCCCCTCCCCCGTTCCCCCTTCCCTTTCTTGGGACAGGGTCTCACTATATAGTTTGGGCTGGCCGTGAACTCACTAGTAACCCAGGCTGGCCCCAAACTCATGGCAGTTCTGCCTCAGGTTCCCAAGTGCTAGGATTACAGGCATGTGCCACCACACCCAGCTGAATAATCATGTGTATGTCTATTGGTCAAACCTATAATCTACATGGTGGGGAAAATGATAATGTATATTATCAATAAGGCATCCCAAATCTACTTTTTCACATAAGTGCAGAGTAAGTTTAACTGCATTTGATTTCAAATCTATCTGTCATCTAGCATATATTTAAATGGAAAGACTAGGGCAGTATTAATGAGCAGTTAATGAACTGTATCAGCTAGTGAAGATGTTTTAGAATAATGGCGTGTAATTTTCACAATTTTTAGATTCTGTTCATTGTGTGAAAACTTACTGAAATAGGTGACTTGCACTTACTGGTGTAAGATTTTCATTCTAGAATGGAGCTAACAAAATGACCCAGGATTGTTAGGGCTTTTTAAAATTAAAATTATTAACATACTTAACCTTCTAAGAAATATTTATGATTAGAAAGAAAGTGAAACCTTAGCCATTAAAAGTCCCATGTGATCCACATTTTAATAAAAATAGAGTTGGAAAGTACTTCTAAATATGTGTTTATATGGATATACTATAACTGGTAAGTAGAATAAACATTTAAAACTTGATAATTCTTCTATTCCATTTGTTTGTCGAGTTTGAACCCAAATAACTTCAATTACTTAATAAGAATATGTGAATAAATCATATTAAGTGAAAACTAAGCTCTTCATTACCAAATAGAGGACCCAAAATGCAAGCCTAAAGCATTCTGCTAATAAAGCATAAGGATGAGACTTCTCTATCCCAACCTTGTTTTTCTTCACTCTTGTTCTCTACTGCTTGCTTATTGAATGATCTTGTGCTAGTCATATAGCTTCAGGACCCCAGCTAGTATCTTGATTAACAGAATGTTATCTTCAGTATCATTGATTACATGTTACAATATCATTATAACTTATGAACCATGTCATGTAGTAGATTTAATATGCCTAGAATTATTAAATAATATAAGGATTGATCGTTTTGTCATATACCTTAGTACTTTTTGGAAAATATGTAGTTAATTGTACTTTTAATAGATTCCCTTATTTGAGAATTCATGAAATTGAGTGACTTAATTTTTTGTAGTTGTGTGAAATTCTAATTGATAAACATTAAATCATTACAGAATTTGTGATACAGTCTGGGAAAGAAATTTACATTCAGAGGTGATACAGTATGTCTGTAGCCAGATGGGAAAGAATTTACTATATTGCTATGTTTAGTCCTGTTTTAAAATGATTTTAAAATATTCCTTAATTGTGTCTCTTTTACATTATATTTATTTGTTATGTGGCTGTTGCTGTTTTGTTTTTCCCCTTGAAGGTTTTTGGTTTCCTTAATAGAGTTGTTTGTCATTTTAATAGAGAAAAATGATAAATGTCTATTTTGTTGGTCAAATCTTAAAGAATACTGACTTTTAAATCACCTTTTAGTGTAAGAAATTAAAATTATTTTCATCTTTAATGTATCTTCAGGTATTCCTTGATCATAATGAGAGTAACTTATTGATGTCTGATTGGGGATACTCTTTTCATAATTTGAGAAAAGTGAAGCCGAGGTGCTTAAGGAATAAGGAATGATGTTCGCATATTTACACTGAAACTAATAAATCAGATTTTGGGTCCTCTAAGCTGGCTGTTGGATAACATACTGCAGATAGTCCTTACAATGTAGGAATTAAGGTGTGCAGTTTTAAGAACTCTCTAAAGTTATTTGAATAGCCTGATTTTTGATACTTTACAGATGCTCCACTTAAACAGACATCTTCCATAGCTGTAGCTGGAGCTGTCATTGGAGCTGTCCTTGCCCTTTTCATCATTGCTGTCTTTGTGATTGCACTGCTGACTCCTCGGAAAAAGAGATCATCCTACCTTGACAAAGTGTAGGTAACTTTTTTGTTTGTCTTCACCTATGAGTGCTTGTTGTGCATCTTCATATCTGTCTTTACAGCTGTTTTTTTTTAAGTTGCTCAAGGAAGAGAAATAAGGATAGTGTTAGACCTTTTTTAGATGCCCATTTCATCACAATATATTAAACTACTCCTTAATAGATGAACAACATCGAGGAGCTGCTGGTAAGAGACAACTTATCCACCCTCAGTGGATTAAATCTCTTGCCAAATGGCACCATAGTGACATTTGTATGCCCTCTGAACAGAAATGCAGGCCTTTGAATGAAAAATTATATGAAAGACATAAAAATATTTTAGTAGTTTAAGTTGCATCTTTAGGTGTTTATTTTTACTATATAGAACATTCAACCATTGGAAGTTTTTAAATATATGAACTTCTAACGCTTCTGAAGGAAAATGCTTGGTTTTGTGTTTTTGTAAATTATAAAATGAACACCTTAGTTAAAAATAAACCAATATTTTGGCGTAATCATTGAGATAGGTTTATAAGATGGAAATTACACTGTGTCAATTCTCTTAATTCCATCAACAGCTTTGTTGCTTTTATGTGAAATTAACAATACTTGTCCTCTTTATTTCACATGATTTTGATGGGAATAAGATAACATGGCGTTTTATACAGTGAAGTTCTGTACAAATAGCATTACTTGTGGAGTACTATAGTTTTCCTTTGCATCAACCATTGTGGAAATCAGTATAGAGATTTTTCAGAAATCTAACAATTTCACTTAACCAGCTATATTCCTTCTAGATATCTTCCCAAAAGAGATACAGATATTATATTACAGAGATACGTGCATAGTAATGGGTAGTTTAATTATGCAAGCAGCATAGGTGCACTGTTGACTCCTCAGATGAATAGATAAACAAAATGTAGCATATAAATACTATGCAGTGTTAGCCATAAAGAAGGATAAATTTCAGTCATTAATGGAAAAGCAGATGGATCTTGAGACCAAAATGTTAAGTGAAATAAATCAGGCAAAGAAGGTCAAATATTGCATAGTTTCTCTTATATGAGAAACATAACACTAGAATGAATACATGTTAGGAAACAGAAGGTAAACATTTTTGAAATTGGGAAAGAAGACTAGGAGAAAAGAGACAGTAAATGATCAAGATATAGATATATGCATACTTGAATATATATATTCAATATACCAAAATGAAGTAATTATTATATATTGCAAAAATATACCAAAGAAAAGGAAAAAGTAGGAAAAACATTTTAAAAAGATAAAAATCTGCCATTTGAAGCATATATTCCTTTTTAAAATGCTTTATATGTCTGTGCTTCTCTAATCCAACTGTTCTTTTGGGTACTCAAGACCTTGCACTTGTCAGGCAGGTGTTCTGGCTGAGCTATATCCTCAGCCCCTGCATTGGTTTTAAAGACACAGAGAGCAAATTTAAATTCTATCATCATCAAATTAGTGGTGTAAATAGAAGCAAGTTGCATCACTTTCATGAGCCTCAGATTTCTCTTGTAAATTACCATTGACATCTTGAAGTTATGTTTGCTATGGTTTTCACTAGATGAAAGAAATTACATTATATAAAGTGTAGTAAGATGTTCATTCAGTGTGATACCTGTAAGACTGGTGTTAATATTTTGAGGGTCATTGGTATGTGGTTAATTAATTTAAGAACTAATCTTGTTCCCAGATTATCTTGGGCTTTTCTATAACTTCAAAACCATAATTTATTAGTAGACCCAGAATAAACTGTCATATAACTATTATATTTGTTTTGAATGTTGTTCGTTTGAGATTTTAATACCATAGGAAATATTATGAGACCATAATAATTTTTTACTTGTGGTCTATTGCTGTTTTCCTTTATTCTTTAATATAGATAAAATTTTATTTACTAATCACAAGTAATGAAAATATCTATGATCTTAAAAAGACTTGAATATAAAATATTTCATAAAATTCAATGACTGCTTTAATTAAATCTGTTTTTGTTGTAATTAAATGATTTTTAAAATGTATTGAAATATTGGAGCTTTTTATACATCAGGTCATTTTGCAAAAATACCCACATATACCTAGGATATAATGGTCTCTATTTCAAATGGCATTATATATAATGACCATTATATAGCTAGGATATAATGGTCCCTATTTCAAATGGCAAGATTTATAACAGCCTATAGATTGAAACTATTTAATTTGTAACTCATATTGGAAGAGTGAGGAGGGCTTTTGAAAATGGGTCTTTAAAGTATTTCCAAAAAACTATAAAATACTGCATGTTAGTAGTATATGATCAATTTACTTAAATGTTACATGTTTCCACATTTGGCTATGCCTACAAACATTTTAAGAATAGTCAGTCATATGAATATGTCTTTATTCTTTCCTCCAATGTGTCAGAGATATAAGAGACTGTATCTTAGGAAAAATAAATGCGCTTTGAGGTTTTCAAAAACTTCTATATAAATTAGTGTTTGAACTAAACATGAACCAATCAGATTGGTCTTCAACATTGAAAGTAATACTTTTCTGTTATTTTCTGTGTTTAGTAGATGAAAAGAAAATAGGCAAAATATACGTAGGTACAGTTGTAATTATTTTTTGTAGCATGAAAAAAATCAAAACTTCTTAGAATCTTGATTTTTCTTTTTGCTTCCTTTTTAAACACAGGATCGACCTTCCTCCTACACATAAACCACCTCCTGTATATGAAGAACAATCCCCACCTTTGCCCCCAAAAGACCTTCTTTATCAGGTAGGTGTTGATTTATATGATTAAAATAATCCAAAATACAACAAAATTTCCTCTTGTAAGAAATTATAATAAAATACAATAAATATAATTTCTATAAATCTTTTCAAAATGTTAGCTGGACATTTATACATTAAATATTACATAATACATAAAATTTAACATGTTCAAAAATATTTGAAATCTCTAGTGTAAAAAATTTTATCTACAAGAAAATTGAATATTTTCTAGTGTATGGTGATGTGCTGTTTCTCTTTGGAGTACTGTATTTTACTTGTGTTTCTTTTTAATATACCAAAGGTCTAAATTTTACAACTCCTATATTTAGTAGCAAATAGTTTATATTCCTGTTTAAACTTCTGAATATGATTACTAAGGCTCATACTAAATATGTGATGACTTTTAATACTTATTTTTGAATCAGTTTATAGTAATTCAGCACTTTTAAAAGTATTCAGTACTTTTAATCTTCTATACATGCATTTGTTACATTTAATATCAGAAAATTAAAATGTTTGAATCTTCTATTCTCAGTTTTTGGGGCTTTTTGGTTATTTTTTTTATCACCCACACTGTGTATTAGCCTTATAACTTCATATTAGGTATTTACTTCTGAGAATAGTCTGTAATATTTTCATCCTATAATATGTCCTGCATTTCCTACCTGAATAAGCCAAATCATTTGCTCATCAATTAAGTAATTTAATTTACCAGAGGAATATATTTATTAAGACATTCTCAGCATCTATTCCTTTGCTAGTTATGTATTCAGTCTGCTACCTTGGAGTGGAATGAGAAGGAGCAATCTCTGGCTTGTACACCCTTAGTCATTGGGCAGCAGCTTTGTCATCTTAGAGTTAGGAGTCCTGTGGATGAAAACATACCATCTTTTCAGACTTTTTGTTCTCACAAGGAATGTGACTTCACGTCTCTTTTGGCAAATAAATCAATATGAAAAATAGTGTTAGATATCAGTGAAATACTTAGCGCTGTTAAGTGCTATAGAAGGATACTGATTCACACAGCTAGTAAATAACCTTAGGATTTCTAGACTCAGTCTGAGGAATGTTTTTAAAGAATATTGGTAGTAATTTTTTAAGACAACCTTTATTTTAATTTTACAAGTGAAACAATTATTAATAACGTGTTAACTTTCCATCACTGTGACAAAATTTCTGAGAAAATCATTGGTTCACAGTTTCAGGGGTTTCTATCTGTGATCATGTGACTCCATTGCCTGTAATGAGGCACAACACCTAGATAGGTCTTGCATGATGGTAAAAAGCCACTCATATTATGACAAATAGGACACAAAGAAAGGAAGAAAGAGCGAGAAGACACTAGGAATAACATACAGCCTTCAGAGGGACAACCCTGGTAACTTGTACTTCCTCCAGTGTGCTGTACCTTCTTATAAGCCTGCACAGCTATGAGCTCGTCAGTGAGTTAGCACCCTCACATTCCAGTCACCTCTCTGGACTAAACCTCTGGTCTTGTAAAATATTTCCTAGGATAGTCAGAACACAAATTGGACATGAAATCTTATTTTTTTATTCTTAATTCTAAAAGCATTTAAGAACAACAATTAGGCTGAAGTAATTGTTCATTAGCAAAATAATACACATTACTCATGCATTAGAATATCATATGTTGGTTGTATAGATGTTTATTTTCTGGTTAGTCTTATGATATCAAAATGCAAAATACATAGTAACTATTTTATTACCAAGAAATCTAGGTAATAAAATCTAAGTAATAAATCTAGGTATAATTACTATCTAGTTTCGAGCAGTGATGGCATGTTGTAATAATTATTTTATTAGTGTTCCATTTCACTAGATAGCTTGTCAACTTTAAACTCGTGAAATAATTTCTACTTGAAGTCAGTTATGATCCCTCACAACCAGGCCCCAGTGACCAAGATTTCTTGTTCCCAAAATAACACCATCACTTTAAGGAAAAAACTAACTCATTCCACCCATCTGTTGCTTCCCTTGGAAAACATAGAAAGAAACAGTTCTCCCTATCTACATTTGTCCACCATGGTTAACTCTTGCTTTTGGTCTAACAGTGCCACAATGCACCTCCTGAGAATTATTCCCCTTAGCCAGTTAGATAGAACCTGGTATTGTGAAAATGCAATTTCCTTGTGTGGGTGCTGTTACCATGCTGCAGAGACGTCTGTGGTAAAGGCACCCATATTTGGAGAAGTAAAAAGAAATGTCCTCTCTGAAGGCAGAGTGTTTTAACTTATATCACCAGCTGTCATGTTAATAGACAATAATTCTACAAATGTGAATTGTTACTTCATTAAAAATTAAATTTATGGTATTAAAATGTATTTGTAATGGTTAATCTTGATCATCAACTTGATTGAATTGAGAGATGAGCAGGAAGTCAGTGAAGCATTCTTCAGGATGTGTCTGTGAGTGAATTTCCAAAAAATATTGACATAGGGGATGGCAAACTAAGGGGGAAGACTGGCACATCACCCAATAGGCTGAGGACCTAAAGTGATGGACCAAACGTGGGAGAGGGAGAAAGCCTATTAGCATAAGCTGTGCCCTTCTCTGCTTCCTGCCTGCCATAGTTGAGTTTTCTACCACCAGACACTTCCATCATAGTATTCTGACTTATTTTAGACTCATAGCAATGAAAACAGCTAACCATGGATTGAAACCTATGAAACTATGAGCTAAAATAATGCTTTCCTCCTTTAAATTGACTTTTTCAGTATTTTATCACACCTTTTTATGATTTTTTTTTTGTTCTTAACGTTATTTAGGTCATAATTAAGTATATTCTTTGCACAAGAAAATTTTTTAAAAAACACATAAATTTATGACATCTTTTGTTTCCCAGCACTAAAAATCCCTATCCCTTCACCAGAGATAATATTGTTACAAATTTACATATCTTCCCAGATTTTTCCATGAATTTGTTTTCATGCATACCTCTTTTATATTTACATTTACAAATACTTTTTTTGTTAAAAACATAAAGACACACAGTACATCTTAGTAATTTTAGAAATTACTCTTTCTACTTAATATGTGTTGCATTATAGACCAGTATTTTTGAGAGTAGCTAATGTAACCACCAAAAGCTAATGTAATACCTCTGGGTATTAAAAATGAAAATAAAAAATAAAGAAAATTCATGAACACAGTTTCACATTTACTGAATCAAAATCTCTGGAGTTGGCATCGGTGGACATTTTACTAACTAATATTTTAATACCCATCCAAATTTGAAAGCTGTGTATCTCTATCTTATTCTTAGTATTCGGAATAGTATTCCATCACATTGATGTACCATAAATTACTCAGTTTTTTGTCTGTTTTTGTTATAGTATTGTGAGAGTATTTTTATGTGCTTTATTATACGTATGTATTTATAAAACATGTGCCAAGAAATAGAATTACAAAGAGTTTTTCATTTAATTTAAATAGATATATTACCAGCCAAACGAACTGTATCCATTAAGCATTGTAAAGCCATTCTCTTTGCCAGTACTGTTACTACAAATTGTTTTGTTTTGTTGTTTTACAAAGTTGATAACTAGAAAAGCAACTCATTTAAAAGTTTTATAAATTCCTGGATAAAGTTGTCTTTTCATGATTTATTGCCTATTTGTGATTCAATAAACTATGTATTTGCATCATTTTTTAAGTTTTAGTTGTTTTGAACATGTTAGGCTTCCAGTGTAGCATTCTCTTGTTATTAAAATAAAAACTTTTTTGATGTATGTTTCTACTTATTCAATATATTGTAAGTATATGGAAGACTTTGATTGTTAGTGGGTATTTGCCTTACCCCACTGCGATGGCTTTCATAATTATTGATAAATAGAAATTCTTTGGATTTTAAATATAAATCTTATATTTAGATTATTATATTTCTTGTTCATTCTAATAGTTTTAAAATTTTCATTTTCTAGGTATATAAATTATTTGCTATAAGTGACATTTATCACTTGTTTATTGTGGTTTTTATTTACTTATTCTGTAGTGATTAGAACTTTTGTCAAGACAACTCTATATAGAGGTCTTCATTGTATTGTTCAGTTTTAAATCTAGCATGGAATAATAGAATACTAACACAGAATTTTTTTGTTTTACGATTTTTGACAACACTATATATTCTACGAACAATAGTATTTTAAAACTGTATGGGAAAAGTTGTATGTTCTGATATAAAAAATTGTTCAAACTAACTAAAATAATCCCTGAAGCATTTCCGTATCTAATGCTTTTAATATGGTTTTATTTCTGATATGGAAAAATCTGTATGTAGCTGTCTTACCATACTCTATATTTCGGCTTAAAATGGCAGTTAATCTTGAGAAGTCATGACTAGTTATTACTTGAAGTGGTTATGTTGTTCACTATTAAGGCTAACAGGAATTCCAATGAGGCAACAATGTTATAGGGAATATGAATTTTGGAGTTTTTTTTTCTTTCTGTACTAGTGTATTTTTGCAACACATAATAAATGTGTTCATATTAGTATATATACATATTGAAGTTTTTCCTTTTTTCTTTTATAGTACTGACTTATACCAATAAAACCCTTTTAATCTCTGAAATGGTCTTGATATTTCTCCACTGAAATCTATACTTGCAGTAGTTGTCTGTCAATGACTATTGACAAATTAAAAATTTTTAACCTTAAAAACATTTTATGAATATTACTTCAGTTGTAAATATATAGATTAACTTTAATAATTTCAGGCTTCTAATAAAATGTATTGGTCAACTTTCCTGTTGCTGGGACACAATACCTGATTCCCACAGTTTAAAAGGAAAGGTTAAATTTGGCTTATGGTTCAGGGGATTTAGTCCATGATGAGCTGCTACAAGGCAAAAAGATCATGGAGAAAGGGCATGTTAGAGGGAAAGCTACTCACTTCATGGCAGCCAGAAAGCGGGAATAAAGGGGAAAGTCAGCAATAGAGATATATACTCCAAAGATACACATTCAGTGACTTTTCTTCCAATAGCACCCCAGCTCTTACCAGCATATTTAGCTATAAACTCATCATTGAATCAGTCCTCTAGTAAGTATAGCACCCCCTTGATTCAATCACCTTCCAAAATCCCCACTTCTGAACATATGAGATTTTTAGGTATATTTGAGGTTTAAACCATAATGTGCATACAAAAATATGTTTTTTGGTATATGTAAGTAAATATTCTTTGTGATGAAAGGGGATGTACTCATAAAATATTTGTATGGCTGAAATGAAATATGGAGATCATTGATAGGTTTTCAGGTTCTGTATAGCAGCTAAATTATAGACTTTTGGTGAACTATTGAAAAAAATTTACAATTGCTTGAAAAACTATTGACATATTCCTCTATTTTCCAACCATAAAATAGTATAAGAATACTTTTTCTTAGATTTCCATTATTAACACTCAGCTTGCCTACATATCAACACCATCATCAAATATTTTTTAGATAAACTGCTTTTATTAGTAATTATTAATGATCTGGTTTGTTCACAAGATCTAAATATTTTAACATGTTTTCAGACTTTGCTAACAGTTACAGTTTGGGATTAGAAGAAGAGAGAAGGAGCAAGATGATAGAAAAGTTAACTAGTTTCTTCCAAATTAGAGGAAAGTGTACTACTCAGTGGACAATGTAAGAAAATAAGTACTGAGTATTTATAGTATGTTTTTAGTGTCAAATAGCAAAATTTTTCATCTCGCTATTACCAACAATATATATATTGAGAAGTTATTGAGATAAATAGTGAAATAATTGGTGAGATTTTATGCTGATGTGAAAAGGGAAAATTTTTGCAATCAGAAAGTTTTGATGAAACAGTGATTTATAAACTGATTTTATTTAGGAGATGGCCTTTCAAAGCCAAAGAAGATTAGAATATGTAAAAATATTTGTGAAAGATTCAAAAATAAATTTCATTCAACTGAGATGTGAGTATGACATTTGAAATGCAAGCAATCATTATCTTAACTATGTAAAAGCTCTTAATACTCAATCTTAAAAATTAGGAAAGGATAAACCTAATTCATGAAGTTTTGTCTAAATAAATTAATATATGTTATATCCTTAAAAGTATATAGCACATAGTACTATAAGTTTGGAGTTACTATTTAAAAAGAAACAATGTAGTTCTTAATAAAAATACTAAAAGTAACCAAGCAGGAAAATCATTTCAGTAGAAAAATAAAACTGGTACCACTTTGACTCATTTAAACTTACCATATATTTCTTTTGGAAATCATTTATACTTTCATTGTAAGATTAGCAGTGCTTAAAATAAAATGGAGTCTGTACTTTCTGATTTATAGAACTGTTTTTTTTCCAATTGTTTATTAAACAGATTTTCTTGAGTACTTAATATATACCAGTACTGACCACATACAGTTAATAAAATAAATGAAAACAATTATTTTCAAAGTTTACATTTTAGTGATAAATACAAAGGCCAAGGATGACAACTTTCTTCCTTTTGTAGAAATAGTTTTATTGAAATATAATTGTCATGCAATAAACTACATTTATTAAAATGGAATTTGTTTTACATGTAATACAAAAAGTGAACAAAACATATTTTGAAGATATAAATCTAAAAATTATTACATAAAAAGACATTAACTCCCTAGAATTCTCTCCCTCATTTTCAATACACTTACCCCATTATATCTGCCACTTTCTGAATCAGTTCTGGAAATCCTCTGTCCTGAGTGTCTTTATGAAGTTTTGTTAAAAATACAATGAATGCTGAATGTCACCCCAATGGAAAGGGAGATTCATAAAAACTCTTAGCAGGGGCATATACTGGTGCAATCACTGTGGAAATCAGTATGGCAGTTCCTCAAAAAGTAGATAAGAGGTCCTAGTCAACCCAGTTATTCCCCTTCTGGATATCTTCCCAGAAGAATTGAAAACATCATACCACAGCAATATATATGCACCCATGTTTATAACAGCACAATTTGTAATAGCTAAGACATTGAAACAATTCAAATGCCCATCAGTTGAGGAATGGATAAAAAAGATGTGATGTTTTTATACAATGGAGTACTAGTAAGCCATAAAGAAGGGTAATCTTAAGACGTTTAAATAAATGCAACTTGAGGCAATACTCTAGGTAAAATAAATCAGGCTCACGGTGTGTAAACAGTGTATTGTCTCTCAGGTATGAGAAATTAAAAAAGTAAATAATAACCAAAACATACAATAGATATTGTAAAGTGGGAAGCAGTTGCTCAAAAGGAAAGAGGAACTAGATTGGGAGAAAGGAAGGAAGGGAAAGGGAAAAAAATGCATGGTAATTATGCTACTAGTTTATTAGTTCATTGAAAAGAAAGGTTTGCACTAATGTCTTTGTGAGAATTTTGTATGCTCATATCCTGTACTCTGAGTAACTGCTTTGAAGATAACAATGTGAAATATATTAACTATTGTTATTCTATTATTTTGTTGTGAAATGTTGTTTTATTTTTTCCATAAAATAAAAAATTATATTCTCATCCATCTAGTTCACTGGATCTGGCACGGTGTAATTTCCAGCTCTTCCCAAAACTCAAAATAACCATGAAAGATAAAAGTTTTTAATCAGTTGAGGATATTTAGGAGTCCACTACAGGTCAGCTAACGATACTTATTGAAAGAGGGCTTCTAGAACTGCATCAGAATGTGGCAAGAAGGTGGGATTAGAGTATTGAAGTGAGGGGTTATTTTGAGGAGTATTAGTAGCAGTTTGTCTTCTACCATAATAAAATTTTTAAAATTACATTTTCTAACATATATATATATATGCATATGTAACCAAGAGATGGACATCACATATTCATATATTAAGAATATTTTGTGCATATTCATCATTTCCAGAAATTTCTTAGTGCTTCTTTGTAATTTTCTGGTCTTGTACTTCCTTAGCTACTCTTCCTCATCCCCAGGGAACCAGACACTGATCTGCTTTTTCTGTATCTAGTAATCCCCCCTTATCTAAAGAACCTATGACTCAAGACCCCACTGAATATCTGAAATTGCAATAGTATTGGGCCATATGTATACTATGTATACATATGTATATACAACTATGGTAATACTTAACTTACAAATAGACACAGTAAGGTTAACAGCAATACTAATATAACAGCACAATTCTAATAAAATGCTGAAATAAAAGTTTTATAAATATGACTTTTCTCTCTGCTGAAAATCAAGATACATATTAATATTTTCCAACCATGCACACATGTCACTGAGACAGACCTCAGGAAGTGAACCCATGAATAAAGGAAACTGTTGTTTAGTTTGTATGTTCTCAGATCTTATGCCAGCACATTTGTGCAATATGATTGATTCTTTCATTTTACACAATGATTTTGAGATTCATGTTATATTGATCGACAGTTTGTTCCTTGTAGATGTACCATGTTTTGTTTATATGTTTACCTGTTGATTGATACTTGTTCGTGTTTGGGCCCTGTTATAAACAAAGATGCTGTAAACATCTATGTGTAAGCCTTTTTAAAAAATATATGCTTTCATTTCTCTTAGATAAACATGTAGGAATGGAATGGTTGAGTTGTATGGTAAGTTTATGTTTAACTTTGTAAGAAAATGCCAAACTATTACCCTAAATGGTTTTACTATTAAACTTTCTTTCTAACATTGTGTAAATTGCTCCATGACCTTCTCAATACCTCATATGGTCAGTTGTTAAAATTTTAGATATTCTAATAAATGTATGGTTGCATTTCATCCTGGATTTATTTGGAATTCTTTTCTATATACTAATCTGAGGACCATTTCTTTTAAATTTGACTATTTATCAGCTGTTCATCTTCTTTGATGAAGTGCCTGTTCAACTATTTACTTTTTATTGGCTTGTTTATTGTTATTAGAATTCTTTATATACTTTGATGTAAATCTTTTGTCACAGATATGATTTGCAAATATTTTCTCCCACTCTTTCTTGTCATTCTCTTTTAAAGAACAGAGTTGTTAATTTTGGTGAAATCCAGTTTAGATAATGTGATGCCTGGTTTTCACTCTGGAATGCTGATGTGGGGAACCTAGTTTTTGCTTGATACTCTACTTAAAATAATGTAGTTAATAAAGTTTATGATGGATCATTTGCTATATTTTTCCCATGTAAACTGTATTACCACTTGGAATTTTTAATTCCAATATAGTTAATTCCAATATAGTTTTCCTTGGCCATTAGAGTTCCCTCAATATCTACTATTCCCAAGGGAATAAGTACTCTAAGTAATCTTAACTGAGAAAAACAGATATTAGATTTAACGTTTTCAATTGTATTTTGTGGTTCATGATACAGAAATAGTTATTAACTTTATATATGGTCTGTTACCTCAGTATCAGACACAGTAATTAGCGTAAGTGGAATCTTAATAAAATTTTCAACATAAAACATAAGTCTATGGTACATGAAGGGAAAATATTTTAGAATCATTTTGTCAACACTAACAGCAACATAGGCTCTACAGTCTACTTAAAATTAAGATTACATTCAGTTATTTTGACTTGCTATACAAATAGCAATTTATTGGTATGGAAATATTTCAAATATTTCCAGCAGAACCACATTAACTGTGTGAATTCTGAGAAGCTGAAATCAGCTTAGTGCTTTTCTGCTGAGGATGGTACCCAAGGCCTACTGTTGAGAATGCATTAAACCGCTGTGCGCACCTCTGCCTGGGCAGTGAAATTGTCTGCACTCGATTTTCATTGGTGTCCATTTATAATTTCTAACTAGATTTCTGGGTGCAGTAATGAGTACTATTTTAGGGGCAAAATTTTTAAAAATTATGCAACAATTCCTTCCGAGCTATTTCTAATACAGAGTGACTCATTTTTATTTAGATTAAATGATTGAAAAGAGTTTGCTTCATTCTAGGCACCATCACTCAATATCAAAAGAAAAGTAAGTGATTAAAAGGAAAGCATTAATTGTTACCTTTCAAGACCTCTAAACAATACAGAAGAGATGATACCTAATTCACTTTTTTTCATAAGACTTGTTAGTATAATTCCTCTCAATTCTATGTATATTACCTCTCATCTTTTTCTGATATCTAATAAGCTGCTGTGTACAGAGGTTGTTGAACAGTTGTTATAGACCTTCAGTGGTAGTGAAATCAGTGGTTCATGAAATCAGTTTCCCAAGTAAGCTGAAGGTGACACCAGAAATTTGGGGATGTATGCAAACATGAAAATCTGTGTACACCGTGACTACATCCTTATGTCTCTATAACCTAGAAAATTAGTTTTTAAAAAGTTAGGCATTATATAGCTCACCATATTTGTTGAACAAGGTGATCATATCATCTACATCATATCAATTTAAAAGTATTTGTTGCAGGGGATATAGCTCAGTGGCATAGCACCTGACTGGCAAGCGCAAGGTCGTGAGTTCAATTCATAAGTAAATGCAACTATAAATTAACTTCATCTTTTAACATTACCAACAAAAATATTTTTAAATACCTGATAAAGTAGGAAAAGCTGAAGTATTTATTACCTCACATGTAATGCCAAACCTTAAAACTAAAGAACTGTCTTAATATCTTAGTGAGTGCTACTTGGGAACTCATATGTAGGTGTTACTCTACCATTAACTGATTTAAGTTTTGGCTTTTGCCTTGATTTTTAAAGAATTAAATTTAATGTATTCTTGCTTGAGATGTGACTCAGGACATTAAATCTTGAGGGGATTACTCAAGATTTGTGTTAAGTTCACATTACCATCAGGGGCCTTATGTCTTAACTAGGGGTGACTCCCAGTTGGCTTATGTGTAAGTAGAAGTAAAACAATGATTGAAGTTGAATATAGTTAAGTACAATGAAATCCCTTCCATGATTTAGAGAACCTCATAGTCCTCTTTATTTAAGGAGAACTTCTTAAAATTAGGAACAGTTTCTTTTTAAGTTCAGAGGATGTTGAATATAGAAGTGAACTATTTTAAATATTTTGATCAATACATCAAAGTTGTTTTCAGAGAATTAATTAACTTAGTCATTATTTGTGAGTTAAATATCACATAGACATTATCTATCTCATTTTACTTTGAATTTGTCATTGTCTTGATATTAGTGTGGATTAGTGTGGAAAAATTATTTTGTTAAAGTTCTTTTAATGTCAAAAATTGGTGCAGACCACACAAAAGAATATTGTAAGTACAGACTGAGTGTCCCTTATCAAAAATACTTGGCACCAGAAATATTTCAGATTTCTAAGCTTTTCCAGTTTTAGAATACTGGATTTGCATAGACTTTACTGCTGATTATGCTTAATCCAAAAATCTGAAATTAGAAATGTTGCAAAATCATGATGCTCAAAAAATTTCCAGATTTCAGAGCATTGGATTAGGAATGTGCAACCTATATTTTTTAAGGTTAACGTTAATTACATGTCTAGCATTATAAATGTTCATTCACTAAATTACAGTAAGCTTTGACTATTCCTTTAAAGTTGTTAAGACTGACTTAAATGGACCATTTCCTTAGGCATCTACCTTCATGTTGGGATATGAGCAACAACAGTGCTGGTGATCCCTAGCTGTACACTGCAGTGCCTAATTCCAACCATTAGAGATCACTATCCTTAATGAGTACCACCTGTTAACATGAAAATACCAGTGGGGGGACTATCCAGGTTGTTGATTGAATTTAAAATGCATATTGGTTTAGAAAAGCTTTAATAAGATTGTTATTTTGAAAGATAATTGAATTGCCAGTGGGAAAATATTACAACTGTTTGTTTTGATTAAAGTAGTCATGACTACAGTTTATCATGGAAATGTTGACATTAGTCATTTTTACCTACAGCCACTGAATTGTTTCAGTTTTTTACATGAATATGGAAATCTTTCATCTAGTCTGCTTGCCAACATGTCAGATTTCCAAGCAATATGAATTTCCATCATTAAAAAGCTATCATATTATAAATGCCCTCCTGGGATGACAGTAGACACAGTTACCACAGTCTTTCTCCTGGGATGTTTTCACCACTGGTTAAGTCTGGTTATAGATGATTCCAGATCCATTTTGTTGATTTCTTGCCACTTATTTTCAAACCAAGATATTCATCCATTTAGTTTCACATACAGTAATCTCTCTTTGTTTGATTTATTGATATTTGATTAATTGGGAAAGTGTTCAGCTCAGGAATGGAATTAGCCTATTGGTGACTCATATTTTTGGGTGAATCTCAATCTGATGAGAAACAGACCTCAAAGTGACACATATATTTCCCTGGGCTTGTGAATTTAAAAAGTTACTCTTAGTTGAGCATAGTGACACCTAAATTTCTGGAAGCCTTAGACAGGAGGATTGTAAGTTTGAGTCTAAACTGGGTAGCACGAAAACTTAGCAAAATTTTGTCTCAAAATTTAAACTAAATAAAAAGGACTGGGATGCAGCTCTTGTGTGAAGGTCCCAAGTTCAAAACCCTCAAAAGTAAAAGGTTTTTTTTTTTTTTTGCCTTTAGAAACAGGGTCTCACTATGCAGTGCTGGCTGGCCTTGAACTCACTGTGTAACCCAAGCTGGCCTTGAATTCATGGCCACCCTCCTGCATCAGCTTCCCAAGTGCTGGAATTACAGGCATGTGCCTGGCTGAAAAAGTTAATCTCACAATTCAGACTACATAGCATTGTATTAACCGAAAAATTAGTAGGATTTAAGATCTATTGTTTGAGAAATCAAAGAACTTACCTGGAATGATACTTTAGTTTGAATTATTGTTGCTCCTCCCTTACAAATATTTTTCAAAAACAATTGTCTATTAAAATCATTTCCAGATTTACCAGTGTGTCACAATGCATATGTAACGCATTTACATTCAGGGTCATCCCTGCTGATGGTTTCTATAACAGCCAAACACAAAACTTAGAACTTAACATGTATTAAATTCTTTTAGGCCTACTTGTTTTCTAAGAGATCCACATCAAATTCATTTTAGCATTGCTAATAATAACATAGTTGCTTATCTGATTTTTCTATAGAACAAAGTTCTCTTATAGTTTCTTCTTGTTCCTTTGATTTGGGGGGTATAATTTTTCTTTATAGTTTTAGAAAATAGAGCTCAGACCAGAGGTGAAGGTCACAGAAGGATAGATTTGAATACTCAAGAGACAGAAGACCTTTTTCAATAATCAGGTCTGCCTGGTGATAATGCTGATACCTCAAGCAATAATTCTGTCATTATTTAAGAGGACTCAGCTGTTGTCCTAAGCTGCAGGTTATAGGAGAAACTTCTGCATTGGGTATGAAGTGGAATTTTAAGGTCACTCATTGTCATACCTCTTATTTCCCTGAGAAACTAATATTGATGACAAACAGAAAAGAAACAATATTTTTACTTGAGGCCAAGTTGTAAGGAGAAAAACTTCATTTAGCTCAGAGTTTTGGAGTTTCCAGTCCATGATCTGGTGGCGCCATGGCTTTGGGCCTAGGTGAGGCAACACTTTTTGTCAAGCACCATATGACAGTAAAACCACTGGCCTCATGATCACAAGAAAAGAGAGAAGAGTAGTAAGAAACTGAAGTACCACCATCTTCAAGGGTGCAGCTCCAAAAACTTAATTGCTTTTCAGTGGTTCATCCCACTGCTTCAAGTTTTCACCACCTCCCAATCCCACCATCCCAGGGACCAGGTCTTTAACAGATGGGCCACTGAGCTCCCTCAGTGAGTCAAGGTCCCAATAATAGTAGTTAGCTGAGTTGCTAATGCACATACATTCAAGGCAACCCACACTATTCCATATGTGTTTTCATTAAGTTTAATTTTAAGATCTATTACCAATTGCAAAAATCATTGGCTCTTTCTACAAAGCAAATTAGTGTAAAAATTATTTCTATTTTTTTCACTTTTCCAATGGCAAAAAATGTTTTTCATAGCAATGTTAACTATACATTATTGGTCATTTTACACTTATGACTGTTTGACTATTTACATTAAATACTAAAGACAAAATGTACTTTGAATATCTTTATAGTAAGTTTAACCACTATAAGTTTGACTATTAGACAAGGTATAAAATATACAAGGTACAGAATATTTCTTGTACAAACATAACTTTGGAAGAGTGCAAATTGTTCAAGATCTTTAAAAGGAAATGCTTGGCTCCATTATGATCCCTATTTTAAATTTACTGGCACTTTGCAGAAGGTAAGAGTCCCAGTTGTACATTTTTACTGGACAGTAATTATTTACTTAAAAAGTGGCATGTAAATCTACTCATTTGAAACATTTTAAATACCTTATTGTTGATATGTTTTTAAGAAAAGGTAGCCACAAGTTGAATGGTCTTACTGTAGTATTTGTTTTTTATCCATTGGTATGGGACTTATGAAACTGCACTATACTTTGTACACACACACACACAGAAACACACACCAAACAAGTTAGTTTTACTAAGACATAAAAATGTGAGATATACAAAAGTGATATCTTGGACTTTATTAAAATTGAAAACATTGGTCTTTTAAAGAGACCAAACAAAACCAAACCAGACCAGGGAAAAGATGTTTGTAATAGATATATCAGACAAAGTGATTACATCCAGAATAGCTCAATAATAGGAAAACAATGACCCAAATTTTAAAAACTGGGCAGAAAATTGATATATAAAAGAAAATGGGCCGGGGATTTAGCTCAGTGGCATAAGCGCCTGCCTGGCAAGCGTGAGGTCATGAGTTTGATCCCCAGTACCGCAAATAAATAAATAAATATAAATAAAAATAAAATGTGTAACTACATGAAGATATACTCAACATCTTTAGTCATCAGACAAATATAAATTAAATCACAGCAAAATTCTACTATACCTATTAGATTGGCTAAGACTAAGATGACTGACTGGACTATCAAGGCAAATAATCTCTCATGTCTTTTATGTATATTTAGTTTATATTAAAGCAGTTAATACTTAAATTCATTCATTTTTCCTCTAGTAGATCTATTTTTTGTTTTTATTTTCTCTTATTAGAGTACTGCACATAATTAGAGATACAAATATTAAAATTGGCATTATGAATATTTCCTTACCCCTGCCCCCACTGTGGTGCCTGTATACAATTTTATAATGGATATAATATAGTTTTTTGATCTCACATGAGTGACTCAAGTTACTACTATTATTTTAAAGTCCTGCACAGCTGGGAAAACTTGTCCTTGATGATATAGAGTTGTAAAACTTTCTGAACGCGATCTGATAACATACCTTCTGTTGCACTAATCAAGGAACTACAACACAGTTAAGAGAAAGCTGAAGAACTCTTATACAATAAAACCACCTGAGCCTTTGATCTCTTTAACTTTACCTTCAATTTAGGCTGCTCCACTTGGGGCCTGCATTTCAGTCAACCAGCCACCCTTTTAGCTACTAACAACCTCTCACACTATTACATTGAATCCAAAATCTCATCTTAGCATGTCTGGATGAACAGATTGTAACTCAACATTATGTTTCTTCTACCTAGATCCCAACCCCTTACAATACTTTCTATGTTGTTTTTAGTGCTTCTGTCTCTACTAATTAGCAGTTACTTGGAAAGGCTGGAGGCATGCTGTTTTTGTTTACTCTCTAGAATAAATTATTTAGAAAACTAAACAGTTCCTTTTTTAAAAAATGGACTGTACTCAGTGGTGTAGTCCTTGCCTAGCATGGCTTTGGGTTCAATCCGCAGCACTGTTTAAGAGAAAGAAGGGTTGTGGGAGGGAGAGTGAGAGA
This sequence comes from Hydrochoerus hydrochaeris, assembly GCA_004027455.1. Classification (NCBI taxonomy): domain Eukaryota; kingdom Metazoa; phylum Chordata; class Mammalia; order Rodentia; family Hydrochaeridae; genus Hydrochoerus; species Hydrochoerus hydrochaeris. Next base: position 142,404 of record PVLA01000464.1, on the reverse strand, counting down.
CCTCATCACCTTCAAGTACAATTAAAGGAAAATAGTTGGCACTTAAGAATATGCAGTTTAGAAATCTTAGATAAATTCACATTTATGCATATAATTTTTTCTATATCTTCTTAACCAACACTTCTGTCACACTTTCTCCCACTATATAATGAGGATTCCCTTTCCCCTAGCTTCTAGTAACATCTTTATTACTTTCCCTTAGGTCTCACCAACAGCCTCCTTGAAGGCCATCAAATTTCTATTAATTGTTTTCCCCAGGGCCCTTTCAGCATCTACCTATAGCCTGGTTCCAAAGCTGCTACCCAGTGTTTATGTTTTTTTATAGTAATACCACACATCCAATTGCAAAAATCTCCTGGTTTTCTGATGCTACATAACAAACTACCTAAATTAGCTGCCTTAAATGAACCGCCATGTATTACTATTCCTCATGACTCAGGGATTGACAGGGTGTCGTAAAGTAGTTCTTGCCCTGTGTGTCTAGCACAGTTGCAGTCAGATGGAGACTGTAGTTATCTCAATCTTTCCAGGTGCATTCATTTGGTGCCTGGAAGGGAAGACTGAAATAGTTGGAGGCTGGAACAGTGTATGCTCCCTCTCCCTGAGTGTCTTTATTGTTTCTTCATCATGATGGTTGCAGGATAGCTCACATGGCAGCAAAACATGCATGAACATAGAGGCAGATGGAAGATCCATTACTGTAACAGCACTTGTACCCAGCTGTAAATAGTTGAAGTTACCACAAAGGCCTATTCAGATTCAAGGTCAGGTGAGGAAGACTCTACCTCTTAGAAAGAAAGTGACAATATTCTCAATTACGCGTGACTAGAAATAATGTTGCAGCTAACATTTTTGTTCCTGTGTATGTTTTCTTGTAACCAGAATTTTGAAGCATGAAAATACAGTATAAAAGTAAAAAGGGTAAATATTAATATAAGTCAGTAAGGGAAGGTGTGGGGCGGAGCTTCTCTAAGCGGTGCCAGGGTGGAGGTGGAGGTGGAGGCAGAGGCGGAGGTGCTTTGAAAGTACCACGACATTTTTTGTCTTGTTCACCTGACTACATTAATGGATTGTTAAATCTTAAGTGGAAATGGTACTTGTTAGAAGACATGAAACAAGGTCGAATTCTAAAACTCAAGCGCCTAAGCGAAAATCTCAAGTTGACTGGAGGCGGACCAAAAGAAATAATATCTCACAATTATTTGATAGTGATGAAGAGCTTTATAGTGATGAAGAGATTCATAGTGAAGAAAGTGTTGACAGTAAGGAAGAGTTTGATTGTGATAAGGGGCTTGATCATAATAAGATACCAGAAAATGAGAGAGCTTAAATTAATTGAAGTCGAATGTGGAGGAAGCAACAATAAGCAACTCATTAACATTGATAACAGCTCCACCTATGAAGAGGAAATAAACAAAGCCAAACATAGGACTATTGACTTACTAAGTCGTGAAAAAGATCTTAATCAGGAGGATGATGGTACCAACAAATACACTGGACAAATCATGGAGGAAGATTTAGAAGAAGAACAAATCAAACGAGGCAAAAGAAAAAGATTATTATCTGTAATGTACGACAGTGATGACAGTGATATCTTAGTTAGAAAAATAGGTGTTAAACGTCCATGTAGAGTGGTTGAAGATGAGTATTCTTCAGTGGAAATGGTGCAGAGTAATCCTAAAAAATCATTAAGTGCTCGAAAGCAAGAACAACTCCAAAAGCTGAGGGAACTCTCCAAAGATCTCGCCAGAGAAGCAATAGTGGTAGTGATTTTGAGGACTCTGAAAAGGAATCCTGCCCAATTAGCGATGAAGATGAGGAGGAGGAGGACAATTTTGAATGTGATAAAGGTGAAGATGATTATATTTTTGACGACTTTGTAGTACAAGATGAGAGTGATGAAGAGAATAAAAATCACCATGAAAAATTGACTGCTTCACAACTGAAATTAATAAAACAGAATTCTCTCTACTCTTTTAGTGACCATTACACTCACTTTGAAAGAGTGGTAAAAGCTCTTCTGATCAATGCTTTAGATGACTCTTTTCTGAGAACATTGTATGATGGTACCAGGCAAAAATCATATGCACAAGATATGTTGACATCTCTTCATTATTTGGATAGTCACTTTGTTCAGCTCCGACTGGAGAATTTAACTTCTAGAAGTCATTGGAAAGAGCAGTACAAGGAGCGAGTAGAAAGCTACTCTGATGTAAGTGTCCATCCGAAGAATCCTGAAACTGTTCTTGCCAGGCTTGTGGATTACATTGCTACTGTAAATATTCAGTGCACTGATCAGGAAAGATGTACAACACCAGAACTATGGAAACAGATGATTTCATGTCACATGATAAACGTGTTTTTTGTTGGCAGAATCTGCTAATCGAACCAGAATTTACCATCAACTGGAACATTTTAAATTCAAGATATACCAAAAATGTTGCTCCATTGCAAAGACAGAAGATGTTGAGGATGAACAGGTTAAAGAAACAGTGAAAAGAATTTTCAGTCAGTCAAAAGAAAGTGGCCAGATTAAAAAGAAATATGATCAACTTCAACAATATCTCAGTTCTGCAGATTACTTTCAAGAAGAGAAGTTTGAATTGTAACACATTTCCTTCAGAGAAGATTTTATAAATACCTTTATATGCAAAGATCATTAATAAGTCTTGTTTCTCTTTATCATGTGGCATATTTATATATTTTATATGTATATTCATGGGAACATATCTTGTTTAAAACCTGTGTTCACCTATATTGCCATATAACAGCACTCTATACTCTAATAAAAGTTATATTTGACATAAATGGAAAAAAATAAGTGAGTAAATCTTGTCACTTTACTATCCATTTATGCTATTTTTGTTGTATATACAATACATCATTGTATGGTTGCAACATTTGATGATAAATAGAAGACAGAATTTAATATTATTAGAAATTAAATAAGGCTGTTTTGGAACTCATTTTTAGGCAGTTATTAATATTTTCACATTACAGTGATTTTTTTCTGCAGTGTCATGATTGCAACTATTTTGATAAGTAGTAGTTTGAGAAAGAGAATTTTCTAGTTTCAAATATGGATAGAGAGTTTGAAAAGGAATTGAGCAATTTAGAAATGGAAAATATTGCAGTGAAAGAGAAAGAACAAGTAAGAGTCTGAAATAATATCAAAGCAAATTTTAACAACAGCACTGTTTATGAAACAAATAAAATTGTGCATAAATAAGACAACTATTTGTGAAAAATGGTTGTATTTCAGAATTGAGTGTGGTTGATATCCAATGCTAGTAAACCTTTTAGTTAGAATTAAGATTTGACAATTAATAATATACTATGATTCTAGAAACCAATTTTTGTAAATCTGTAGTATGTATTTGTCATTTTTAAAAGTCTGTTTGCTAAAACTTTATATAAAATTTAAATGTTTAATACCATTATTTTACTTGCTATATAAATATTATTCCTTGAAGCATTTCCCATATGGAGTCTTTTGGTTTAATTCCTCTTGGCTGTAAATTGTCATGTTCTTTCCTGAGTTGTGCATGATCAACCTTCAAAAAGAGGTTCTTCTTCCATATTCCCACCAACAAACAACTGTGACCGAAAAATAAGTATAAACCATGTGTTTTAGTTTCCTACTGCTGCTTTAACAAAGATCCACAATTGAATAACTTAAAACAGCAAAAATCTATTATTTTACAATTCTGATACTAGAAATCCTAAGTCATGGTGTTGATAAGGTTCCTGGAGGTGTTGAGGAAGAATATTCTGTCCCCTTTCCTAGATTTGGTAGATTCTAGGAATCCTTAGCATTCTTTAGCTTCTTAAACTCACATGCACTTTTCCTATCTGGTATAATTCCTCTACCGTATAACACCAGTCATTGGACTGGGAACTATCTTAATCCATTTGGCCTCATTTTAACATGGTTCTATTGGCCAAGACTCTATTTTCAAATAAAAAGTGCTAGGAGTTAAGAATTGGACATACCTTTTTGGGAAACACAGATCAGCCCACAATACCATATACCTGAAGCACTGGGATTATGCCAAAAGCACACTTAAATAGCAAGATGCTTCATCTTTTATTGTCAAAATCTTTACTATTAAAACAGATAAACTTTAATCAAGAGTCATTCTTTTTACTGTCTGCATTGTGGTACCTTTTCCAATACAGTTCTTTAGACATGAAGAGTTCCTCATATAATATTAGATCTTTACTTAAGGAATAAGATGAACTTCTTTAAAATGATTTTCTTAAAAGAACCAGAATAACATGCAAGTGCATAGAGCCTTTAAAACAAATTTTACTGCATACGTAGTGTTTAGAATTGGCTGGCCCTGCTCAGAAAACAGAGGAAATCTTTTGAATTTCAGTTTCCCCAGAGGGCCAACTTGGATGCTTCATAAATACTTGTAAAATTAAAAACCCTTCCCAAGTAAGTAACCTGGCTGCTTTACATGATCATCACTGCCCCATAAGTTTATTACTCGCAAAATGAGAGACTATAGTTATGAAATAATGAATTAATGATGGTTAAAATATTTTATTTCAAGAACAGTATTTGGGAAATTGCCTGTTTTTAGTTGTAGCTGAATGTGTTAAATAAAATAACTTTAAAAACTCTTCTGAGAGTAAAATTACATATGTATCTTTGTGTGTAATTACTTATATAATAAAATATATATTTTCATCTTCATGTAGGATTATTAAAATAATTAAATGTAAAACTTTTTAGGTGACCTTATTTTTATTTATGTTACAATTGCCAAGTCTTAGCTAACCACAGTAATAGAGGAATAAACAGCTAAGGGAATTGAATTCCTACTGTAATTCAGAAGCCAATTAACTTCAGATGATCCTCCAAAAAAGTTTTGCCAGAGCTAATAAATTGTGGCAAAACTTAAAGAGTCTCTTACAGCAGTCAGAATAGGCATGGTTGTGCTGCAGGGACACGCAAGTCCCAAATTTCAGGAGCTTACAACAGGCTCCTGAAATTATTCTTACAGGCTTAAGGTCTTCTCCAGGGCAGTTTTTCTCCATTTGCTGATTCAGAGTTGCATTTCCACATCAATGCCTGCTTTCTCAGTTACTGGAGCAGGCAGAAGACCAGCTGGAGAGCTGAGCCCCTGCAATTAAACACAACTCTACATGCATTTCTCTTTCTTGATACTGCTTCAGGAAGGTCATATCACTTACAGGGGATGCAAAAATGGTGCAGCATGAGGATAGATTCTCAAATGTAAATGAATTCTGCATTTGACAGTATTGAGGAAAAACTGTATTAATAGTGATAGTTCAAAACTTTAGGTTCATTCTCTTTGGTCATATCTTAAGCCTCCGTAATCTTTCTTTTCATTTCCTGGGGATAGTAATGGCTGAGAACTTTTGAAGTTGGGCTATTTCCTTTGCTTATACTGTGTATTATTTCCCCTTTGTGCATATGTCTTATGCATTTTATTCCCAAGTGATGGGGTAGGCCACATCCATTAGTGTTCCTTATTATGAGGAAGAAACCTCCTTTCCACCTTCAGCAAAGTTAGGACAGCATTCTAATGTTAGGTACCTCACTTTTCTTTGTTATGAATAACATGCCAGGCACTGTGTTCAGTGCTACATAGTAACCTTGGATGGACAACTAAGTAAGAGAAGGATATAGTAGAAGTAAAAAAGGGAATAGAGGCATTATTAATTCTACCTGTGAATCTGAGAAAGCTTTGCACAAAGAGTCATTCAAAGTAGATTTTTAAAGGGGGAAGAATTTCGGTATGCAGAGACAAACTAGAGGATATTCTTGGAAAGAACAAATAGATAAGCAGATACATCCAATCGTGTGGGTGCACAAACAAACACAAGTAGACTCCTTTCCCTTCCATCCTCCCCCGATGCTTATCAGCCTCTAATGTATTATACACATATATTGCTTATTGTTTTTCTATTTTGTGAATTCCATTATGATAAGAATTTTTTTCAGCACTTCTCTGTCTGCAGCCCCAACAAAAGTGGCTAGCAGATGGTTGGGTCTCAAATATTTACTGAATTGATTAATCAAAGATCAGTAACATGACACAGCTTACACTTTGGGAGAATGATTCACAAGGTACTATGAGGATTTATTCAAAACTAGGTAGAGAAAAAGAGAGGTTTCCAATCTACCATAAGCACTTACATTTTGGATGCTAATGAAACAGGACAGTACTATACCTTAGTGAGTTGAGTCCACTTCTGTCTGTTTCTAGCACATGATGGTATGTCTAGGATGTGATGGACCTACAATGATTAGAGAAAGACTTGTATTATGTATCTCTTAATCTACCATTTTGTATGGAGCTCTGTTAAGTTTTCTGACTGATGCAGTAATAATAGGGGAAAGAAATAATTTTCCTTTATTCTAAAAGAAAATATAAACTGAGCATGGTGATACACACTTGTAATCTCAGCACATATATACACATACACCTTGAGGGGAAGGCTGAGACAGGATAGCTGTGAGTGTGAGGCCATCCAGGGTTACATAGTGAGTTTAAAGTCAGCCTGAACTACATAGCAAGACCCTGCCTCCAAAAAAAAGTATATAAGATAAATGTGATTTATACTAGTTCAGTGATGACAAACCTTTTAGAGGTTTCTAGGATAACAAACAGCCTGCTGTAGCACACATGCCATGGGTTTAACACCAGTGTACTAGTATAACATGGCTGTTAAAGAGTTTATACAAACAAGAGAGTGTGAGCCATGTGTGGTGTCATTTACTTGTATTCTCGGCTAATCAGAATGCTGAGGCAGGAGGATTGCAAATTTGAGGCCAACCTGGGCAATTTAATGTTAATTCTGTCTCAGCATTTAAAAATAAACAAAAGGGGCTGATGATGTGCTCAGTGGTGGAGCACTTGCCTAACATTTGTTAAACTTTAGGCTCAATGCCTAGTACTACAAAAATTAAAATATTAAAATAAAATTTTAAAAATATAAAAATACAACTGGGTATGTAACTTGGTGGTAATAAATCCTCAGTACAGAGAGACAGGGAGCAAGAATGTGAGGGAAAGGGAGGTAGTGGAGGGAGAGGGAAAAATAAAAGATGAGATGCTTGATATTTAAAATAAAAATAGAACACTAAACATAATGCATGATTACATTATGTATTATTACAATACTGTCAACAAATATTTTTTCCATAGCAAATTGTGCTCAAGTAAAATGTAATAGAAAATAGATGATAAACAGTTACCAAAGCATATTTTAATGTTGTTAATGCTTATTTCATTCACCTAACTTCCAGGATCTAATGTGAAACTATCACTTCTCCATTCAAATATTTAATGATGGCTACATTCTATTTTATGTCTGACTAGCTGCTGGAGAGATATGTGGAATTTTGCACTAACAATAAAGGTAGTAATCAAATTGAAGCGTCAGTGATTTGATGTCAGTGATCAAATTAAAATACAAATTTTCATACATGCAGGAACATATGCATTAGATAAATCCCTTTAAAAGGAAAACTTCATGGGTGTATGGATTTTAATTTTGATTGTTATTGCCAATAAATTTATGGTTTATACACATGTACATAGCTATCAACAATCGAGGAAAGCGTATCATTTAGTTATGAGCTAGCACTACATTCTGTAAAATTAGTGCTATATAATGGTATCCTGGTCAGCTAAAAGTGCTATGTGCCCCCCTCTTCACCTGTCCAAAGTCTGGATTTTACTGACATATAGGATAAACTTGACTGTATATATGTAATAAGTAAAATCTTCTTTAAACTTTTATATTTCCTATACTTGACATTGACATAAATTCTCTGCTCTGTTGTTTATTTGGAACGAGGATGAGAAGAATAGAAGGGAGAGACAGACAGGCAGTGAGCAGTGTAAGGTGGGAAGGTGGGAGTAGATGGAGATAAAAAGTTAGAAACTTTTATTGAATTATTGTATTGTGAACAAGTTCTCTTATTTACTGTGCTCTACTTACATACCAGGAGCTGTTGTAAACACTGTACATGAACTATCTTGTTTAAAATGCTTGCAGTCACTTTCTCCAATAGGAATTAATATTTTTCCCCCTCTGCTGGTAAAAAACTGAGTCTGTGTGGGATAATAAAATTATTCAATAATACTTGTGAAATCCTGGTAAGAAACTACTCAGGACTGTCAAACTAGGCATAGGGCACACTTGCAGTAAGAACTTGCAGTAGGAGAGATTGGGCTAACATAGGATGGGTAAGTAGGAATTGTAGCCAAGGAACAGGCTAGGGTAAGGGTTAGGAAATTACTATGAAGAAACAGGGGTGGAGGAGACTGGTTGAACTGACCTCACAGGATTCTTGCTAAGTTAGACTCAGCAAGATAATTAGGCATCCTGGGATGGTTGAGAAAGAGTAATCTTATTAAATATATCTAGAATGACCAGATTTTGAGGGTAGAGATTCTTGCCAAACTTGAGAGGCTGATAAACTGGAGTTCACAGGAAAGTGCACAGACAGAAGCAGGACAAGGTTCAGAAGCTTGACTAAATTTTAATCAAGCTCGGATTTATCAAATTGTGAAGGGTTAATTTCCTTACGATCATGTCTGGTAGACAGCTTCTAAATTTGGGTTCTTAGCTTCTATTCTTTGCTGCCTATCAACTGAGAGAACATATGTTAATCCTAATTATAGCTTCCATTTATTTAGCATTTTTAAAATGTAAAGCATTGTTCTAAGAGCTTTATACATACCACCCTTTGGGACATAGGCTATTATTATCCTTATTTTCAAATGATCATACTGAAGTGTAGAGAGTTTAATCATTTCACCAGTGTCACCAACCATGAGACTGAAATTAGGACCCGGCAGTCCCAGAGTTTCAGGTTTGGGGAACATCACCGGCCTGTGAGTCAAGGATCACGGATTTTGATTTGTATCGCAGTGCTTTTGGCACTGAACCCTTTGGAAAATGTTTTCACCTTTTTAGAACTGTGTCTCTTCATATGTGAAAGGAGGGTGTTTGTTTTTGCATAATTATTAAGGGCCTACTTTTACTAAAATTTTAGAAATCCTTAGATGAAAAGGACTGAACAAGTTTGCTGCTTCTGATTCATTGATTGTTGAGGACAATTTGGGGCCTTAGTAGCTGTATGTCTAACTGCTTCTGGGAATTGTACTAGGAAGCTAGTTTAATCACCATCCTTTCTCAGTACATCAGCGCCGTCATGTCTGTCTATGCCTGTGCATTTTGACCTTTGAAGGTTATTTATATAGAAGTAGTATATGAAGCTACTGCTCATATGAGTGGAGCCTCAACCATTTCAACCATTTTTCAATGAGATATGTATGTAAGATATATATATTTATATTGCTCTATGTTTTTTTCTGTATGTAAAATTGGGCAAGCTTTAAAAAGTAATGCTATAGTGTAATTTCATGTGTTTTCTCAAAACAACTCAGTCATCCAGTTTGCTCAAGTAAAGGCCTGTTACACAGCTATAACCACATAACTCTACAGATACTTTTTACAACATTTCACAAAATACAGTAAGGATATACATGCATTTTGTTAATATTACTCTTCTAAATATTCTTCTCTTTCCCTTGCTTTGAACTAAAGGGAGATTCAACTAAAATGATGCTTTGAAATAAACAAATTGAGAATTTTATTATACCTCACTGCAGTGTCCCTCTCTGTGGTTTCCTTACTGTACCTCCAAGGGTGCTGAGGCATGAGCACACGGGCACACACTGTAGATTTTATTCTGGGGCCTTGTCACTTGGGTGTAGAAACTTAAATATTGCTAAGTTAAACTATGGATAAATGTCACAACTATGTTTACATTTTGGATAAGAAAGTATAGAAATAAAAGTAAGATCCTTCCCATCCATTTTTTACAGAGACTAGGAAGTCTAAAGGTAGTTCTGATTTTATTTTACAGAAAAGAAATCTGTATTGCCTAAAGCTTATACTTAATGGAGCCATAATGTTTGTTATAGAATTCGCCACCCACAAATTGTTATCAGGTGGAAATTTTCCTGTTATTTCCATGAAGTGCTATTTACCAGGCATTTCGGTTGGCATTTTTTTTTCTGCAAACATAGTAAGACACCTAGACTTATTTGTGAAAATTTACACAGGTCTTTCTGAATACTTTTGTGTTTTATCCTGTATTATTTTGTTTTCTCAAATTCTTTGAGGTCAAAGTGATGTTACAACAAAATACTGAGCTGCTTTGAAGAACAAGTACTAGATTTTTGCAACTTTTGAAGCTATTGAGTGTGATCTGTCCTTCCAACTCTTCCAGGCACAAATGCCACATTCTTTTAAACACCAGGTTATAGTCAGAAACAAATAATTATGCCATTTCCTTTAATACACAGATGGTGCTCCTTTTCTTTGATGGTGTTACCCTTTCTGGGCCTGGTAAGGAAACAGGACTCCTTCCAAGTGCATGCCACACTTCTTTAACACGAGACGCTTCATGTCCAGGAACAGGGAAAGCAAGTTCTCAACCTGCCGCTGCTCCGTGTTCACCTGAGCAGTGGCGTCCTCCGCGGGATAACATTTAAAACCCCTCCTCTTGCATCTGGTCAGTGTTACACTGTCTGCGGCTTTCACCTCTGCTAGATCTTTCACCTGTAATCATACCTCATTTTTTCTATCAAGATCTTCCGCAGAACCACATAAAGTCCTATGCCTCTATTTCAGTGCCTGGCGGTACCACAGCTTTCACTTCTCCCTGCTTCTCTATCTTTAACATGAGCTGTTCTCTCACAACCTAGGATCTTAGGTCTTTGCCCTCTCTTTAAGATCAGTCATTTCTCCAGTAGCGAGCCTGTATAATACACTCACCTCTCCTGTTGAGCTTGTGTTCCTTTCTCCTTCCATTGTGTGGGTTGGAAAAATCTGATCTTTTCCTGGGACCAGGAATGGAATTTGACCCTTCTCATTCCTGCACTCAATCTGTAGTAATAATCTCTTCTGTTATGTATACTGCTATCCTTTTCACAGGCACAAACACATTCTTTTGTCTCACAAATCTTTCTTTAATAATGCATACAGGTTGCTTTTTTTTTTTTTTTTCTTCTTTTGGACTTGTCTAAAGCTTCTACATACTTGATTTATTTCCACTGGTGCTTTTGGCTTTCTCTCATTTCCACTCCTCTGCCTCCTACGATTAATAAAATTCTGGCTTCACCTGGGCTCTAGGAACCTATCCATTACCACAAGTAGTAGCAGCTACCCTACCAAATTAAGGTTTCTCAGTCCTAGTCTCACTGTGTTGTCCCAAGCTTGGCTTTGATAAGGTCTACAAGCTTGAGCTTTCAGTAAGATCTACTCTTGGCCCTTATCTCTTTATAGAAGATGCTAATTGCTCTAGCCTCTGGACTATTGTCATTCGTATATTCTTATTATAGAACTCTAGTCCATTATCTGCAGTTTCAAAAAACCCCATATTCTCACCCATTTTGCACCAAAATCTGATCTGATTCTCAGTGTTATTTATGAGCATTATTTTCCTCAATTAGTATCAATAGTTATATTGCCTAGTGGAAAAAAATATTTATATTCATATCCTGCCAGAGATTTTTTTTAAATATATGGAATATATATTACTCACTTCTTTAAATTCCAAAAAATAAATTCAGTCAACCAAATGGCCTACTAATGGGTGAGCTGAAAGGATGAATAAAATGTAGCTTATATATACAGTGGAATATTGCCAGGCAAAGGGAAAGGAAGAGAAGGGAAGGGGAAGGGAAGGGGAAGGAGAAGGGAAAGGTGAAAGAGATAGAGAAGGAAAAGGTGAAAGAGAAAGAAAAAGAGAAAGAGAAGGAGAAGGGAAAAAATCCTGTTATTTGAAACAACATGGATCCAACCGAAGAGCATTGTGTTAAGTGAAAGAAGCCAGGCATATAAACACAAATACCATGTGTCTCTCATATGTAGAATGTTTTTTAAAAAATTGATTTCTTAAAGATATTTGGGTAAAACCTACCAGAGGAATTTAGAGAGGAATAATTTCTAATTATTCTATAACAAATAAGGTGACAGAAATGCATGATGATTTATTACATATATCAAAATAATTAAAAGAGAGGAGTATAAAGTTTCCCGACACAAAGAAACATAGCACCCCATAAATATGTACAATTATGTGTCAATTAAAAATAAAATTCAAAAGTCTGAATTCCAAAATCCATCTGGTCTTGCAAGTTTCAGATGAAAGTTTGTAAGCTTCTGTGGTGATTTGCATATGTGATAATATTAGATGAGCAAGTTGTTACCTACCTGCAGCATGCAGACTGCTTTGGAAGATAATGAAAAATAAAAGCTTAACACAGCCTTCCTGCTTGCTTTAAATAGCCTTGGTTTGTTGTTTAACTATTTAAACACAGCCTTCCTGCTTGCTTTAAATAGCCTTGGTTTGTTGTTTAACTATTTAAACCCAAGCCATATAAAAAAGATTATAAAATCCTAGAGGACACAGGCGCATAAATTCTTTTACATTGTGATTAGTAGAGTGTTACCAATGATGAGGTTATTGTAGAGGACTAATCCATTAATTTCCCATCCATTCATCTCTGTATAGCATAGTTCTTATAGATAGCAAGACCAAAATTCCCATCAGATCTCAGGCCAGACATCCCACACATGATGACACTTGTTGTTAACACTGTGTCTGATCTAACTGCATGGAACTGTGGGAAAGGCAATTCTGGCTTTAGGACACACACTGGTGGCTTCTAGGAATGGTTCCCCAAATAGTAGATTTCAACTGGGGGTACCCACAGGCTAAAGCCATTCTCATTTGTGTGGGAAATACTGTGCACTTAATGAATATTTCATTAATTTAATAAGTTTGAGTATTTTTAAAATACTATTTAGTTTGTCAAAATAGTACTTAGTTCTTCTGCTGTTTCTCTCAGAATTACATTTAGTTCTTTGTTTTAAATAATGGAGATGCTTATTTCATAAGAGCGACATACTGCTTTTTCTCTCAGGAGTGATAAGGAATGTCTTCATGTAATGACATTTATTCATTTACTCAGACTATTTGTTATTGTTAGCACATTTTAGAATACACTAAGAAAATATACTAAATTATGTATGTACAAAGAGAAAATCTCTTTTTTAACAGCTGTTTACTCGGTAAGTAGTAGGTTTTTTTTCTATCAAAAACATCTAGAAAGAAAAATATCACTATATAGAAGTTAAATACATGCACAGTAGGGTGAATTGAAGACAAGAAGAATCCTCAATCTGTCAGGCAGGCAACATATGTCCAGTGATAGGATCCTATCATTGCTACCTACTTCACTTCTCTCCTGAAACCACTGAGGCTATAAACCCTCACCCTAGTCACTGAGTCACGATGCGCTTGTCTTCCAGTGCAAGGCACTTTGCACAGGTAGATGAGGGCTTCAGTGACTGTCAAGGACAGTACCAACTTGGGATTATAGTTGTATTTCTGATTCAACAAAGCTGGCTTCTTTGGGCTTTTATATTTACAAAACAGGTTTCCTGAAAGTAAATATTAACATTTCATGATGGTGGTTTGTCAGTTTGTCTTAGCTTGTGCTATATAGTTCACATCTGGAATGTCCCCGCATTGTTTTGCCCTCTCTGCTTCCTGGCTGACTTGACGTATTTTTTTCTGCTATATGCTCCATGTATGGCTTTACCACAGGTGTAGAGCAATTGGGCCAAGCAACCATGGACTGAAACTTGTGAAACCATTTGCCAAAAATAAACCTTTTCTCTTTATAAGTTGATTATCATTTATCTTAGACATTTTGGTGCAACAATGGAAAGCTGACTAAAATACTTTCTTTACTTTTATTATCTTATCTTTCTCCAGAAAAAAACACAGAAGTTAAGGTCCCAAGAAAATACATGTACTTATTAACTAAATATGTTCAAGGGTATATTTAGAAGCTTATAGAAAAACAACCATTAAGAAGATAGACAAATTGTATATTTCAGTTGTGTGTATTTACCCTCAATAATAAGAGTGTTGGTAAGGAAATGATTCCTATGTAATTTTACCTTTCAATAGAAAGGATATAAGAAATATGTAATTCTGCACTCAATATATTCCTATTGCTCCAGGACCATAAGAGTGTTCAGCATTGAAATTTTTGGGACACACTTTCTAGTTTTATTTTTTAAAAGAATAACATAACCACATATGACATTCTTAACAGAGCATCTTTTTACAGTGCTGAAAGTTAAGGATCAACACTTTGTCTTTGAAATTTCTTGATATTATTTAAAAAACATGAAAATGAAGTTTCTGAAAAGTAGAAATGATACTTGAAATAGTTGCATTTTCAAAGAAAGATGTACACTCACACCTTTTAAAACAAACAGCTAATTTTTTTCTTTAATTGGTATTTACTGTAAGTATAAATCTAGAGTACCTAAATTCAGTAAGGAACTTTGACATTGGATTAAATACAAGATGTGAGAAGGCCCATAATAATGACCTCTAGAGCAGAATTAGATAATTAGATGTTGGTTATTTAGCATGTAAGTTTTTATCATGACATCGAAGTCATCACTGAGATAGTTTTCAGCATTATTTTGTCTGAAAACACATTCTTTCCCAAGGTAATGTGGGAGTAGCATGAGGGATTATATTGCTGCAGGTAGAGGCTTAGAATACCATATTGTGCTTGATATGGAGAAGGCAGTTACCATCTTTCTAAGAATGTATGGGTGTGTGAATACAGTTATATTAACTGGTAAACCTATGTACTGAAGGTTTACCTTCCAGAAACATTTGAAGGTAAAGTGGTATGAGTTCATAAGCAGATATCACATTAGGACAGAGTTTTAAAGAATAAAAATCACCGTTGTTGCACAGTAGAAATATTCTGATGTTAAACCATGCATTACTCATTACTTGTGGAAAATAGTGCATGAGAATGCAAAACCATTTAATCCACTCTCAGGAAATGGCTAGGATTTATGGCTGAGGATATCTTACAATTGCATGTAGGTGTCTAGCTTGCCTGTAAATAATTTTCTGTCACTTTTATCATCTTCTGCTTTAATTAGATGCTTTGCTTTACATACATATTACAATTTAAGTGCATACCATTTTTTTGTGTATTGTAAGAATTAACTAAGAGACCATAAACTAAGATAAGAAATTTCATTAAAATGTGTCATATCGTTTCACTTTGAAAAATTAAAATCTAGAGTTCTTCTTGCTAGATGTAATCAATTTATCAGTGAGAAGAAGGAACGCACCCTTCCTTTTGGACAAAACAGCATGTTCAATGACTAAGATGTACTAATTCTGTAGTGACGACAAAAATTCAGTGCTACTTGGTGGATAAAATCTGTTCTATTTTTTATCTTGTAAATAAACCTTACAATGTAAGCCTACTTAAAGTATAAGCAGGCAACCAAAGGAGATTAAAAATGATATTTAAGGTAAACTATTAAAGGTGTTATCCTACAACTATGATCACTGAGAATTCAACCCTGGGCTGGGGCAGATAAACAACTTGGAGAGTCTCATAACTGCTCAAGAAAAGCCTTTGCTTTTTTCTACCCTCTCTCATCAAAGCTGTAGCCCAAGCAGGAGCTGAAGTCACTGATCTATAAACTTGTGACACTGTTCATCCTAAGCCTCAGCTTCTTTATCTGCATTATGGGGACAATATTGACTGCAGGTTACAATGTAAGAATATGAGTACATCTAAAACATATCGAACAATGTTTTTGTTAAAGTAAATCATATATATGTGTGTGTGTGTGTGTGTGTGTGTGTGTGTGTATTTATATATATATATATTTACTGCTTCAGGAAATGCAGTAGAATCTTTGGGACATTTTCAACTGAAGACATTCTTAATTGTTTTATTAATGTTTTCATTAATAAAAATAATAATGAAAGTAATATTAGCTAATGGAAAGGGAAAGAATCGTTTGTCAGTCCTTATAGAAGTGTCCCCTTGCCTGAATTGAGACTAATGGTGTCTGTCTTGACCATGATGTCATTACTGAGTCAATCTTTTTTTTTTTTTTAATGCTAAGCTGTCTCTTCCAGTCAATCTTTATGAGAATTGTGAGTGCCTGGGGATCTAGAACTTGTTTTTATGATGTTCACTCCCTTTTCATAAACCACTTCAAACCCATCTCTTCCCTATGCTTTGTAGGCAGTAATTCAGAGCTCAAAGTTTTCAGTCCACCTGGCAGAGGTCTCCTAGCAATCTAGCCCCCAAATCATTCATGTCCTTAACTAAAAGTGGAAATCACAGCAAATCCTACTTGTTGACAGCACCTCAGCAAGTAGTTATTGAGCACCTGCTGTATGAGGGCAGGTGATGCGGTGTGGGAAAAGCCTCCCTGCCGCCCTCCCTGAGAATTAACACCAGAGGGTTTAAGGACTGAAATGCACCAACAGAACAGAGAGATCAATCTTAGTCTGTCAAACACTGGGAAAAGGGAAGTGTGAACAAATAAATCTCAAGTTTTGGTTTAAGATCCAAGCAGTCTTTACACATTCAGTTTGTATAATGTGTGGTTCAATCTGCATTGATCACAATTTATTTCAAATACTGCACAACTAAAAATTAACAAAAACAATAAGGTAATATTTCAAAATTAAAAAAGAAAAAGTTGGTTAACAATAAAGAAATTCTGTTAGCATTCATAGAGTATACTTTATATATGTTTCAGAAACTACATTCCTAAATACCCTGTCTTTATAAAAATGTATGAGTTGAAAATAAAAGACATTGAAATATGAGTATTGACTGAATCCTAAGTTCATTTAACTAGCTAGATGCTTAACCCCATCACAAAAACCTTCCAGGTCTTGATTCTAATTTATGTCTCAACAAAATTATGAAGTATTGTCCTGCTTGAAACCAATGATGTTAAATCTATGTATGCTAAGGGTCTACTGTAATAATGATATTCATGTGAAAAACTTGCCTAAATGTGTAATTATCATGAAAAGTAACAATTATGTATCTCATTAAACAAGTACCTAATTAATGTTGTAAATTGAACTTGATTATAGCACAGTCTTCACAGTTGTTGCTCCTGTAACATGGTTGGCCTCTCTTTTATTAAAAAAGTGAAAGGCAAATCAACCTTTGGTTAGCAGTTTTATTTAGGGTTGATACTTCTTTTTCTTTCCTTTCTTTCTTTCTTTCTTTCTTTCTTTCTTTCTTTCTTTCTTTCTTCCTCTTCTTTCTTTTTCTTTCCCTTCCTTCCTTCCTTCCTTCCTTCCCCTCTTTCTTCCTTTAAAAAAAATTAAAACATGGGACCTTGTTCTGTTGCCCTTGACCTCCTGGGTTTATGTGATCCCCTGCCTCAGCCTCCAGAGTAGCTCAGCCAACAGACACATGCTATTGCACCCTGCCCAGTTCACAATTTCAATAATGCTTTATGAGTTCATTCAAGGTAGTGCTTAATATAGAAATGTAATAATATATATACCTTGAAGAACCTATACTTTGTGAATTAGCTGTCATGCTTATTTGTATATTTCTTTTTGAGAATGCAAAATCATCTCTACAGATTACTAACTCAATCATTAGGCCACAAATATGAGATATAGATTATTAATTTCACACCATTCTTCTAATATTAGTATTATAAGTTTTCTGGTACAAGCATTTAAAGTATAAGCTTTCTTCATTTGAAATCCCACATTTGCTAATTAATATATAATTATTATTAAATTCAAAATGTTATTGCTTCCCTTGTTATTTCATCTTTGATCAGTGAGTATTTGGAAGGATATTGTTTAATTTAGAAATATTTTGAAATGTTTTCAAGTATTTTGTTATAAACTCATTTTTTTATTTAAATGATTTCAAAATATGTCTGTAGAATGTTAATATTTTAAACATGGAGAACTTTTTTAACATACACTATGGTCCGTTTTATTGAGTGTGGCATCTGCAATGATACAAATGTATAGTCTGCTATTGTTTTACATGGTATTCTATAAATTTCAAGTACATCAAGTTGGTTGACAGTAGTGCTTAAGTCTTGTAAATAAACACTGATTCTCCTCTTAAACTCATTAGGTGATGAGAGAAGAGTGTTAAATTTCAATGACCTTTTCTAATATAACTATATGTCTTAATCAGGCTCTAGTGGCTAAAATGATAATTTTGTCTTTCTCCAGTAGCTTTCTCTTTGTCCACTCAGTACATGCTCCACTAAATGCAGGTTTCGATGACATTTTTAGTAAAGTTTCCCTCTTCAGTACCCTGCTTCACAGATTCCAGTCACATTAACTCTGTATCCCATGTTTAGCAAAACCTTGTGATCCTAGAGTTTCCTCTCCTCAAGCCAACAAAAAAGCTAGGGCTATCAGAAGATCACCTTGTGTACGTGATCACGTGTGTGTGTGTTCTCTTCCTTCAGGATCTCAGCTTTGGGTAGCACATTTGTCCAGTGTCTAAAAACTGTTGTTTCATGTGTTTTGTCCAGTTTTCCAGTAGTTTACAACAAGATGGCTAGTCAGGTATTAATTTTTTGTCATAAGTGGAACCAAAAGTTAAAAAAGTGTTTCACTTCTCAATATTAGGACAAGATGTATTGCTAAGAGTAAAACCGTTTTAAATGGCTTGTGGAAGAGGAAGGAAGAAGGAGGAAGAAAAGAGGAACTTAAAGAATTAAACTGTATTTTATGTATGTGTACTGTGTCCCCCTGAGGAATGCAATCATTATGTACTATACACATGTACAAATACAAAGATAAAGTTAGTAAAATGCCTTCTGGAGGTATATCAGGAAAGACAAAATGCCAGGGGCCACATAGCATCTTACAGAGATTAGAAGAATGCAGATAGTGAAATAAGGACTCAGCTCAGAGAAAATGACAAGGTTTTTCTGAAACCCAGAATCTAGAAACTTCTGTTTGGAGTCCTCTGGAAAGTAATTTCAACCAGAGTCATACATATTAACCTGGAATTCTGATTGGATAGGGGAAAAAAGGAGGGACATGGTCCTGTGATCAATAGTGAAATCAAAAAGGTAACAGACCCACATATAGAAGTGAACTAGAAAGGAAAGCACAGTGTAAATGTAATATGATGAAGAGCTCAGACTTTCTTGATAGGCATAAGATAGTAGTGATGAGACCAAACAAGATTTCAAGCATAATCAAGGTTATCAAGTACTATATTCATTATTCATGCATTCTATGTAATATTTACTTTTCATAGTTACTTTTCTCTTGTTGAGACAAAATACCTGGCACAAAAAATTAAAGGGAAAAATATTTTTTTAGCTCCCAGTTTATAGAGGTTGCAGTCCATGGTTGGCCAGCTCCAGAGCAGAGTGACACATGGCAGAGGGGCGTCACAGAGGAGAACAGTTAATGGCACCCCCATGGTAGCAAAAGCAGCAAGGGAAAGAGACAAGACTCTTTATGTCCCTTATATTGTATGCAGGCTACCTGCCCTAGGGTAGGTATAGCACTACACCCTTAATTGTAGCCACAACTATGCCAAAAAAATCAGTGGACCCATTTACTAGTTGCACACCCTTAATCTCAGCATCATATGCTCTGAAAAAGTCTTATGACTACATGAGGTTTTGGAGAGACATCTAGGCACAAACCATGAGATTCTTTTTCTAAAAAGTGAGTGAATATGTGTTAAAATATTTAGCTATGTATGCTGTGTTGTAAGTGGCAGTAGGCAGCTACCCAGGGATATAACAAGGAAAGCCTAGCAATTGCTCAAAGTGAGAAGGCAGCAGTGGAAATACAGTGGCTATGAGCCTGTACATAGTCTTTACAACCTTAGGAAGGAAAGGAAGACAATGGTCCTTCAGCAAAAAAGATGTGGGTTTATCATACCTTGTTAAACGGAGGTTTTGAGAGGTGAGTTAAATTTTTTGCAGATTTAGGAGGTTGAAGTTTTAAAATATAATATGTTTTCATTTCTCTTTTAAAGTGAGAAAAGCTTGAACAGGTTGAGGTACCAGGTGGAAGGAGTCAGTGACAAGCAAAGTAAGGAAAAAAGAGCTGAGGTTTAAGAGCATGGCATGGGAATCCTTGTAGTTGTGGGGGTGATTTGCTCCAGTGGGAAGGCCAAAAAATGAAATAAGGAGAATAGACAAACTATTATTGTGAACATCAATGCCCCCTCAAAATTGTGTCCCAGGTGTAGGGGAAGAAGTAATCTAGATGCCAAAGTCTTCAGTGAAAAGACTCATGATCATAACAGATGGTGTGGTAATAGGAGTTCTGCCTTCTCCAGGCTTAAAAATGTCCTGGAGAAGGTGGATGTCAGGAATAGCAACATGTTAAGAAAAAGCTTGAGGAGATAGCAGCATGTATTTAAAGAATAATGTTTAAGGTGTATAAATCACAATGAATTTGGGCAAAAGGACACTACGGCTCTAGAGGGAGAAATACAGAACTTTGAGTGGATGAAATTATGAAAGACAGTAGAATATGAAAGAGACTTAAATATAGATATGGAGTCAGCATACTCAGATGCAATTCTAATTTGAAGATGTGTCCCTCTCAGAACAGTTATGGTAGGCCTTGTGACAATAGCCACTTTAAAATCTTACTTCTGTCATCACTGGGAATAAAGTCCAATGACTCTGATAGTTCTCCTTTGGGATTTATAAATAACATCCTTATGGAAACCAGGTAGAGTTATAATACATGCAAAATAAAGAAGGTTCTGGCTAATTTGTTGGGGAAAGGAAGTCAAATGTTTGCTAAGATAACAAATCAAACCAGACAAACTGGTGGTGTTAACAGCTCCTTGGAAGCCAGGAATGAGTCTACCTCACTTGATTAAAGATAATGAGCATGAATTATAGGTTAGTAGAAATTACTGCAATGTAGTACATGTTATTTGGAAACTGAAATATGTATTACAGATTCAGAATAGCCTAAGATTTTCTAAGAAAAGATGTAAGAATAGTAGAATAATATATACTATGTATCCAACTGTTAAAATATCGGTATATATATATATTAAGTTCCAAACATGTAAGTTATTATGTATGACTAAGACATTTTAAGGACTGTGGTTACTAATTTCTTAAAAGCACCAATACAGAATATCAGAATTTACTTTTTGCTAATAAGACTGCAAATGATATACTCATTCAGGAAGAAAACTTGGCAGTTTCTTTCAAAACCAAGGATACTCTTACTATACAATTTGGCAGTTGCACTGTTTCATATTTATGCCTCAGGCTCCCAGAGGGCTAAGGTTACAAGCATGCCCCATTATGGCCAAATGTATTTCTGTTTTTTCCTTCCTTTTTCTCTCTAACCCCTCCTTCTCTTCTTTCCTTTCTTCCTTCCTTCCTCCTTTCCTCCAACCATGCCAAAAAGACAGCAGTCCTATTGTTATTCATAATACCTGAGGCTTGTTGACATCTGTATTGAAACAACATTATATTTGTGTAGCCTGTGCAGTTCCCTAATATAATTAGTTTAATATTAGTTATACTGTTACTCATGGCCCTCCATCATGTCAACCAAGGACTTGTCAACCTTGTCTGATGACTAACTGTTCAAGAAGAGGTAAACAATAAATTAATTTCTAATCATGTTAAATTTAGGATTTGGAGTTTTGTAGATGTAGAAGAGCACATCTTCCAGCAGCATCTTTCCTTGAACACTTGCAGTCATGATTGCTGTATTCCTAGAGTGTGGCTCTCTTCCAGGACTGACTGTACCCATGCTATCCACACACTGCCCCCCATGGGGAGGGATAAGCGAAGGCCACCTTTCAGTATTGCTATGAGAGCTTGTTCAAGATTGCCATTCTAATTTCCCTTCTCTTTTCTACATGATTGGATCATTAAGGAAGGTTCACAGACAACCATCAGAAATCTTTTGTTGCTTTACATTTTGTACATACTATATATTTTTTGTTATGAAAGTGGAGGTTGCTTAGAATATCATTATTTAAGTTGCTTACTTCTTCTACAAAAATGTCAGAGTTAAAAATTAAGCCAGCCTATTAGACATATGGGAGTGAACAGCTGGTGGACTGACTTTGTCAGAGGTCCCTTCATGCTCATAAAAGAGGTAGTAGTTATGATGGCTTTTACTGACATGATCTTCTAAAAATCAACACAAATAGGTTTAGGTTTCATTGTTGTAGTACAAAGGATACTTGAAATGAGAGAAATGATTTTGTGAATAAGCCATCTTTGTTAAAGGCTTCCAAATATGTCTTTAGAAAGAATGGGTTAGCTTCAGTGGCTCACAAAACCTATACCTACCCTCTCTGCAGAGAAGCTTATAACTTCTCTGCCTCTTATCAAATTACACTCAGCCATGAGTGATACAGAATCTTTTCTTAATTCTGTACTGAAATAGAAAGGAAACAATTCCAGGGGTAATCTACAACAGCAAACAAATGAAAGTGCCAATTTTCATGTAAGGCTTTCTTTCCAAGTTTATTTTTCTTGAACTAGGACCAGCTACATAATATGTGTGGCCTAACCCAAGGTGAAAATTCAAAGACCCCCTCATTCGAAAATCAAGAATGTCAATATGACAATTTTAGACTGAGTTGAGTAAGAGGCTGGCCTTTGCCCTGCCTCTGGCCTTCCCAGAATGAGCCCTCTGGCCCCTGCCATGGTCGAAGGTGGGAGCCACTGCTGAGTGGAGGGGTGCCAAGTGAGACAAGGCATCACGATGCAGAAGAGAACAACTAGCCATGGGAAAAGTACCCTAGAATTATGCTAAATAGGGACAACAAAATTGGCACACATAATTTTTCATTTGGATAACTGTCATATAGGATATCAAGAATTGATGATAATTTAGATTGTAGTCAACCCAATGTGTAGTTCCCAATGTGTAGTTAACTGTTGACTTCTTATAAGATATTTTTGTTCACTGAGAATGTGGAGATCAATGAGCTAACAGATTTGGTGTCTGGTGAGGTGGTTTTTAGAGATGACAGTTTCTCCTGATCTCTATAGTGCCTACAAGGAAATAAATCCTATTCGTGAGGGCCCTCCCTTTCTGACCAACCCCCTGCCCCAAAGTCTTACCTTCCAGTGCCATCACTCTGGAGATTAGACCTCATTACATGAGTTTGGAGGCCACAAACTTTCAGGCCATTATAACAATTAGGCCTTACTATTTATTGAGGTTGAAAAATAAAAACCTCAGGGACTGTAAAACAGCAGATCTTGATGTGTATATAATAGAGGTATAACTAAGAGCGGTAGTAAAACTGTGAGTTGGAGGTCATTACTTTGGCAGGAACTGTGGAGAGCCATTCTGGTAGGATGACTTTGATCAAGCCATGATGGATGGGTAGTATTTTAAATGTAGATCTTAAAGGGCAAAACTTCCAAACCAAAGGGAAGGCATGAGAAAAGGCAGTGACATGCAAAGCATGTTGACAGATGTGTCCACACTGGGACGTTCATCCATGCTTTGGTTTTATGCATTATGTTCACTGAACACCTATTTTCTAGGCACTGAGCTAGAAGAAAGGATGTGGAGTAAGCAAAGCTCTGTTTCAACCATGATCTCCAACTGTGTAATTAGAGACAGCTTACTTAACCCCTCTGAGCCTCAGAGTTAGTCCTCTGTAAATAAAATAAACAAGTTTTGTAGAATTATTCATAAGGATTAGATGAGATAATGTGTGTACACACTCTAACCAGAGCGCTCAGTTTAGTGAAGCAGACAAGTAAGTAAAGGAATAATTGTGATAATAGATGCTAGGAAAGCGGTCTCCACCTGAGAGTATTGTGCAAGATTTCCCAGAAGATGTCATATTTGAAGTTGAGATTTGAAGTGTTTAAAGTATGTGTTTGAAAGTCAGAAGTTGAGAAAGGTTTTTCTGAGGTTAGAAAGTGGTGAATCCTTTTATCTGTGGGAGGTGGTTGGAGATGAGAGAGTAACAAGTAGGAAGATAAGAGTGATCAGATGGATGTCCACAGGCAGACAAAGCTTTACTGCCACTCTAAACCAGTGTTCAGTACTTCAGTTTTTCCATTACAATAGCACTGGAAAAAGGTGGAAGACTTTTTGTGCTGAGACCTCAACATATAAATAAGTTTGCATGACATCTTCTGCAGCAGATGTGCTGTGTAATTGTTTGCTAAAATACAACTAGAGCCAGGAAGGGGAAAGAAAGAGGGAGGGAGAAAGGGGTGGGGAAAGAGAGGGGAAAAGACATACAAAGAGACAAACAGGCAGATAGAGGGCAAGTAAAAAGGAATATATGGTTGCTTTTTCCATCCTTCTGTGGAAAATCAGGTTGCTTAATCAGTAGACATTTTAACAAGATGTGATTTTCTCTTAAGAGCAGGAGTCTTGCTGGTTTTTGTCGATATGTTTCACCATGCACTTGGTGGTTTAACCCGTGTGTCTTTTTATGTCTTCTACTAGACGGAACACTCACCTCTGCAGACTCAATTCAAAGAAAGAGAAGCTGGTAGTCTTCTGCCCTCTGTAAGTAATATGGTCACATTGTATCAGCCCAGGAGGAGCTGGGGCTAACATGCTTATTCAAATATCATCAGATGTCCATAAAAGCTATTTTAGATTACTCATTCCTATTTTAGTGTGCTATCATGTCAGGTGTAAATACCAACTCAAATTCCAAAACCTGAAACTGATCACTGTCCCCATTGGTCGCAATTTTGTATTTAGGAGCTGTTATTCTTTCTGACTCAATTATTACAAGTAACAAATTACCAGAACATGATAAGTTGGTCAGTTTTACCTTGCCACTCAGTTCCTTGTGGGATAATAAATCAGGGACACAGACTTTTAATGAATTCTATTTTTGCCTGTTTTTAGCAAAGTGCTGCAAAATGCAAACAGCTGCTCTGTTAATGTAAACAATGTTTGAATTTTCAGAATGGACTGAATAGCAAAAGATTTGACTATGAAGATGAGAACACAGTGGGAGAAGATGGAATTCAGCAGATGTACCCCCTTTACAGTCAGTTGTGCTGCAAAGATCCAAGCACTGGCAAACATCAAAGCGCCAATCCTGAGAAAGTCTATATCAACCCACGAGAACATTATGTGTGATTTTACTCATTTTCCAATGGGTTTCTAACAAATGTTTAGTCTTAGATTGGGGAGAAAAAACTGAGGCCAATAGTTATTTTATTCTCTCTCACATAACAGTCCCAATCTAAGAGTATTAAAAGTCTTGATGAATGGCTTGGAGCTAATAGATTTCTTTCCTTCATTAGGGGTTTCTTAACCACCAGCTGTGTTTGTGAACTTGACTACAGCTTTGTGTGTTTCTGTCATGCTGGTGTTTAACTACTAACATGTGGCCCCCAATGGAATGTTCATTTGAAAGTACAGCATCTGCCTGTGATGACTGCAGTGATTCTTCTGAAAGAGAGGCCCCAGCTGGTAGTGTTAACCTCCTTGGGTCTCCGTCAGCCAGCCTGTTCCTCTGTAATTCAAACGAGTAGAAAAATGAGTTCAGAATTCATTTCACTTGTTGTTTAGCCAGAATTTAGATTTTCCAAACATGCAGAATACAGTTGAAATACCCAAGTACAAATAGAGGCCTGAGGAAAGAGACAAAATTTGCTTTTCATCCAGAAAAACAACAAAAAGCATTTTAAAGTGTTAAAACATTAGTTGCCTTTAAGCTCTATTATTGTATAAAATCCATAGTCCCTCCTGTCACCTGCCACTCATAACTAGCTATGTGTCTTGCAGGTTTATCTCTTGCTCTGCCATGGTCCCCACAGGCTTGTTGTTTGCATCCAGATTCACTGATGTCCTGTTCTAGAAGCCCCACTAAATGGTGTGTAGCCCATAGCCCTGTCCCTTTCCTGTCTAGTTCAAGCTCAGTTTTCACTTGTGAAATTTCTTACAAACTGATCTCAGTCTACACAAGTTTTAGTCACCCATCCACATTCTTCAGACTACCTATCTTCTATGTTTTATCTACCTCAGAAAAGACCACTGGAAAATCACCATGAAATAACTCCTGTTACAAAATCCAGGAAATTTGAAAACTTTTTTTGAAGGTATTTCAATATGTAATATATGTTAAACCTACATGTCCTGTATCCCTCCTCTGCTTTACTTAGTCAACAAGAGTGAAGAGATGCCAAAAAGCAAGGAAGATAGTGACTTATCTATTAGGGTATCTACAAAGCTTTGATGTTTGCAGATGTCTGCCTTGAGAGTTGTCATCTCCCATTGTCAACTCTCATCACTGAAATTGACAGTAATAATTACAGTGGGGCAAGCAGAGGCACAAGTATCCCAGGCACATGTGCAAATGTCAATCACTCTCCCTCACATCTTGAAGTGTAATTTTATTGTGCATTCTGGAAGATGAGATGTATCACAGATTTTTTTTAAACCTACAAGCTTGTCATATATTTTTTAAAAAGTGGCATACACACTGAAATAAATGGTGTAGGACATGTTTGTAAGCTAAAGTGCAAAGAGAGTGTTAACACAAATTTGTAATGAAATGCCAAAGATACTTTATGTTTCATGTTGCGCTGACTTTAATTCTTGTTTGCTTTCTTTTTCTATTTGCCATATAAACTCTACATGCTCTTCTACAATAGTAATCACGCTCCCTTATCACTTGAGTGACCAACAGTCCTGGGGAAAAGGTTGTTTAAATTCCATCTTAGTGCTTTGGCTGGGTAATTAGCAATTTTAAAGGCAATAGCTACACAGCATCAAAGGGTAAATTCTAATGACCCTCATTGCTGAATCCCCATGCTACCTCAGAGAAAGAATTTACTGCCCTTTGTAGAAAACAAGATACTCAACTTTATAACCTAGAATGCCATCACTGAGTCAGTGTAACTACAGGTATAAGAATTTTGAAATATTTCTCCCTCAGTAAAATGACTCTGATCAGAACTCTTAACAGTATTCCTTAACAGCAAAAGACTAAATGAATCAATAAATAAAGACTGGATGTTATGGAGAGGGTAAGGGGAGGAGGTATATTGCCATGGCAATACTTCTGGGAAGCAGGTTGTTGGATTAGCTTAACCAAAGCACTGTGGACACAGGGAGAGCAGAGATGTCTTCATCTGCACCAGAGAAAGGGATTTGAAAGCATCACATTTCAGGAACTCTGTCCTGTCTCTGCCTAGTTCTATGAGGAGTCCACTGTCTACCTTCAACATTCTTATTATAGTTATAGAAAAGAAATTTTAGGACATAGACACTTACTATGCAGAAAGCTACTTTAATATTGTCTTTGCCTGTCAGCTATGACATTTCTCGAACAAACTAGCAGATTTCATAGCTATTGGCCCTTTGTAGGGGCCACATAACTCTATAATAGCTTGTCCTGGTGCCTCCCATCTGTTCTCTCTACAAACTTTGCTAAATAAAGAGGAGCTTTAAAAGGTTTTGATCAGCTAGCCCCTCAGCCAAAAAAACAGCATCCAGAATTAGCCTGCGGATCTCCAAATGTGGAGTCTAGACCTCTTGATGATGCCATTCAAATTTGGAAGTTAGACTCTTACAGGTCAGTGAGTTAGGCTGAGGTGTATGATTCACAGCTGATAGTCGATAGTCTTTCCATAACTGGTTTACTAAAGCACACAAACAGGAATAAATTCCCGCAGCACACACCGCTACTGGTTTTACCCTTTGATTTCAAGTAAAAGAGAGCATGCATACTGTAAACACAGCCTGTGCTGCCTGGTTAGTAAGCAGTCCATCTTCAGGGCTGCGTACCAGCCTAGCACCAAGCGTCTGCATCACCCTGCATCAACCCAATGTCATGGGTTAGGAATCTTCAATGGTAGTGATGTATCTTTCCTATCAGGGTTCTCCCTCTGCCTGGCCTTCTTACATATTCCAAATTTGAAGAAGTTTGTGCTTTTGGGGAGCACATGATATGAAATTCTTACCTGTGCTAGGCTTCTCTATAACATACAAACAGTAGTGTTAAAAAAATATGTTGCAAACTAAATGAACTGGTTCCCTATTTTCTTTACTCATAGGAACAGGATAGTTTCTTCATCCTTCTGTTGAAGATGATTTTCTAAGTCCTCTTTCATAGCAGTATAAAAGTGTCAATTTTGTTTGCAATTGTTCAGTCTTTCCCTACTCTCTGCCAGTTTCCTGGAGCTATTCTTCGTGTACAATAGAGCCTGCTTTCAAGTTTCCTAGTCCCCGTGGTGCAGAGGATAGACCATTATTCCAGCAATCAAAAGAACAGATTCTACTCCTGGCTTTTCCCCTTTCTAACCATACAGTCTTAGGCAATTCACTTACCAGTTGTCTTCATCCATAAAGAAGAGATTATAATACCTTCCTTGCCAGCCTCTCAGAATTGTGGTGAGAATTACACAAGGTGATAATAGATGGGAAATTGTCACTTCCCTTCAAGCTGTCTGTGACTGTCTTAGTGTTCCATGTCAAACTTTAACATCCAGTGCCCTCACCAGCATTCAAAGTACTGTAGTGTATCTGAGTTCTCAGAGAACCATGCACCAACATAGAAGAACCAACCTGCATCATGGAAGTTTTGATTTGACTTGAGTATTTGCAGGTGGCAGATACTTCTTTTATTATAATGAACATTTGTCGTATGGCAAGCTTTATATCTGAATCTCAACCTTTTAAGTTTCAAAATATACATTACTATAATCAGTAGTTGCTCTCATTTAACAAATCACTACTAGTAACTACTAACATCATTGAGTGTGTAGCATGGACAGGATTCTTGGAAAAGTGAACAGGATCTCACTGAACAGGATCAGAATCCCTTTTGTCCTATTTGCAGGAGCCCCGCACAACATGAAGGGATAATTGTTACTTCCTTTAAATTTGCTTTTGATATTAGGAAATAAAATTGTCTTGATTTCCTTTATTTTAAAGTAGGGATGTAAAAAGGTATATGTGAAAAAATACCTAAGAAGTGTTCAGAATGAAAGCAAATGTATATGCTCATTTTTACCCAGTGATTGACCTCTAAATACTCAGAAAATTTCACGTGCATTCTATTAACCATAGTTACAAAAACAACCACCCAAATAATCAAAAGTGCTGTTTTCCACTTGCTTCAGTTTCCATGGGCAGAAACAGCTCTCTAGCAGCTCTTCCTCAGCTTAGTTCTTTGATGTACAGCACTCAATGCTATGTTTGTCTCACCTTTATGGAACTCCCAGGGGTGGTGACATTGTAAAGTGGACAGCTGGAAAAGTTGGCTTGGGTAGAAAGCCAAGAGGAGAGAAGGGGGTGTGAAGTAGAAATGTAGGGGTCACCACCTGTGACTGAGCTCTGTGCTGCTCTTGTTTCTGCACTTCCCTGGCAAGCCCTTCCTTCATCGCTGGGTCATTTAAAGACCTTAGAAAAGACCCAAGAACTTGCATCCCTATTAAACCAGAAACTGTAACAGAGGTGATATTGTTATTCCTATTGAAATGTGTAGAATCTGGGCATTCACCACTATTAGGTTATTTTAGTAGCTTTCAGTAGATAAAGTTATGTGAGAGTATATGTCTTCTCTTACCCTCACCAGGTAACACTCTATGCTGAACTCAGGTCTTAGACCAAGCACTGAGTCAGGCATGTTTATAAGCAGGCAGGCACCAGAACAGTTAGCCAAACCTGTCCTGTACACTTGAAAACATCCCAACTTGGTCCTGTCCTTCTAGACATTGTAGCAACATTCTACCTAAGAGTTTTATTAGCAGTGAGACCAATAATACTTAAGCAGATTTAGACAGACAATCAATTTGCTATATGATTTCTACACTAAATGAGCTACAATTCCTAGGTCCACTGGGCTTGTTCACACACGGGCTGAATTTCCCTACCCTTTTGGGTCCAGTCCACATATTTTTATTTCACTGATTTGACCAGTGAAGATATTCACTTACCAACAAAGTCTCTGGTGTTGAACTGCAGATGAGGGTTGCAGGATACCAGTCTCTGAAATGACTAGGGATTTTTAACGGCTACAGCTCTTGGAGGGTGTAGTTTTCATGGCATAATTATTGTATTAACCAATCACCCTTAGAGTATGTACACAGATGGGTCGACACAAGTAAAGATAATTTAAAGAATTATACAACTGTAACATATTTTTAAGGATTTCTCAGATTGTTCTCGCTCTTACATTTGGGTGGGGGAAAAACTATACTCTAATGTCAACAACTTGTGGAATAGAATTTTACTGGCATTGCCCCTCAGTGACAGCTTTTTCTTTCTAGGGCATGTGAGTGTGTGTGTGTGTGTGTGTGTGTATGTGTGTGTGTGTGTAAGACAGAATAAGAGAGGGAATCTTAAACTTTACCTTTCTGGTGTAAACTTCTAAACCAGTAGGTGTGTTCCTCCTGTGTGTTGGTTGTTCTACCAGTTATTCTGCTCTACTAAATTTCACCCTCATTGTAGGATTTGAGTAGATTGCAATGAAAGAACATTTTTAAAAATTCAGAAGACACTAAACATCTTTTTGTTGTAAATTATCAGTTGGGTCCATGATATAGAAGCTACCTGTGAATCTCAGGGAGAATGAAAACTATTAATGACAAAAAACATTCTCCAGTCCACTGTTTATAAATAAATTCATTTGACTGACCACAACCAAAATACCCCAATCAGTTTTTGGAGACTAAGGCTTTAATCTATATCAAATGACATCCCAACATCAAAAAATACTGGTTACATTCTTGTCTTCCAGCTGGGAGGTTTAGAGTTACATACCTGAGTTTCAGAAGAACAGATGTTCTGAACATCAGCACCATATAAATGTATGGGAAAGCAACAACTCCAAGAATTAGCAATAGGCAGAGTGCTATCTTCAAAGTCCTCCTATTCTATAACTGTGATGTTCATAGTTGCTGCATGCACGTGAGTTAGTTACATAGAAGGTGTATCATTTGGACCCAAGGAGATATACTCTTGTGCTTAAAGTTACTCTTAAATTACAGTTGCCATTCCAAACACTTCAATAGTCTAAATGCTGTTTCTTAGATATTTCCATCTTTTGTTTTATAGAAGGGGGTGGGTATTTGCCCTCTTGTGGTTTTCTCCTAGCACTACCATTTAAACTTTCTATGGTCAGGTCCCCAGTAGCCAGTCAGGATCCTTGGTACTGTAACCTACACTGGTTGTATTTATTTTCATTACATGGGACTTAATGGTGAAAACCAATCAGAGGCAACCTTGAGAAATCTCCATGAGAATCCAGAATATCAGATTTGTTACGCTGACTAAATTGTGGCCGCTCCTATGACATATGTGTCTGACAGCCATGTAGAAGTGTTTTATATGTCTCTCCCAGAGGTTAATTTTTCTTAATAACTCATAGTGGATCTGTGAAGCCCTGAGCTGTACATGATTTTCCAAGTGAATAGGCACCTTTGTTGTGGTTTCCAATATCCTTTCTGATAATGACAAGTTATCTTTTAATCTACCCTAGCATATTGATCAGGCTAAATTAAATTCCTCTCTCCTGTCTTATTGATGGCTCCATGTTCATTATATATTAACTAGAGGCAGCAGCAGTCTGAGCTAAATGCCTCCTCTTGTCCCCACTGCACTTCATTTATGTCTTTGCTTTTTTCACATAATGTTGCAAGAATATATTACAAATATTCTTTTTAGCAAAGTATTTTAATACTCAGATGTTTGTCATCATTAATGTCATTGTATACTTAAAATTCCAAGTCCTTTGTCAAAAAAAGTTAAGTAGCTGGGATTGCTACTAGATCCCTGGATTATTCCACTTGTCCATCCATAAAAGTCCCTGTTTATACTTTACCTTCTGTTTCTATTTTTAATCCAGTGTTTTAAGACATAACATCTGTTCCAATCTATTCATTCTTTATGTGGTCTTAGCCTCTTAATGTCTTTACTTCTCAATTTTACTCCTGTAAGTTAGTGTTCTCTATGTCATAAGGGTTTTATTAGGGGAAGGGGAGAATAAGATGTTTAAGGGTTATGTTCAAGGGAAATCCTTCTTTTAAAGTGATTTTATAAAAGCCCTTTGGCTTAGGAATGAGAAACTTTATGCCTCTTTTTTCTATTCTTGTTTTGCTATTTTTACTTCTGAAAAGTGATCTCTGTCTGGAGAGTCTTTATTCTGGTTTTAACTTTCCCCTTAACCCTTTTCACACTGAAATCTCTCCCTTTTCCATGCTCTTCTGAACTTTTTGTTTATGGAGTAAAAATTAATTCACCCATAACAAATCCCAATACTTTTACTCCAATCATTAAACAAATTAGTCTTCCTTTCTGGGAGAAACATTCTTACAAGAAGCCAAAAGCTAACTGGGTCTGACTCTGGGCCCAGTGAGATCTCCCCTTGTGTACTGCTTCTCCTTGTGTAAACTGAAGGTCATCTCTGCTATTTCACAGCACCTTGCTGAGTGCTGAGTGCTGATTACTAAATGGTAAAAACTATTTTGCAAATGTCCTGACAACACAAATACAAAGTGGATCATCTGGAGAGGCTTTAGGTAGGAAGAGATCCTTCTGTAGCTCAATTGAGAATGCTAATCCATTGTTTTTAGAAGAACTGTTTTTACTAACTTTTTGGCGTTTTGTTAGTGAAAATTAGTTTGTAGTCATTTGAACTATTTTATTTGGATGTATAAGAAATGAGAAATGGCAAGTATTTTTGCTTGTCAGAAACTACACAAGTTATATTTTTAAATGATATTTTTAAAGTCATAAAGCTGCAACACTTGCATAACTATTTGGGTAAAGATTATTTTAGATGTTACAAAATTCAGAAATACAAAGACTAGCTTTGAATTTGAGATTGTATTTTAAATAGTAGATTGCTAATGTTTTTTTGCATAGTCTTTATTTTTAAGTTACCATAAATTGTATTTTATTTTTACAGTTTTGAACTATATAGCTCTTTACATGTTTTGAATAAAGTTTTTATCAACTAAGTCTTTTATTTATATTGTTATCAATGGATCAGTTATTAAAATACATATAAGAATTAATAACCTCATTACATGACTGTAAAATTCAAGGTTTAAAGAATTTCTTCTATGCCAAAGATTTCTGTACTTGAGTCCCTTATAAAAATTTTAAAAATACTAACAAGTACTTTTCATTCACATAAAAGTACTTTTAAAATGTCATGTGTTATATATCATTGTAGTAGCATACAAAACATATATTACCTTTTTAAATGAAGCTACATTCCAGTTAAAGGAGGGTTCCTCATTCACACATCAGAAGTTCTCTTTCATTTAGGAAATTCTATTGGAACTAAATGGCTATTAAATATTCTTAAGTACCTAAAACAAGCAATCATAGTAGGTGTCTATGGTAGATTCCTGAACTTCAGTTTGGCAGTGCTGTACAGGTCTGTGAAATCCCAAAGTCTAGTAACCGTATTTCTTTAAATAAAATTTTATTGAGATATCATAAAAATTTATACTTTTAAGGTATTAAATTCAGTGTTTTCTTAGTATATTTACAAGTTTTTACACCCATAAATTCTAAAATATTTTCACCACTGTATTAGTTACTTTCCCATGGTTGGGACAAAATACCCAATATCTACAACTTAAAGGAAGAGAAGTTTATTTAAGCTCGTATTTCAGAGGATTCAGTCCCTGGCTACTTAGATCCAAGGCAGAAATGATCTGGTAGGGTGGTACTGGCACTGGAAAGCTGCTCAACCCATGGAAGCCAGGAAACACAGAAAAAAAGGAGAATCCAGGGACAAGAATACAGTCTTCCATGTTACGCCTCCAACAAGACTTTAGCTCTTAAATGCATACTCAGCTACTGAATCCATTAGTTAACGAATCCAAGGGTGAGTATTGCACCCCATGATCCAACCACCTTACAAAAGCTTTGCTCATGGGCATGAGACTTCAGATGGATATTTTAGACTCAAAACATTGCAGTCATTCTCAAAACAAACCCATGCACATTAGCAGCCACTCCCTGACATATCTCTAACAAGTATTTTTCAGACACATAAAAATGCTTTTAAAACATAAGTTATAGTTCTCTAGTAACTAACTGTCTGTCTCTTGGACTAGCTTTTTCAGGATATGTCATATAAATGGAATCATACAATATGTGGCACTTTGTAACTGGCTTCTTTCCCTTGACATAATATTTTCAAAATTCATCCATATTATAGTATGTGTCATGCTTTCATATTACTAAAGAATATTCCATGGTATAAATACACCACATGTTATCTATCAGTCAGTAGACATTAGGTTGCTTGCACATCTTATAATTATTATTATAAAAAATACTGCTGTGAACATTTGGGTAGGAATTTTTGTCTCATTGTTTTATTTCCCTTGAATGTATACTTAGACTTGGTGGATGATAGGGCAACTCTGTGGTTTAACTTTTACAGAAACTGCCGAACCAGTTTTTCCAAAGCTGCTGTACCATTTTCATAAACAGGTTGTGAGAGTTTCAAATTCTCCACATTCTCATCGACACTTATTATTTTCTTTTTTATTATACTTGTTGTAGTAACTAGGAAGTGGTGTCTCATGTTTGTTGTTTGAGTTTTCCTGGTGGCTAATGTCTATTTTCTACAACTTTGCAAAGGTAAAGACATTCTTAACTCATGGATCATTTAAAGACAGGCTGCACACTGTATCCTATCCACAGCAAGCCATCCACTGACCATAGAATTAGTAGACACATACATTAAAACATGTATTAAAGTACTTTCTATATGTTGGAGAATATAGAGGAAGCATAAACCTATGAAAAACAGATGTAGATTATTAAAAAGAATACATGAAAAGAGAATTGGTAAAATGACTTGCTGGATGGAATAAAATGCAAAAACACCTTGCTGTCATCATTTGCTGATGCCCATAGTATGCATATTCCCACCACAACCCATGTGAAGCTAGCAAGGTGACACTGCTGAATCTGAGGTTGGGAAGACGTGCACAATCAGCACCGGCCAGCTGGTGCCAGCTGCCTCTAGTTTCTCCCTGATGTAAACCACCTCTCACTGTGCATGACCTACAGTAATCAGGAAATGTAGCTAGCATTTTCAAGGATGCAGTTGGTCTTCTACAAGCATCCAATAATAAAATTCTATTATTACACTCCTTCAAAAAGCCTTTTACATTTTACCAGTATTTATTACTCTCAAATCATGGTCATGGGGTAAGAAAAGCATAAATGTCCAGACCTTCAAAAATGTAGAAATAAAAGTATTAGAATCAAGTCAAAACAAAGGGGAACATGTTGTAATATACCTGGAAAACTTCCCAGAAAATATATTTTAGCTAGATGTTGCATATGTGAGAATGGTCCCGTAGACACAAACTGGAATAATCTGTATATATGAATGTTTTATGCAAGAGTTTAAATGTATGAGTCAAAAAAAAAAAGGAGCCAGTCACAGTGGCACACACTTCTTATCCTTGCTGCTCTGGTGTCTGAGGCAGGAGCTTCACACATTCAGGAACAGCTTGGTAAAACCAAAAAACCTACCTTTTGAAGTCCTATGAATGGTGGTAGAGCATGTGTCTAACACACTTGGGGCACTGGATTGAATTCTCAGTCCTCGAGAAAAAAAAGCAAGCACCAGGGTAGACTTTTCTTTATGATTATATATGTGTGTAGATATTTTGCCAGAGTTTCTTTTCCTCAGAAGTTTCAAAAATGTCTCATCTTTGGATTTCTGTTTCCACCACAATGTCACAACATAATGGAAAAGAATTTCCTTTAGCACTTTATGAAACTGCTGCAAGAAAGCTCTAGAGAAGTTAAATGGTAAACAATCCAGAAAATAAGCAGTTCATATCTCAGACTTTAAATATCCTTTGAATATCCTGATCTAATGTGTTTCCATGTTGGTATTAGTTTATGTGCTATTCTAAGAAAAATCCAGCCTTGTTGTTTAGAGTCTCCTGGAACCTCCATACCTTTTCTAAATATTTTCCTTCCTTCTTATAGTAAACCCCAGAGTTCTGTGAAGGATCTATGTTTTAGATCCATGTTTGTCAACTCAAAGCAAGGGCAAAATGAAGAGGCATTTTCCACAGAAGTGGGCATTATGTTACTTTGCTCAGGGTTGCAACAGGTGCTGATATTAATTACAGACACACATATTTTACATAGAACTCACAGTTTGCTAGTTGTCCAATGGAGATTCTGGTCAAACTTGAATAACCTGTGACTTCTCTGTGAACTGTACTTTCCTTGACTAAATAAAAAGCAAAGACTTTTCTAAAATAAAAAGAACATTCTAGTACAGATGTCCCTGCTATGATTCAGCCAGACTCCCTGAATTTCCTGGAATAGCTCCACTTCCTTGTCAGCCTGGTTATCCTTTTATCTGTACATGTCAGACTGAGCATCATCATGGTGGGTTCACCTCACAACACATAGCATCTGTGTTCCTGTGCTAGTCAGCTGCCTGTAGCTATCACAAGATTCCTGTAAAACACAATACAAAGGGAGGAAAGGTTTATTTTGGCTTACAGTTCCAGAGGTCTCAGTCTATGATTGCTTGGCCCATTGTTTTTGGGCCCAGAGTGAAGCAGAAAATCATAGTAGAGAATGTCTGGTGGAGTAAAACTGCTCATTTATGACAGCCAGGATTAGAAAGAGTGGGAGG
Source organism: Hydrochoerus hydrochaeris (assembly GCA_004027455.1). Lineage (NCBI taxonomy): Eukaryota > Metazoa > Chordata > Mammalia > Rodentia > Hydrochaeridae > Hydrochoerus > Hydrochoerus hydrochaeris. The sequence continues at coordinate 105,880 of PVLA01000464.1, read as the reverse complement.
AACCAGAGACAAAATAAACTCTAGGGCATGGCCTCAGTGAGCTCCTTTTCCCAACTCTTGAGGTTTCTACCACCTCCCAATAGCCCATCCATCAATGAATCCATTAATCTATTGATAAGGTTAGCACCTTCATGATCCAATCACTTCCAAAAAGACCCCACCTCCAAATACTGCTGCACTGGACTCAAACCTTCAGCACATAAGCTTTTGAGTTACATTTTGGAGCCAATCTTAAATGGCATTTCAAATCAAAACCCAAACAGAGTATCACCCTTGAGCAGTGGGAGCCTCTCCTCATCATGTCTTTCTGAGGCTGAAGTTGCACAACTGAACAAAGGAGTGCCAAGTAGATGCTCTGGGCCACACTGTATAACCTAAACCCAAGACTCTACCAGCTGCTGATCAGGTTAGATTAACACTGCCAAGCTGGATATTTCTTGATAGCTCATTCCTGGACAGAAGGAGTCCAAAATGCCCATGAGGCACACATAGTTCATATTTTAGTGAGATACTTTTTGTGTCTCCTTTTCAAAATATGTCCCTTTTACACCTCTAAATCTACAGAGCACAAATCCCAAGGACAAGAAGAAAAGCATAAAGTCTTCAGTGAATCAGGGTAGTGATGGGAAGTGGGGACACTTCTGCTTGCATGCCTTGATTTTGGCCCCATGTAATCTTCCTATTTAGAGCATGGTACTATGTAAATTCTGCTCTGGAGGATATCTGGTGCTTTGTTGGGCCCACTCGTAACAATCATCTCCTCCTGCAGGATCATTCAGTTCATGTACCTATGAATGCTAGGGCCAAAGTGGCTAATAACCAGAGTTACTCAATGTCAACCTATTTCATTGCATTGTGTCTCTTCCAGTAGGTGGGTCCTTTCTGAAGGGTTTTAGATCTTCGGCCAGCTGGTTGTCATTCATTTCTATCCACTTATACATGTATATAATTTCTTCCAGCCACTATATAAATTATTTAACCAGTGTATCTCCTGAAGAAGGATTTTTACCTTTCCATTGTGAGTCAGAAGTGCAGCTGCCATTCATTTTTGATTTGTTTTCCCTGCTGTATTAATTGGTCTTTTGCTGCTACACACGGTCTGAGGTTAGGTAATGTATAAAGAACGGAAATACATTTCTCAAATGTCTGTAGGGCTATAAGTTAAGTATGAGGCACCAGCTTTAAGCAAAGACCTTCTAGCTGCATTGTCCATAAAAGAAAGCAGGAATGCAATACAAAAAGCAAGAAGGTGCTAAACTGACCCTTTTATAACAGCAGCAATCCCACTCAAGAAGGTCAGATACTTGCCCTAACCATATCTTAGTAACCATTACGGTGGCAATTGTATTTTAACATGAGTTTTGGGGAAGACAAACATTCAAACCATAGAATCTCCCTATGTCAAGTTCATCTGACGGCTGGTTGTAAAGCAATTCTAATATGACTATAGTGTGATCTTGGGGAGGGGCTTAGGTACTGTCTTGGTTACTGTTCTTTTGTTGCTGGGACCAAATACCTGATGCTCCACATGGAGGAAGGAAAGGTTTATTTAATTTACAATTTGTGAAGGTTTCAGTCCATACTCAGCTGGCTCCAAGGCAGTGTGGCATGGGTGGGGCAACCATTCTTGGTGATTGCAGCAGATATAAAAAGTGGCAAGAGCAAAATGGCAAAAGGGAGGAGCAAGCTTCTTTCACTCTCATATTGTTACTCACCCCAACTAATCACAAACTCTAGATTCAGCCATCTCCAAAAGGCCCACCCCATGAACACATGAGGCTTTGGGGGGACATCCAGACACAAACCATAACAAGTACCAAGGTAACATGGAGGTATGGGATATGTGTTCAGGCAGCTTAGTTGTACCTGCTAGGCCTGTTTTGAGTCCCAATGTTTTGCCTCTGTCTTAAAATGGATAACTGCTGGGACTCTTTTACCCTATTTGGTAGCTTGTGAGGGAACTCAGCTCACAATGGGAAGTAATAATGTGAACACTTTCAGATGTGTAGTATGTGTAGTCATTTTGTGTTCCATGATGAGGTAATCCATCTCCACTAAGGGCAAACTGTACACTAAAAGGTGTACAACTGTCTGATGAAAAAACCCTAGACTTATTCTAAAAGCCCCAAATGCCCACATTGTGATTTTTCCACTGAAAATTATCATAAAGCATGTGGTCTGCTGGACCTGCTGTGGACCCCTCTCCTACTGAGTCTGACTCAAGGATGAAAGTCATCTTGGTCACCGAATATACAGACCAGAAAAGTATCTCCAACTTTGAAATATGTTAATATGTTGTCTTTAAAACCTAAAGAGCACTCTACCTCTAAGCCTTGTATTTCATTTCTACATGGTAGAAGGTATAAGATACACTAATTGACACATTTAAAATCATTACAGAATGTTAGATTTGGGAATCTTCATTGAGTTTATCTCTCACTCTCTGGAGTTCAAAACATATTGTGCCAAAGTCTCCAGCCTACTAGCCATTTCTTGCTTCTCTAGCTCTGCAAGAGTGTATTATTGGGTAAATGAGATGTTCTTTAGATTATTCAGAGTCCAGATCTCTCCACACTACATTACAATAAGGCAGAGAATTGTTAATATACTCTTGAGTCAAAGCCATAAATATATATTTTCACCCATTCAACATTAACGTGAACACTTTTTGATCTTTTCTGGTAAGAATAGAAAATAATACAATTACCAAGTCACTGGCAACAGGTACCATGAATTTAAGACCTTTTTACTCTGATATAGAGAAGATGCCACATGAACATAACAGCTGTACTTAGTTAATTTGTGGGAGTCCACTGTTATCTTCCAAGGTTCCCTCAAGGACCACGCTAGTAAATTAGACAAATATAAAATGACCATTAGAGCTGCAATTGTTAGATGTGACAGATTCTGCCTTCTCTTCTTGAAATAATGCACTATTTAATTTACTATTTAGCTGAGGTGGAGAGAAAGTTTTAGGGACTTCCTCTTGGTCTTCCCTACTATGATAATCTTTTTTAAAATGTTATTTTAAAGAAGATAAAACAAAGGAAATTAAAACAATAAAACCAATCAAAATAAACTAGTATAAGTGATTCAGGATTTCAAAACCTTACTAAATCAGCAATAGTTACCATAATGCCTTTTGTTATCCTCAAAATACCTTCAGACCTAGTAAAAATCAAACAGAACACAATAAAGTAGAAACAATAAAAACAAAACAATGAATGCAATAAAGGCCTTCAAAATAAGCTAATAGTAAATCCAAAATGGCTACCATAATATATCTTGCTATCTCTCAAATAGCTGATCCTGCATAAGATTTAACATAATCAAACAAAACAAAAGAGAATAAAATCCAACTCAACAAAACAATTAAAATGATATGTTTTCTAGGCAGGGATCACCTCCTCATGAGGCCTAGTTCTCTCCCCTCACAGTCCCCAAATGGCGCTGACTCATGGAGAGAGGCTTGGGTGTGTCTGTCCCCACTCCAGCAGCAGCCCGCAAATGGCACTGGTTTCCAGGCAGGGATCACCTCCTTGTGAGGCCTGGTTCTCTCCCCTCACAGTCACACACTGACTCATGGAGAGAGGCTTGGGTATAATCTTTAACTAGAGGCTGACAAACCAATGTTAAGTTCTTGCCAACTGCCAATATGTCAATATTTTTATGCTGGGAAAGTGAACTTGGTCAGAGCTCATTAATTATGAACTTCTCATGTGTCCCCTCTCTAGTGAAGGAAAGGAAGTCATAATGACACTTAAGGACCTTGGATATTAAGTATCACAGTTGCCCAAGTAACTGTGTGATGTACAGTTGCCCAAGTAAATGGTCACAGGTTTCTTTGGTTAAGAACTGGAGAGATAATTGTCATGAATACTTATGAATACTTGCTAAGTTTTCCCTTTAGTTTTGATGGATAGGTTTTTTTTATTAGTACTTGTTTCAGTACACATCAACTACACTAATTGTGGTGACTTGTTCAGAGCGTGTACATAATACACCCTAATTCTTTTTTATCCCCTTCGCTTTCCTTCTTTTTGCATCCCTTCACCATTTTGTCTCCTTCCCTTTTGCAAAAGAACTATCTCCCTGTTTCCTGTTCTCACTTGTTTTGCTCTGGAATGTATTTATGTTCTGAGTTTCACGTGTAAGAGAAATCAGGCAATAATTAAGCTGCATGTCTGATTTATTCATTTAATATTCTGATCTCGAGATGCATCCATTTTCCCCATGATGATTCCTTCACCATGGAGATCTGTAGTTATTTAGTCAATACTGGGTGTGAAAACTGTCTGAAGACTAGAAACTGGGTGAAAGATCTTGACCTTATATCAACCTCCTCATGAACTACCTCTCATTTCTTCTGATGGTATAAAATAAATATTTCTGTTGCCTGTTCATGTCTTTAATCCATGAAAGCCTAGGTTCTATTCATGTAGTGATTCTCAAATTTTAGCTTGCCTTAGAATCACCTAGAGAGCTTGATAAATCACAAATATATCCCACAGTTAATGGTTTAGTAGGGCTGGGGAGGGTCCTGGGAATTTAACACATTCTCAGATGGTGCCCATACTGAAGACCCAGGCACCAGTGTAATCATTTTCCTAACTCTGTTCAGGTGAAGAACTCCAGCTCATCCCCCAACCTTGCTGTTCATTAGGAAAATCAACTTGACCTGCTTCAAGCACTTACACATCTTTGCCTGGCCTTTGTTATTTTAGGGTCCTGTCATTAACATTGCTATCATCACTGGGATTCTTTAGTTGTTTATGAATATTTTTTAGTGATGCCAGTGCCCCACTTATCAGCATATTTTTGATGTTCTTGGAAAATGTGCCCTGGGAGCCGTTATGTCATATATAATTCTTTTGTGCATTTGGGGGATTCATAATCTATATTATATATCTAATCTAGCATGTCCTGAAATCTTTAATCCCTTCTTCCTCTATCTGCCAAGGAAATTCTGGCATGCAGTTTTGTTTAGATGGGCCATTGCAGTTTCCATCCTCTGAAGAGCCATCTTAGTAACATGGTGACCCGTCTCCTAGGGGCCTTGCCAAACTATAAATCCTGCTTCTCTGGAGAATCCTCCCAAATCAATAAACTCTTTCTTATCCAATCTTATGCTTCAACTGCTCCTGGTCAAGCAGCTTCAGAATCTGTTGTCTCTGGAATTTCCCTGGCATCTGTCAGTATATATTGGCCCAGACTTAGAGCTTCTTTGGAGTAGCTTCCCTTTTATTCCTTATCAGACCTAGCATGTCCCTGGCTGATTATATCTCAATCCTCCATATTGGCCTAGGAGTCAGCAGGACAGATGGGGATGGTTCTTGAGGGTGCATGCTGTCTTGGAAAAACTGAACCAGCTTCAAGCAAGAGGGAAGTACTGCCTCTAAATAAGGAAGAACAGACCCCTGCTGTAGGCCCAGAGAATTCAGAGTATTTGTGGAGTGAACACCAGCAGCCCTGAAAGGTCTGCATTCTAGGAATCCCCCTAGTCAGTGGCAAAGATTTAATCACTCTGGAATTCCAGAATTTCAAAAATTTCAGGGAAATTTTCCTAGATACTTTTATTCTAAGTGTCAGGGCCCTATTCTTTCCTTATCAGATTAGTATAACAGGTCTGCTTAGATCTGGTTTTTATCTATCTCTGAAAATCAACAATAGATTTTTATGCTGTGCTTGTATCTCAGCTCTTCTCTGCCCTCTTGATGCAGGATATAAAAGCTTGCTTGTAAACTATTAGAGAAGTTCTCTGGTTTTCTATTTGGCTTTTACTTGCCTGTCAACTCCTTATAATCATTTATGATCTTTAGAGTATCAGTGGTCTTTGGGAATACTCATGTAATCCCACTGCTATTGGTTACTAGATCCCTCTCCTCAAAACTTGATCCCCCTAACCCACAGGTGCATTCTGTCCCATGATAACATCATCCAATTACAGCACTCACTGGACTGCCACTTGTGCCAGGGGGTGCACACATTCCACCTCTTAAATTGGGCCCTTGTTGATTGTCCAAAGGCTGCTAATTCAGCTCCCGAATCTCATCTTATCCACTGTTTTCCATGGTCACTCATAAACTGTTGACAGCTGGGTCCTCTGGAAGCAGGTATGAGATGAAGTTTGATGTGTAGGGTGTCTTTCTGGAGGTAAACTTCTGTAGGAGGGAGGGGCAGGAAGGAAGACTGAACAGAGAGATGGAATAACTGAGGAGCAAGACTACAAAGCTTTGACTCCTCCACAATGAATTCTGGATTTAGCTTCTGCCACCATGTGCTTCCACACCTGTGTGGCTCCCTTCAGTCACTGGCAATGGGTTGTACTAGAAAGGGCAGGTCCTTAGCAGAGGTGGCCTCTGCCAAAGGGGCAGCCCTCGACCCTGGGAGCTGGGGCATCAAGGGGTATCAGGACAGTGCACTTCCATGTCTACACTCCAGGGGAAGAACTGAAGGATGCTGGAGTTACTTTCATTCAGGTTAGCTATTTATTTATAAACTAAAAATATCCTATAAATGGCAACATAATGTTTAAATTATTAATTTATATTTTTTCCTTGCACTTTACCTCCTTCATTTTCTCCATTCCAGGAAGATAGCAACCTCTTATATTTTTTTTAATTGAAATTTATGTTTATTGGTACATGATTGCAATACATAATGATTCCATTCCTTGTTGAAAGTTGATCCATTCATTCAACGTATTTTAATTATCCTTTCATCTTCTACCTGTTTCCTTCCTCCATGTCTTGGTCCCCTTCCCTTTTGCAAAAGATCTAGCTCCCTATTTCATACTATCTAGCCTTTATTTTGCTCTGAATATTCTAGGTCTCTCATATATGAAAAACTATGCAATATTTAAGCTTTGTTTGTCTGATTTATTAACATTGAGATCTCATGGTGTATCCATTTTCCTACAAATGACTCAAGTCTTCCTCATCTCAAGAGAAATTTTACTGTTCCTCTCTGGATTTTTCCCCAGAAGCTTAAACCTATAGTTTTGAGAATAAAATTTGAAGAGGGGGCAATTTCTCTCACATTAGAAAGGATGCAAGGGCCACAAGAAATACGGACACATGTTTGCATTGAGAATTTCCCTGTGTGTGAGGAAAAACTCAGCGGAAGAAGTTTCTGAGTAGATACAGAAATCTACACTGATCTGGGTCTCAAGTGGGCCCAGAAGCTACACAGGGATGGACCAGAAGAGGCACTTGACCTGGTACAGCAAGTGTTTCTAGCCACCACTCTGTCACCACCCACTTGGAACCTTGTGGGACCCCAGGCCTGTGGCACAACCATGAAATTCTTCACCATCCCAGTTCCTTCCACATCCCTGCTGTTTCCCTCAATCCAATCGTGTGGACCCCAGAACTCCAGGTGGATGCTGCAAGCATGTTAAGCATTTCCTGAAGAGCCTCTTCCTGTTCCTCTCTTGTCCGGCTCAAAACGCGGCAGGCCTCACTCCCCTACACCCATCCTGCTTGCTTTCCCCTGCATTTATCTAACCTAAATTCTAGCCCTGCAAGGGTTTATTTATAGCACCACGTTAGGAAAAAATTTGACCCAATTTATTCTTGTTTTTAATCCTCAAAATATGTCACTCTCTCATTTTCTCCTTTCCTTCATATTACTTACCTTAGGCTTTTTTTTTATTTTTAAATTTTACAAATAAAGTTCTTTTAATTGTAAAACAACAGATTTTAATACTTGTCATAAGAAACTTCAAACTGTCTTTTAAAAAATAAACACTTGAAGGGACTAGAACATGCTAATAATTACTGAAGAATTCCAACCGGTGGGGAAGAGGCTATAAACTTTTAAGGGCAGAGAGTTTACAATTTTAGAAGACTTCAGTGAGAAAGTAATGTTTAACTACAGACTGGAAGGGGTGAGCTGGCATTATTTAGTTATCAAGGTAGACAGAGCACTGAGGTAATGTGGCAGAACTGTGCCAACTACCTTTGAGGAACAACTGTGAGAGAGGGGAGAAGTAGTAAATGAGATCCGGGGAAGAATATAAGGTGGAGCTGGACCAGGCACTGATTTGTGGGGCATCATAGAGATTTGGGCTTCCTTGAGTGAGGTCAGAGCTATTGGAGGTTTCTCAGCTGAGTATGACATTATTGTCACGTGCTTTAAAGGGATCACTCTGGCTGCCATGTTGACAGCAGGCAAGGACAGCAGAAGGGAGCCCAGTTACGACATCAGCTCATTCATTCATCTGACAGGTTGTAGAAGCTTAGATGACAGTGGCAGCAGAAGTGATGAGCTTAGTTTGAAGGCATAGATTCATAGCCATCCATGCTCTAATTCTTTCTGTGTTCTTTATGGCTGAACCCATCTCCCCAAAGAGCTCTCTTCTCATGGCACTCCCTCGCTGAGGAATACCACAATAACTCCTTGAAGATCTAATCGTGTTCTGTTCTTTTTTCTAGCTCTATATTCCTTGGCCCATCTGCTTTGCTTCCTCCCACATTGGGCCTGAGTTCCCTGATCGAAATAACTTACCTCCCCCAACCCTTCCACACTACCTACAGTTCTTTGCTCTTGAAGGACAACCCACACTGTTCTTTGCCTGCTCCCTCACATTTCCACCCTTGATTCCTATTTCACCCTGTTACTGTCTTTCTTCCTCATGCTGCGGGCCCACGTGAGCACCTCTGTTCTTCAAGTTGGTCCTCACATCCTGCACCACATTGACTGACACCTCATTATCCACTATTTTGCGCTTCTTTCTTAGTTTCTGGTGCTTTCATAACTCATAATATCTCCAACAACAGGGACTGGGTAACAGACTTTTGTAACTTCCATCTTTGTATCCCTTCCTCTCCAGCACAGATGAATTATGTAATATGTGTTTGGTAAGCATTTGCTGAACTGAACAAAATGTAACACATGATCTTTGAAACTAAGTTATCTTTCTCAGGGTGATCTGGCACACTGTTTTGTTGTTGTTGCTGTTTATTTGTTTTGCTTTGTTTTTGTACCAGGGATTGAACTCTTGACCTTGCACTTGCCAAGCAGGCACTTGTGCCACTGAGCTAAGCCCCATCCTGCATGGCACACTGTTTTGAGTATATAATAGACACATGGAAAAGGCAAGATGGTGCTAACACTAACTATAACTCCTTCATGTTCTTCATGACTTGTCCTAAAGGATATTCCCTGGAATGGTAACAAACTTCAATGCCTGCTTTCTAGAATGGTAAAGAAGAAATCTCACATATCTCGTATATGAAATTTATTTCCTCCAGCATCCTGAGCAGCCCTCTTCTGGGTACGACATAGTTGGCTGCTGTCCCTCATTCTTTTCCCCATGTTTTCTGCTCCCATTCCTCCTCTGCCCACCCCTGCAATGTGTAATGTGTAGATTATTGTAGGTATCACTCGTAAGGATGAGTCTCATCAAAACCTGCTGAGCTGCATATTTATACAAGCTCCGGGTTTTTCTTACCAGCTGTGGACATTTCTGCAGATTCTACATTACCACTTAATTGAAATGGCTGCTTGGTTCCATTCCTCCTATTAAAGACAGATTAAGGAAATCAGCTCAATACTTTTGCCATTTTAAAGTCACCATTAATCTAATGCTTTTGATTTACTAGAAGCCTTTTAGAAAATGTGTCTCTACAAGCCTTCCTTCTGATTTCCAGTCCCCCTTGCTGGTATCAAAGCACACTTCACTGTGGCTGCTCATTTCATTTTCTCTTTACCTACTTTAACGAATGCAGGCTTTTTCATTCTGGCTGGATCTCTTGTAATGTCTATTTTTTTTCCCCAGCACCCATAAATCTCTTGCAATTTTTTTCATTTGAATGGTAAGAATGAAATGTGATCTTGTGAATTTCATTTGGGGTGCACTTGAGAGCAGCATTCTTGTTTTCTTTCGTGATGTTTTTGTCTTTGCCACCTCAGCAGCATCACAGCTAAGGCATCACAACCCCACCTACAGGCAGGTTTGGAGTTTATTTCCCAAACCTCATGAGCAGAATGTATGCACTATCCTCATGCCACAGCACCTTGCAAATGAACTTTAGTAACTGGCCCAAGGACCTGAGCAAATAACATGTCCAAAAGTTCTCCTTCCTCTTACTGTACCCTCTTCTGAACCACGGCAAAGAGTGCAGGGTCAGCTTCTGTGTGCTGAATACATGATCCACATGAATACATGATCACAAATGTGAATACAGCCTCACATTTGGGCAGGCAATGATATTCTCCAAACCCTGTTAAGGTCAGGGGCATGCATCCACCAGTAATTGCTAAAGGAACTCCTCAATGTCAAGTGCTGTCTGCTTGGGTACAAGCTTGCCATTATATTCCCACAGGTGGCACACTGTCCTTCCTATATAGACATTTTCCTGCCCCTACTGCTTGAGAGGAGGCAACCTCACCAGATGATACATTTAACCTGTTTTGTTTCTAGCACTTCACATGGATAACCACTGCTCTAAGAGTGTTTGACTATTTCTTCCCACTTCGGCATCTCTCTAGGCTTTTTGCTCAAAAAGAATATGCTCAGCAAAACAAGTCAAAGATAACATTTGTCTCAATCCATGCCACATTCTCAAAGAAACAGTTCTATTTTCTAGCACCTCTTTTCCCAGTGTCCAAAGTTCTCTTGCCAAAGCAGAAGCTCTAACCAGAACTTGTGCTTCTCAGAATTGAGCTCCTTCTTTGTCCCTGTTTTTGTTACTTTTCTCTGATTGCTGAGACAATATACTCAACAACCAAAATGAAGAAAGGAAAAGTGTATTTTGCTCATTGTTTGTAGAGGTTTCCGTCCCTAATCAGCTGGCTCCAAGGCAGGATGGCACGGCACTGGGGCAACACTTCAAGGCAGCAGCTAGCAAAAGCAGGCAGAGCAAAGAAGAGGGGGGAGGTGCGCCTCTTTTCCTCCCTTGAATACAGGTCACCACCACCCCCTCTTGGATGGGTGAGACACTCACACACCACTTTCATGCCTTCCTCTTACACAGGTTCAGGATATTTGCAAAGTAAGAACTCTGGCTCCATGCTGAGTCTCTTAGTTAAACTTCTAAACCTCTCAAGTTGACACAGTGCATCAAAACCATAACAGCCCCATTTCTGAAGCTCCAGCTCTGACATGTTGCTTATGCAAAGCACAGCCTCACAGACTGAGGAGTTTCTCCTAAAGCTCTATACTGAGAAAATCAGTTACCAGTTATGAAAAGTTAAAAGACCTTATGGGTAGATGCACTAAAGATGATTTGAAGGAAATATGCTATGCACTCAATCGTGCTTCTTCCTTTCCTAAAAAACTATGAAGCTTTAAACAATAGCAAAATTTTCATTTTAAAATCATAAGGATAAAAGAATTTCTAAATGTGTTATGGTTTAGTTCTAAACTGTTGTCCCCAAATCTCATGTGTTGAGAGGTAAGAACTGGTGGGAAGGGAAGGGTCACTGAGGCTGTGACCTCAAAGAGAATGTTCTTTCACACAGCTCCTCCCTTCCCTCTCTGCTTCCTGATTGCCATGGGTTGAGAAACTTTCTTCCACAGTGCCTTTCCACCAGCCTGTTTCTCCCTTGAAGTGAAACAACCGTCGACTGAACCTCTGAACCCATGAGCCAAATAAACCTCACTTCATTTAAATTTTAGGTATTTTGTCCTGTGATGGGAAAGTGACAAATAAAAAATTATAATACTCAGTATTGAAAATGGGATAACACTCCCATATGTTGCTTCTAGGAATGTTAACTAATATATATTTCTAAAAAGAAAGTTCACCTCACTCAGTGGTTTCCCGTTTAGCAATATACCTTATGGATATAGTAAAATGATCAAAGATTCATATATCAAGACATCCATTAAATTATTACAGTTGCCTCACAGTATTCAGAGGGGATTGATTCCAGAATATTTTGATAGCAAAATCTACATCGACTAAAGTCCCTCAGATAAATTGCATTTATTTGCATGAACATAAAGTATGCAATTCTCTTATACATTGTAAAACATCTCTAGATATTTTTATAATGCTTAACACAATGTAAATGCTATGTAAATAGCTGTCATACTGTATTGTTCAGGGAATAATGATGAAAAAAACTTTATGTGATCAGTACAGGCATATTTTTTCCTGAATATTTTTGACCTGCAGTAGATTGAATCTACAGATGTAAAACCCAGAGATATGAAGGGTCAATTCCATTTGAAACAGCAAAAATTGATAAAATAGTAGTAGAGAAGTTAATATGTAATGACACATTTATATTATAGAACATTGTATAGTCATTGAAATGTTTCAAAGATTATTTTAATATATGTGAAAATATTAATAATGTATTATTAAGAAAATCATTAATACTCACAATATTGTGTTCTGCAGTGCTGATTATGTCTAAATGGTGCTATGTGTACATGTATAAAGCTGGGGCAAAGCATTTCAATATTAGCATCACTGCTTTATGCGGTTAGAATGGATTTTCTTTTTATTTTTTATGTTTCTGTGTTCTCTCAGATTTTCCATAATAAACATTTATTTCTTTTATAGTCCTGACATTAGCATTAGAAATGCATTGGCAGTTAGGCTGGAGTTCACTGTAAATGCTTTTAGCAGCTGTAGGTGTGTCAGATGGAGAGCACCCCACAGTTAACAGGAGATTCAAATGGAGTAGTAATAGCCCTCTCTCAGAGGGTTTTCCTACACAATGCTAGAGACACTAAGCTCTTTCGCCTTCAGAGCTTATGTGTGTGACATTTTTTGATGTGTGTGGAGAAGGAGCAAAGAGTTGGGCCCAAGGACCATAATGATATGCATTGTCTTTGTTGAGATGAACTTCAACCAAAAACTAACAAACAAACAAATAAAAACTGAATTATCTGACTCTGACCTTGCAGTCTTTATGATTTTTTGTTAGAGTTGCAGAGAAGTACGCAGAATAGGGCCACTGAGCCAGGCTCGTCCCAGATCCAAGCATATCAGCATGCCTCTCACGAAAGCCAGGTGAACTCAGTACACATATAGGAGACTGAAAGTCATTTTGCATACTTCTAACAGAGGGTGTCTTCTGACTATGTCATTTTACTTGAAATTTTCTTAAGTAACGCCCTAGACAAGCTGCCCTGAATTCTTTTGTCTGATAAAGAAGAGAGCAGATATCTGGATGGAGAAATCGGACAGACAAAGAAAGGAAGAAACCTCAGCAGACTTCTCTGGACTGGACCCACAGGTGCTTTCAGTTTTTTCAGCCACAGGGTTGCTGCAGTGTAAACCATTACTTCAGGATGCCACCTTCCTCCCAGTTCTGGCTGACTGCTCCCCATGGAAGGCTAGGTAGGCAAGGGTGTCCCGCTGGAGCCCCTCTTTTCCATTCTTCAGCTTGACACAGGATCTTCCATTTCAAGACACCCTGTCCCTGCCCACGTTCTTTTTTCTGCTCATTAAAGGCAATCACAGGGCTCCTCCCCCTGCACCAGCACCCCTCACCCGCTCAGCTCTGACTTATGCATTCCTTCCTGCAAAGGCTATATTTTCCTAGCCTCAAACCAGAACATGTGGGATAAAAACAATTTTCCATAATTTGCCTTGGAAAAGTCTTTTCAATATAAGAATTAAATCATATTTAATTATCATTAGCAAAATGTTTCTTATGAGGAAAAAAATGTATGAAATTAGGCTGTTCCAGCACATCTGCTTTGTATAGTCACCACACATGAGGCCAACTCTCCTGAGGAAACCCAGGAGAATTGGCAAGGGCTTCCCCAGGACTCCCAGATCTTGTTCCTCCCACCTAAACTGGGCAATATTCTTTCCTAGGCAGCTCCTTCTCCCAGGAGGACTCAGTGAATAATTACTTTGTGCCTCTGAACTCACAGGCCTGCAGCTTGCAGCCACTGCTAAACTAATCCCCAAAGGAGTTTCAGCATTTTCACTTCCAAGGTTTTGAAAGATTTTATGTTTGATGAACATTTTTAAAATGAGATCTGTCCTCTCCTGTGTTTCAATGGTAGTTGCATTTTTCAAAGGTCAACTAAAGGCAGAAACAGTTTATCTCATACTAAAAATTACTTGTGGCAAACATCAAAATAACCCACTGTGCTAAGGGAGTGGAAAAGGAGGAAAGGAAATGCAGGAAGCTTCCCAGGCCTCTCCCTGGGTAGGTAAAGTCCCCCTTCAGCATAAGGTCAGCTGGCCCCTGATGTCTCAGGTTGGAGTGTAAACTTTTTTTCCACAAATTCCAGGAGAGTTCAACTACCTCACAGATGATGCAGTGAGACACAGAATCTGAACCGGCATGGGAACTCAGGAACTTTTCCTTCAGAAAAATGTCTTAGAATGTTCTTGTCCTAGTAAGTACTTTGCTATAAAATTCGCTAACCTGGGTTTTCAGCCACACTGAGTGAGAGGAACCCCCGCCCCAGCCAGCCTCTTTGGCTTGTGGTGTTTTTAACAGATCAGTAAAGCACCAAACTGTCACCACCAACTCGAGCTGGCTGGTGGTGGGTGCCTATCACTGTGCCCTGGGCAGAGGCTGTGAAAGGCACTCCCGCTCCCAGCAAGAGCAGCTGAAGGGAAGCTCAGCTCAGGAAGAGCACAGATCCACCCCCAGGGGCCAGACTTCTCTTTGCTTCTTGAGAATAATGGTGCCACCTTTCTCTCTGAAAAGGAGAACGTTGATAATCTTACAAAGGACAGACAAGTTTTCATTTAATCATTAAATATACTGTTTCATAAAATGAAAAGCCAAAAAGAAGTCCAGTTTTTAAAAATCTATTGAGATTGAACGGCTTTGAAGTGTATTAATGGCTCACGGGTAAGAAGGGGAGGGAAGGACAATTGTTTAGTTCCAGTCTTCTCCCTCAAGAAAAATTGCAGTAAAGGGCTGGGGTAAGCACTTGCTGAGCATATACTGTGTGCCAGTTATTGACCTTCTTCTCCCAACACCTTGAAGTGTAGTTTTTCTTAGCCCTGTTTCACAAATGAGATAAATTCAGAGAGGTGAAGTAATTTCCACAAAGGCTACACAGCTACACAGACCAGAAAGAGAATGGACATTTGAATGGATTTGTACCGTAATTCCTAAAAACACAGTGTCAAAGGCCATAATCCTGAATGTTGACATCCCAAAAGATCCAGATCCCTATAGTCTAAAATCCCTAACGGTCAGAGTGCCTAGAGACCCAAATACCCAAAACCACAATCCTGAAAGTTTAAAATCTCAAAAACTAAAACCCGGAGAACCAGCAGCTCCAGATACCCAACCATGAAGGGCTCAAGGCGCAGCACAGAAAGGCAATTTGCCCGCCCTCTCGGTAAGCCGCCCACGCCTGAGCTGGGAGGAGAACCAGCAGCCCCAGAGCTCTGACCATGCAGGGACTCAGGGTGCAGCACACAAAGGCAGTCTGCCTGCCCTCCCAGGAGGGGCCTCTGGCCTGAGCTGGGAGGAAAACCAGCAGTCCCAGAGCCCTGACCATGGAGGGACTAAAAACACAGCACAGAAAGGCAATTTGCCCGCCCTCTCAGTAAGCACCCCTGGCATGAGGCAGGAAAAGTATCACTCAGCAGCTCCCACGAGCCTGCTGGTAAGCGGGCTAAGAATCAACCCACCACCACCACCACTGCCACCCCAATGAGCCAGAGATCTAGACATCTCTTGAGAGGTTGACCATATGCAATGTAGTAAATGGGGGGGGGTGTTCCTCTATCATCTCTCTGAAGGCAAATATTGTTATCATTGTTTTGCTCTGTTATGATTAATGATATTGCTCTATTCAATGTTCTGCTTTGATAAGTTCTAGAATGTCCTGTATTTCCTTTGATTTGGCTATACCTGATTGAAAGAACAACTGTTGTGAAGGTAATGGGATATACTATGGTACCTAGTACTATTATACCAGTAATCTGTTGAGGGTTTCTGTACCAATTTCACTGCACTCTCTCAGTTGGCTTTGTTCTGTCCTGTTCTGTTGTATTTTGCTACCTTCAACATAATAAAAAATTAAAATAAATTAAAAAATAAAAAGTAAATAACAACAAAACAAATCAGTAAGGTACTGAGCAAGCTAAAACACAATATAACTAAACAAATAATGGACTTGAAAAGCAAAAGGAGGAAAAGAAAGTGTTGTAAGGGATATAACTGCATGTAAGTTTAAGTGTGTAAGATTGATGACCATATTGCTGAGTTTTTGTTGGATAATTGAATGGAACTGTTTGCAGCCTCACTGTTTGAATGTCCACCTTGTATGCTTTAATTTTGTAACTTGAACAACTATATCTAGAAGACAATATGTAATATATCAACTAGTGATTTCTTAATGTTTATTTTTTTCTTTTTCTTTGAAATTCTGTATTGTTTTTTCCCTTTTTTCTGTTTTGCTTTTTTTCTCTTTAAATTAAAAAAAAAAACTAAAATCCAAGAAAGTACAATTCCTGCTCAAAAAGTAGGCTGTATAAAAATGATGGAAAGAAAAATTCTGAGAAGTGATTAGTACATTTTTAATTATATATAGGATAGTTGCCAAATTATTCAATGATGTACTATTGCACTTGTGCACCTTCACACTTAGTGTCATGTTTGTCTTTTAAAATAATAAAGCAATCTATTAGAGTATACAAAAAGAATTTGACAAGTTTGGAGATTTGTAAATCAGACTATTGCTGACAGAGAGGTTCCCCCAGTGCTATAAAGCACAGACGGTGAACTGTTCTTGGCTAGGGGTTCAACTGCCCAAGAAAATGCACTTCCAGTATTTACCACTAAATCTAACATAGAAAAACCAGCCATGGCTAAACCACCAAAACTGTCCTTACTTAAAAAAAGAAAATTCCCCTGTTGGATCTACATTTCAAGAGGTTATCTTCTCATTTACACATTAATGTCTGAAAAATGTTAAACACATTTTTGCACAAAGTGTTTATTTGAAGATCTTCATGTTTATTTGAAGATCTGGTGAACTTTTTGAAAGAAATTAATTTCAGTTAAATCCCTAGATCATAGCAAATTTAGTATGAGATGTGATTAAGGTTTCCAAAATAAATTTCAAGCTATTGCCAATAAATCTTGTTTCAATTGGAACAATGCATTTGATGGAAGATTTTGATGAGTGAATTGACCATGCTGTAAGCAGCAAAGAAAACTTCAGTTTAAAATCATGAAATGTGCCTATATTGTCATTCTCATCAGCAGATGTTCTCAGGAACTTTCAATGAATAAAAATTGCATTTACTTGAAGAAACCAAAGAAGTTGCTGACTGGCTTGAAAATAACTACATGGTAGGATCAGAAGCCACTTGAGCCAACTGTGCTTCTGATCATTCCTTCTGATCATTGTTCCTCAGACTTGTGTCAGCCCAGAATGAATACAAAGTGTGCAAAGGACCAGAAGTTGTACACATAAGTTGACAACTATCCCATGTATAACTGGAAACTCACTAATCCCTTCCCCAGAATTTGGCTTTCTAGTCTTCTTAGACAGCCCAGGTTGGTTAGTTGTTTTTGTTTTTCCATTAGAATTGCTGTTTTGAGATTTTGGCTTATGGAAGCTTAACATTCAGGATTTTAATATTTCATAATTGTTATAGCCAACATATTGATCTTTAGGGATTATAATCTTCTGAGATCTCAACATTCAGGCTTGTGATATTTAGGATAATGCCTTTCTGGATTATGATCAGCATCCCAGGTGAACATGTGTCTGTTTAACCTCAATTTTATATTCTTCCTACTATTCTATACTAAGACTGCCAATGAATATCTAATATTTGAATTGGATTTGTGTTCAGATTTTTAGTTTTAAAATTTATTTTATAAAATATCCCATGAGATATTCATTGGATAAGATAGTAATGATCAGTTAACACTGATTAATATTTTGAACTGAGACCTTAATTATCTTAGCTTTGAAAATAGCAAAAAAAAAAATAGCTGGATAAGAAAACAAAGTAACATTTTTTAAAAAATACATAGTTCAGCCGTATAACTGTCAGAGACACAGATACAATTGTATCCAGCTAACTTGAAGTACTACCAAAAGAGATTTCAGAAATAGAGACCAGTGACTGCTATTTTCAATCAGCCATTTGGGGGAGGGCTTCTTGATTGGCTGGTTATGAGCACAAACTGAATTACAGACTTTGGCCTTCTGTACAGGACTCTATCATGCCAAAGTGCAGCTCATTTATCCCTCAAATCTCCCTGCTCAATGCAATCACTCAGATAAATAGCTGGCCTGACCAGGATGGTATTTCACTGCAACATGTGTTTGTTTTAATGACACAACCATAAGCTTGATTTTAGACTTTGGGACTAAAATATTAAATATTACCTAGGGCTATGCAGGAGAGAACACTCAACATCAAATTTATGATGACTTCATTATTAAGTTTTACATCATTTTTATACAGTATTTGCTTATTAGGAAAACATAAAACATATATATGTTTTGGATGAGTATGCAGTGGGGGCATTACATATCTGTAAAAACTTAACCTCCTGATTCTGATCTACAACTAATAATTGGATTAAAATAGGTTTTTAATTTTTTCACAGGAAAAATATACTTCACTCTTATACTGTGACTAAAATTTTACAATCCAACAAAATGGTAGGCCAACATTTTGGGATTCTCTACAATTACCAATTATTACTCTACTTTTAACAAGTGAAGAGATATGGATGGATGCATTCTTCCCCAGCTATCTGATGGTATGAATCTTAGTGGTATTCTTCTCTGTAGATCCAAAGATAATGTAGGTGGAATGAACATCAATAGTTGTTATGGCTTTTATCTTGATGTCCCCCAGAGCTTCATGCAATTTTAGGTGAGGGTTTTCAGAAGTGGCTGAATCTAAAGTGAGATGCTGGAATAAAGGATGTATGATTACTAAATTAGTCCACAGATTGCCTTAATTCTAGGTGTACTGTCGATACAGGGAAGGTTCACCCAAAAGGTGAGTGGCATAGAAGGGATAAAAGACAGAGGCAGGTTCCTGCTACTTGCTGCCTTGCTGTGTCCTGCCTACTTGCCACAGGCTATTTCTCTTCTGTGATGCTTGTTAACTAAGCCACTCTGCCTTGGAGTCAGCCGACTATTGACTGAAATCTCTAAAAACTGAGTTAAACAAACCTTTCCTCCTTTAACTTTGGGTGTTGGGTATTTTGTCTCAGAAGTGAGAGTAACTAAGAAGATAGTGAAACAGGATAAATAAAAACAAAAACTGAGCCAGTCATGCAGTTCTATACAATTTCTTTCCACATTTTATATTTGTAGAAAGTAAGACTGATTTCTTGTCTACTCTCTTCTGTATGTCTATTCAACTGTTTCTTACACAAATGAAAGGCAGGGCCATATTACAATGGCATGGTAGTAGATGTTACGCATATAATTTTCTTCATGATTACTTTGTAATGCTTTTTTAGTAAATATTTTACAAGGAGATAACTGTAGATTTGCATGCAATTGGAAGAAATAATGCATAGAATTCCCTGTATGTTCTTTATCCATTTCCTCCAATGGTAATGTCTTGGAAACAATGGCAAAATGTCACAAACAAGAAACTGACCTTGACATGATTCATGAAATTCCTTCAAGAATTGTGTCAACATAAGCTTTTTAGTTGCATTCATTTGTTTGTAAATATATTTGTGTCTCACCTTTATGCAATTCTATCACATTTATAGATTCATGCAATTAACAAGGTCAAGTGAAAAGTTTCTCCTAAGGATCCTTCATGTTATCCTTCTTCCATAGCCGTGGCCACCCCCGCAGGCCCCAGCCCCTGACAGCCACTCGTCTGCTCTCCATCCCTGTAGTTTCACTATTTTGAGAGTGTTATAAAAATGGAATCACTTTTACAGCATGTAATCTATAAAAATGCAGAATGTAACATGTAATCTTTAGAGCTCGGCTTTTAAAGATTCAGCATAATTCCTTTGAACTCTAACCATATTATGTCCCATAGTACTGCAGTGCTACAGTATGTTTAATCATTCACCCCATGAAGGGTAAAAGGTAAACTATCTATGGCTGGTGCCCAGCTTCAGGCTACTATGCATAAGGCTGCTTTCTTAGTCACTTTTCTCTCATTGTTCAGGCAAAATACTTGACCCACAAAAGTAAAGAAGGAAAGGTTTTTTTTTTTTCTAGCTCAGTCTATAGAGGTTTTAGTCCATAATAGCTGGCTCCAAAGCACAGTGGCATGGCAGAGGGGCAACTTCTCGTGGTAGCAGAAGATGCAAAAGCAACAAGAGCAAAAGAGGGAAAACAAACCTCTTTTCTGTCTCTTATACTGCATGTAGGCTACCTACCCTAGGACAGGCATAGCAACTATACCCCCAGTCCCAGCACTAGACAATGAACCAATCACAAACTCTATATTCAGCCACCTCCAAAAGGCCCATCCCCATGACCACATGAGTCTTTGGGGGGACATCCAGACACAAACCATAATAGCTGCCATAGATGTTTTAGACAATGTAAGCTTTCATTTCTCAAGGATAAACATCCAAAAATACAATTGCTGGATTTTACGGTAAATGCACATTTCATTGTGTAAATCATTTCCGTATTCCTTCCCAGATTGGCTTCACCATTCTATATTCCTACCATAAATATGTTACATTGTTTTTATGATAATAAGTAAAGTTCCACACATTTTTGATAACATAGCTCAATTCAAGTGCTCAGCAGGGTCTACTCCTTCCTAACCATTTTTATCTGCTTATGTCTCTCTCTGGTTTATATCTCATAGCCATTCATTCACATCAATACTCTTTCAATATTTAAATATTTATTTTAAATTTCCTTTCAACTAAATTACAAAATCTGAGTCATAGGATTTTTTTTGGTATGTTACTGAAAGAGCCTAGTACAATAATTAATAATCAGCATATAGTTTGTGAAATGTTAAAGTTGAACAGGTAAAAATCTTTACAAATCAATTAAATGTGATGTCATTTTTTAAAAAATTGTCAATAGTCTCTTTGCAAATAATCCTATACTATTGAGTAATACCTAGAGCCATTTTTATTAAGCATTGTACATAGACATGGCAAATTAAATGTACAATTATAATATTTGCATTCAAATAACATTACTTGATGCTTTCTCTATGAAGATGTTCATTAGAGAAATATCAAGATATTGTGTCAAATTTTTAATTACATTTGCTTAATTAAATGACCACCTTATATTACCATTTCTCTCCTATTTCTTCTGTCATCATACTGGGATTATTTGACATGAAAGTAATATTCTATTGGTAAATATTTAACAACCAGATTTATAGCCTTTGCCAATTTCCATACCTTAAATAGTGCAACCATCTCCAATTTCAGGTTACTGTTCAGAGAACACTGAATCCCACTTGAGAAGAGAGGATGCCCTCAGGCTTTGGTGAGCCAGCAGGATCAGTTTCTAGCACCCTAGAGCTAGCAACATAATAAACTCAACCAGTGACGCTTGACATATAGCAGTGGTAGAGGCGTGCTTGGCAGGCTTGTGGCCTTGACTCCCAGCCCCACGACCAAAACAAACAAAACTTAACTGGTAGAAAATGTTTCATTGAAGCAAAATTCACATGAGTCACTTGTACATGTATGCTGTATTTTTCAGTGATTTCAATCTCCACAATTTGTGTTCCTGCCAATAATCTCTAATGACTGCTGCTTTCCCTGAGGTGGCCCAGTTTCTCTCAGTGTATGTCTATTCATCTTTCTCACCTGTGCTCAAAGATCTCTTTCCACCCACTGTCCTCTACCACCCATTAAACTCAGGAACATAAGCCAGTGGTGATGAATCTAGGGCACATATGCTGTAGCTCACTGTTTGTATCACTGAAAGCAAGCAAAGTTTTGCCATCACTGCCCTATGTTGTGTGCCATAATTATAGTCTTTTCTTTCAGATCAATTATCTATCTATCTATCTATCTATCTATCAATCATCTATCATCTATCTATCTAAACAACTATATCTATCATTCATAACCCTTCTAGACTAGAAACTATACAAGGTAAGAACTGTCTATGTCATTTATATGGCGCCGCAGTGGCACAAATAAATAAATGGATGAATGGATGAGTTAACATCATATTGGGAAACCCCACTCAGCTCTGCCTCAGCGATACTACCTCTATTCTGTGCTGGCCCTGCCTCTGCTGCTTCCTGAGCCCATGAGCTTTTTAGCCAGTTAGGTTATCACAAGATAATACAGGATATTGCCATCCCAGACCTACCCACATCATGGGAAGTAAAACTCACATCAGCCAAACTTTCCGAACCATTTCCAGTGGCAGACAACAGAAAGTGGAGGAGAAAAAGCTTTCTTTCATTAACATTTACCAACTTGTTTCTCTTTCTCGATTGTTTTCTCTGTTTTTACACAAAGTCACCTCTGTTCAACTTATTCCTTTAGCCCTACAAACTACCTGTCTCTCCATGTAGTCTTTATTTTACAATCAACTTATTCTTGTTTTATCATAAGAGAAGTAAAGGGACATCAAGAAGCTTTTGTTTTTGAGTTTGTTTTTACCAACACAAATTGCAAAACAAAGACTCTATGACTTCAGGAAAAAGTTTTCTTCTGAATTTTCACTAGAATATAGGCTCTCTGCATGTGTATGTGCACATGCCTCCGTGTGTGTGTGCATGTGTGTGTGAGTGTGCATAGGTGGGTAGGTGTGAGGAATAATGAGTGCTCTATCTTTTGAGATCTAGAACAGTACTTACCACACAGTTAACTTCCAACAGACAGACACACATGAAATCAGTGAGTGAGTTTTATCTGAATCACTTGAATAAATAAGGTGAGTGTGCAGTGAATTCTGCCCAAAAAAAAAAAAAAATTCTGAAGGCCAGAAACATTTTACCTAACTACTTAAAAAATAAAATAATCTCAATAAAAATAATGCTACAAAAATTAGCAATGAAATAAATCAGAAATAGAAATAACCCAATTCAGTAGAAAAGAAGTCAATATACAATGAGATTGATTTAGGCTCTTTCCTAGACACCGTTCAGACTGCATGCTGAAAGCGTCAATTTTCTGAATTACCAGTTAATAAATTCTTTTTCATCTGGAATAATAATATTTTAGATTTATGTGGCACTTTGTAGAGTACAAAGCTATTTCTCTACATTGTTGCAATAACTATACAAACAAAATAGAATGCTTTCTATGCTTGAAGACAGGCCAAAAGCTATTAAACACAAAGAAAATAAAGCTACTGTATCAGAATATACATCTCCATTTATTCCTCCTTTTAGAAGCATCAGAAACAATTAGTAGTAGAGAAAACAAACTAAGTTTAAGGGAGACACAGACCATACAGCTAAAAATTTATTATTCGCAACTCCCTAGCAACTTAATGTGAATATGTGAGCCATCGTGTTCAATGGTTTTTAGGTGCTTGTGCAGCTGACACCTTTAAAGGGAAGATATATCAATATATCCACTGTGTTAGCTTCTCCAACATCGTGCTGCCTGGAATACATATGTAGTGAATGGAACTCTAGCAGTCATTTCAGACCATAAGCAAAAAGGGTCTTTTCCAACATACTGATTAATAAATGAATAAACATGATTACCTTTATCATTTTCATGTCTACTTACTAATGTTATAGGGCTTCTATAGAATTATTTGGATGTTCCTATTTGTAGTTCTTGGGAGATTCACTGAGTATGTCATTACTACAGCATAAGGAACCCAGGTATAAGAATTTATGTTACAAAATAATAGCTGATAAGGCTACGTAAACACTAGATTTGTGCCTATCTTTAAAAATTTCAGTAAGGTATGTTGGGAAAGAAAGCAAAAGACCTAAGGACAGATAAAGAATGATTGGATGCAGAAGAGAAGGGAAGATTCATCTCAGAAATGGCAGAGCCCAGCTCTAACATTAGGTGGATTCAGGTCTAGGAGCCCAGGGGAGGGAGTGAGGTCTTGCACTCCCAGAATCGAAGCCTTACCCTTAGACTTCTTAGATGTATCATTCAGTTACTGGCAATTCCTATGATTTCATTAATAAATTTGCTTAAAATTTTATTTTTATGAAAGCTGCCTCTCATCACTGCATATTGCTTCATGGTGTAAAGTATACTAAGGTTTTTGAGAACACATATAAATACACTGTATGGCTATGCACTAGACTTCCAAAAATATCCTCAATTCACAAACTTTCAAAATTCCTTAATAAATTGGTCAGACAAAGGAATATTACTGCAATATCAAAAAGAGCATGAGTCACTTTGAACAAGGAATAGTAGATTTTCCTACTTTACCAGTTTGAAAGATAAGCTCAGTAAAGTACATAAAATTCCTTGCAATATTATGGACACACAGTCTTACTGAATCCCAGATGGACTCCTTGTCTGCAGAAAAGATGGAATTTCTGTGTGTTTAATGATGGTACTTTTTGTTGAAGCAAATGCTGAGATTTCAGGAAAGAAATTGGTGCTAGGAATATTTACTATAGTGCTGGCACATAAACCAAGAGCTATTAGACTTTAATGCTTTTTCCCTAAACTTTTTATAGCCTTTCATTTTTAATCGCTGCCAATCTGCTGATTTTATTTTAAATAGATACTTCAACACTGTGCTTTGTCAAAACAGACAGATGTATCATTAAATTCCCTCCCAAATTACATATTAGGCAATGTCTTTGTTTCATGAGCTACTGAGGTATTTGAATTTGTTATAATCTGGAGTGAAAAAAGGAGGCCAGAGTGCAGATTTTCAGGGCAAAATTGCTCTGTAATTTCTAATTGATTGTTCTGATTGTAGACGGTTTTGTGAAATGCATATTGGCCAAAGTGAGGGTAGTCTTGGTCTTTTGTTTTCATTGCTGGGGGTCTTCATGGCACCGTTTTGTTGGGAAACACTGGGGCACGGTTTTGTTAGAGAAGCCACACTGGGAATCTCTATAGTTGCTTTTCTCATCTATTATTTCTTTACAGATGCAAGGGGAAAATTCATGGGGTAATTATTAAGTATTTCTTTTCAAGTGGGTAATGTAGGAGCTTCCAATTACTGCTGCAACAAATTACTAACCACTTTCTGAATTACTATAACACGAATTTGGTATTTTATAGTTTTCAAGGTCAGAAACCTGAAATGAGTCTTACTGGACTAAAATTAAAATGTTGGCAGGGCTGTATTTATTTTGGAAGCTGTAAGCGTAGTTCCCTTCCTTTGTCTTTTGCAGCTCTTAAAGTCTGCATGATGCCTTGGCTCATAGCCTTGTCCCTGCCTTCTAGGCCAGCAGTGTGACCTATCTAAGCCTTCTGTCCTCTGACCTCCTTCTCACCATATTTCACACATAAGAACTCTCGTTATGACATCAAACTCTCCCAGAAAATGAGAGGTGCTCTCTCCACCTCAAGAAACTCAATTTCTTCACATCTCTGAATTTCTTTTTGTCACAGAAGCTTCCAGAGATGGGGACATGGACATCTTCAGGGATGAATTCTTTTGCATTTCATTGGTTATTCATCCAGTCAATGCATATCAAGTAATTCTTATGTATAAGGCCCTTTCCTAAAGTTGAAATCCCATGCTAGATTTCTGTTCAGTCCAGACAACTCTGTCTAGAAAGTGGTCTTAAAAATAGCCTCGTATGTCATTTGGTTACATGAATAGAGCTAGAGATTATCTTGGGAAGTGAAAATTATCTGTCTTCCACTAAGAAGCTGCACATATACTCCCCTGGCCAATTCACTGTGACATTCAAGCAGTAAACATGCAGTCATTGTGACCTGCAGAGCAAGGAAGTCATGTGTCCTTTTCATCCCAAAAAGAAAAATAAAGATCTTAATCTCAGAACTGGAAAAGAAAATACTCAGAAATGACAATCTAGTTTAGCAGGATTGGTAGTCATGTTTACATTACAGGTTCATCTGGGCCAAAAATTAAGGTTTAAATATTATTTTAAAAGGACGATTTCAGAAAAGGTATCTCTGGGTGAAAAATGTGAGATCTGGGTACTGGAGCCTCTTGAAACACAGTGATGGAGAAATTTCTGTCACCTGGGTCCCTTGTCTGGCAGTGTGAGTGGGGTGGCTTACAAGGTCACATCACATGAGTGCTTTGCAGACATATCCCAGCAACTAAGAGGAATCCGTTGGTTTGAATGACAGAAGAAAAAGCAAGCCCTGCATTTTTTTGTAGAGCCTGTCATTTGAGGGGCTTGTACATTGGTATATCTCACTAGATCCTGAATACACTCCCTTTAGTTTTTAAATTGTCCCTTTCCTTAAGGCTAAATGTTCTTTCTGTTCCTTTACTGCCTCCAGGGTGCCTTTGCTACCTGAACTTTGTCATGTGTTGGCCATTTTGGTTTCTCTGAGTGGAGCAAAAACCTCCTGAGTTCTTGGAGCTCGTCAATCAATTCCTGAAAGCAAGTCCCTGCTGGCTACACTATGAAGTTCTCTCTTTCTCCCTCAGGAGGAGAGACACTTTTACATTCCCTCAAAGTTCTTCAGACCTTTAAAATCAGAATCGAATCAGCACAGTCCTTCCCACACATTTCCATCATCACAGGCACCTTGACGCCTCACTGGGGACAGACTCCAGCATTACCTCCGCAGGGAAATGTTCCACATTTAAGGTGGATTTGTCTCTGCTTTTCCTATTCTCTTATTAAGAAAATAAATTAAACTTATTTCACTGGCTTCTTTTCCACCTTGTAAAGCAATGACAATTGATATTCAAATCTTTTAAACTTAATTTATCTGCTTATTCACTTATTGAGAATTTACTGTATATGAGCACTGTGCTTAGAACAGAAGAATGAGGAGCATGAATACAGAGGAAGCAGAGAACATAGGTTCTGGGTGTAATTGTAGACCAGGGTGTGTTAGGATGTCATCAATATAGTGCAACCTTGAGTAAGTCCAGACCTCTCTCAGACTGCTTCATTTGCTGTGAAGGAGGGTGACACTGGTTGGATTAAGAAAAGTGTAAGCTCAGGGGTGCTACACTCCATGCCTGCATTTAGATCAGCAATGTGGAAAATCATAGGAGCATTTAGAGGAACAGAATCCTTCTAAATGGGAAATACTATAAGGGGAACAGTGCTGCTTCTCTCAAGTAAATTGCTCCTTCTTTTTAGTACAATGCTGAGAGTAAGAGACAGAGATTCAGATATACTCAGGGCAAAAAAATAAAATGCTTCTTTGTCACAAATACAGGGTGAAAGAAACTTCTAGAAAATTAACTATTTTTTGAAAATTATAATGACATCCAATCTCATTGTAAAAAAATTTATAAAGAATGAAAAGTTGAAGGACAGGATAAAATTTAGCACTAATCCCTACAATTTAGAACTATTCATATTGACATTTTAGTGTAATTCTTTGTAGTCCTATAGTTCCTCCTAAAGTTGAGAATACTCTCCATATAATGCTTTATGAAATGCTGTGTTGTCAATAATTATAAAATACTGTGTCCTTACTGTTATAATTTTAGAATCTACTTAAAAATGTTAAAGAAAATAAGAATCAAACCAAGCTTTTACCTTCATTCCTAGATAGTGGTGAGGTTTGTCTCTCATTTGGTGCTCCATTCTGTATTTTTCTCAAAGATCTCATTTAAGACTCAGTGCTGTGTGACAGGCAGCATTGTTTCTTCAGAGATGCATGACATTTTCTTCTAGAAACACAGGGAAAATAGCATGTGGTCCCTGGCCTGTGGCCACTTCTCTGGGCTGGTGCACTGATTAACCTGGCATCTATTACACTAACAGCTATTTAAGGAAGGAGGGCATGCCACCTGGAAATTAAGCCATTGACACTAAATTAAGGCCATCATGAAACAGTCAAGAAACCAGTTAGACACAAACACTCTTCTTCTCTTTTTTCTTTTTATTTCTTTCCTCTTCTCTGCTTTTTAAAAAATTAAGTGTATTGGTAAATGTTAGATAAACATGATCACATTCATCATAGGGAATTTGTATGTGTACACGATATATCTCTATTGCTTTTTCCCATTCCCTTCCTTCCCCTTCCTTCAACCTCTCTTCCTTTTCTGTTTTACACTGAGATTTGGTGGCTGCATCCAAGTTCAGCTGGGTTGGTCAGGAGGGTATCTGGACAGTAGGTCGCAAAGTCTGCTCCTTGTAGGGTAGGTTTGTCCTCTTTGTCTGAAAGCAGAGGTGCCTGGCTGTGTGTCAGAGTTCACAGGGACTCCATTACCCAACAGAAACACACTTATGGTGCACAGTATGTATACTACTTAAATTGTGTATGTGTGCACAGGTGTACTCATGTACAGGTGGCATAAATGAATATTTAGATGTTTTAAGTATTTAACCTTGACATATGAATACAACAGGATAAATTTATAAAGGGATTTGAAATCAGAATACATTTTCTTTTAGTAGTTAATATGTATATTAAATTGGGAGGAAAAAGAAGAATCAAGATATAGTATGTACAGATACAAATTCCCTATGATGAATATGATCATTACGTGTAACTAAAATGTACCAAAAAATTTAAATTTTAAAAAAAGAGCATGTGTATCAGTCTGACTTTTCTTATTTTCTTATAAAGAAGGCTTGACTGTATCAAACAACTTATAATCATCTATTTAGTTATGTACTGAGGTCCTACTATGTGTCACTCTACACACCTGTCAAGAAATACAAACAAAAAGCAAATAAAAAATTAAGTTTGTTCGATGTTGGTAACCGCTTGGGCAAGACAGCAAAGCATGGAAGGGAGACTGGTAGTGCCTACAGATGAGAACAGGTGTTGTTGGTAGCAAGAGGCTGCAGAGGGCTGACTTAATGTGCTTGGGAAGGGCCTGAGCATATATAAGCGTATCACGAAGGTCCTACGCATGACTGATCAGGAGGCCTGGGAATCAAGACTCACAGAATGTGAGGGAGACAGGCAGGCGCTGGGTGGCAGAGTGACCCAGGCAGAGGAATCAGCACATTCTAAGGCCTTGAGTCAGAGACATACTTGATGTATTTAAGGAGAGGCAAGTGACCATAGGGTGACATTAGATCGAAACCTTCAGGGTTAGCTCCCTCTGGAATAAATGGAGGGGACCAAAAAAAGGAGTCTCCAGAGGAGCACTGAAGGTTGAGGAGGCAGGAACACAGAATTAAGGGTAATGTGGACAGTTATGAGCAGCCAGATTCTAAGTTACCTGGTCAATAGGTTCACCCTCAGGAATAGTGAGACAGAGGCTGAGAGGGGAGAGAACAGCGTCTCGGGAGAAGCGCAGCCCCAGCCTCAGTCTTGTTCAAGCCTCATGGGTGTCCAGGGAAGCAGTGCCTTTCAGAGTGGCTTCCTACTGGCAGTGCAGGTGTTATCAGGAAGCTGGAAGCCTGGGACAGTCTGAGGCGCTACTGTGGACCTCCAGCATCTGCACTTCCTCAGGGTGATTCTCGGGCGTGTTAGTCTGGGAGGTACTGCTGTATCCTGCTGCACTGAGAATGAGATGAAGTCTGAGCTTCCAAACATTCCAGAAAAGTCCTGCATTCCAGGAAACTCTTTAATCCGAGACAGTTGCCTTCTGTCATCCAAAGGATAGTTTGTGACATTAATCAGCACCTTCTAAATGTCATCTCTCAGTTCCTATGTGGTTTCCTACAGAGCCTCCCTAACCATATTAGAGATGGAGTCATTCCTAGAGTAGGAATCTCACAGTGACACGCTGTAGAAAGTGATTTGAGATCTTTAGAGGTGACAGCACTTCATACAAATACCTCTCAAGAATTGCAGCATCACTGGCCTAACCTTGCTAATGGTACACTGAAAGGAGAGGCAGGCTGTACTTCCTCTGCCCATGCCAGAGGACAGGGAGATTTCCCTAAGAAGCTGATAGCTGTGAGGGAGGCCCTGTGGGAACCAGATAAACTGGAAGAAGCCATCCATCTTGTGAGATGATTTCTAGCTCTTCAGAAATAATGAATGTGTCCAGTAGGATGTCATTGAATGGCTAGAAGTTATAAAACCAAGTGCCAGAGAAGGGCCCATCCCTACTAAATAAGACTGCCAACAGCAAGCACACAAAAACCTGAAACCAGATGGATGGCCAGGCCACTCTGGAACTAAAAATCTCCTCCCATTCCCAAGATGATACATCTAGCATCTGTTACAAAGAGATGATGATAAAAACAGTTACAACTAATGAGGCAGACTGCGGGCCTTTCTCTTGTGAGTCTCACAACAGCTTAAGAAGGTAACTTAGCTCATAGATGGGGAAATGAAATTGAGCCAAAAAAGAAAATAAATGAAAGAAGTAACTTGCACCTGTATTTAGCATAGTTCTTTCAGACTCCAAAACTGTAGTCAGCCCCGCTACCTTCCTGCCTTCCCGCCTTCCCCTGTTGGTACCAGGACTCAAACTTAGGGCCTCGTGCATGCTAGGCAAGAATACTAGCAATGTGCTACATTCTCAGCTTCCAAACTCATGTTCCTAACTTCACTTTAATCTGAATTTGCTTTTTCCACTTCTCTATGCTCACTGTAAAAACAATCTATACAGGATGCATTGTCCAGCAGAAGACTAACCTCATATCTGAGAGCCCAGTCAAGCACAATAAACATATGAAGAACTATGGAGACAAAGAGCAAGAAATATATTTCATGGAGCAAGCCTGTAATCCCAGCACTTTTCAAGGCTGAGACAGGCTCACTAGATTGAGTCTAACCTGGAAAATTTAGCAAGACTTTGTCTTAACTTTAATAAATACATAAGACTGGAAATATACGTCAGTATAAAGGCCCTGGTTACCACAAAGAAAATAATTATACTTGTCTATATTATTAGCACCGTATGGACAACTCAGTGAGAACAGAAAATACTCTGCATTTTATACCATATGATAGTTTGCATATACCATATCGTAGCATTTACCTATCTCCACAATAACTTTGTGGTATACATAAAATAGCTAATATTTTTTTATAGGTAAGGAATGGGTTCTAAAAAGTAGAAGAAGATTACATAGGATGGAACACCTAGGATGTGGTCAAGGAACCAACCTTGTGCATCTGGAGTTGGGCCCAGCGCTCTCCATGAGACCATGGACATGGAGATGTCAGTCCTTAGCTATCACACAGGAAATTGCTGTCTTTGGGTTTATGATCACGTGTGACAGCATTTTAGAGTTTGTAATGTGTGTTCAGATAAGTCATCTCACAACAACACTGTGAGAGAGGAGGGACAAGACCAAAGCCACCTGCCACAAGTGGCTGCTGAGAACCTGCAGTGTGGTGAGTCAGAATTCCGATGTGCTGCTCCGGGTCAAAGGTTTTCATTGCTTCTCAGACCAGGCCCTGTGCAGCATCACTGATGGGGGACAGTCCCAGGCAACGTGTCTCCAGCATGGGGGTGCATGAGGGGAGCAAGTTTGTGTGTACGGATGTGCAAGTACGTGAAAATGAAAGTGGATGGGGACAGCGAAGAGTGTGGCATGTGATGTGTTGTGTGTATGAGTAGAAGATGGAGGGAGGCAGGGAGGGAGGGTATGAGGTCTTGGCAAAGTGAGCTGTTAGAGCGAAGAGTCCCTTCTCAAAACTATTATTTCTGTGTTAACAGTCTTCGAATTCTGGCTGTAAGACTGATATCTTAAATTATTTTCATGTCTCATAGGGCTGGATGAATTTTGCTTTTTAATGATTGTTTTCACAAATGAAACTTAAGATAGGAAGCTTATTGTGGAAAACGCTTAACTGAACGAAAGAGCACATAGAAACTCCGAAACCTCTTCAGTCTGTGTTTCAGCTGAGAATGTTTCTAGATGGGTGTGGTGGCGGCACTGTGCCTGGAGTTCTAGTGACTCAGGAGGCTGAGCCTGGTGGTTCCCTTGAGCCCAGGAATTTCAGCCCAGCCTGGGCAACACAAGGAGACCCCACATCAAAAAAAAAAAATTTCCACAGCAAAAGTGGAATTTGTAATTCTTTCTATTAGTTCTAGTTAAGCTCAATTAGCAAAACTCAGCTGATTTTCTCTCCTATATCCCATTTGTTTGTAGGAGAACACCCTCACCGGAGCCCCTGGGACAGTATAAATTATCTTCCTGTTTTTTGTCTTCTTTTTGTCTTCTTTTCTCCGTTTCCTACCCCCTCCCCTCCACCTTCGCATTCATCATTTCTTTGCATTATCTGTTGGCTTTTGGCTATTTTTTCAGGAAGGTTGTTTAGAGTCACTGGGGTTGGACAAGTCTAGGAGTAATACTGTGAATAACATTTAAAACCAGTCATGAGGAGCCTTGGCAGGGAAAAGCCCCTCTTTGTCTTGCTGTCTTCCTCAGCACAGAGGAATGTGCAGTGCTGCTAGAGTGGCTTCCCTGGCACTCTGATGCCAGAGCTTCTTCTAGGGAGACACTTTGCTATCAAGTGGCCATTCTTTCTAGGAAAGGCATCTCAGCCATGTGACATGCATCTCTCTCAGTGTCACATTATTACAATCATAATGATTATTGGCCTCTTATCTCTCCTTAAATTCAGCATTATCTTGGAAGAACTCAGACTTTACATTGCAACTTCCAGAAATGGAAAGGAAGAGTTTGATGTAAAATTCCTTGGTAATCACTTTATAAGCCAAATTGTTAGGATAGGAAAAACAGGGGTTTCCAAACAAAAACCAAAAGCCAATAGACTATGTTCAAGGGCTTGATCAGTGTAAAGTGTGTTAATTAGATTTTTCATCACTGAGACAATCTGACATACAAAACTTAAAGGAGAAAGGGGTTATATTGGCTCACAGTTTGAGAGGTGTCAGTCCATAGATGGCCGCTCTAAGGCAGAAACATCATGGTGGAAGGGAATGGAAGATGACAACTGATTACTTAATGACAATCTAAAGCAGAGAGTAGGGAAATAGCTCTAAGTAGAAGACAGGGCTAAGAGATAAAACACTCACAAGTCACACCCTCAGTGATTCACCTTCTCTAACCAGCACCTGTCACCTAATAGCACATTCAGTGATGAAGTCAACATTGGATGAATCCACTGATGAGTTTATACCCCATGTTCCAAGAATTTTCCAAAATCACCAACTCTAAACAAATAAATCTTTGGGGGGAATTTTTTAAAGCATGGTGCAGTGTGGCTTTTGAAGATAGAACAATATCTATGTTTTCTCAAGCTTTCTCTCTCTCTTTTTTGTTACATTTTTTTATTTTAAAGATAAAACAAAAAAAAGATAAAAATGATACAAAATTTCAAAAAAAATAGTAGAAATCAACACTAGTTAATATATTGGGTATTATTATCTTAAAAGTAGTTGTTCAGATTACAAGATTTAGCCATAAAAAAGATCAATAAAACAATGAAAACAAACTATTCTTTTTGATGAACTTACAGAGATTAGTAGTATAGTTATCTATCTTGTATATATATATATATATATATATATATATATATATATACATATACACATATATATGTATTCCTATATAATATTTTCCCTTCTTTCTTTTCTCCATTTTCTTTTCCCAATTGTTATTTCCTTTTGAGCATTTTCCTTCCTTTCATTTTCAAAATATCTATTGTACATTTTGGATCTCATTACTCTTTCAGTTTTTTTGTTTTTGCACTAGGGAAACACTACAATATGTACACAAGCAAGTTTGATTTATTTCATTTATGAGTATGGTCTCAAGTTGCACCCATTTACCTATAAAAGCCTCAAGTTTATTCTTCTTTATGGCTGAGTAATATTCCATTGAATAAAAATACCACATCTGTTTTATCCATTACTCAGTTGATGGGCATTTGGGTTGTTTCCAAGATCTGGCTATTACATATTGTGCTGCTATAAACATGGGTGCACATACATCACTGTGGTATGATGTTTTCAATTTTTCAAGCTCTCTTTTAAAATAAAGATTTCTTTCTTTTCTTCTCAATATAAAAGTAATATGTGGTTGTAACCATTCAGGAAAATGATTTCCCACTTAGTGCAGAGTGAATGCTAGAATGTGTCACATGGTCTGTAAGATCAGATATAATATAGGACCCTATCAAATTTTGACCAAATCATTTTCTTGTCTCCCATTACTAACTCTGCACCAGGGATATTGTTTCTTGATGCAGGTTATATGTATTCATCTTAGTATTTGACACTGGCAGAAAACTCTTCTTCCATATACCACCATGGTTACATAATTTCTTTCAGTCCCTGCTCACGTTACCTTATCACGGAGACCTTTTCTAAGTTTTATTTGTTAAAGAACCCTTATCCACAGTGCACTGACTCTTTAAAAAATTCATAGCACTCATCCTTAACTGGTGTAATATGTTTACTGATTGATGAGCTTTATTTTCTTGTTACAATGTATGCTGCTTATGTTTATAAAAGTTGCCAGCACTAGGAAGTATCCAATAAATATTCTTTGTATAAATAAGTGCTCATGGATTGCTCATGGATTTTGAGGCATAGGCTGTGATTCACAACCCAGATTAGGATGTGGCTTGATGGCACTTAATTTGAGTCAAGGACAAAGATATCCTAATATTTGCAAACGTTTGGTCAGTATTTGAAGCAGCACAAAGTTTCAGAAAGGGAATAACAAAGCACCATTGGAGTCTTATGCTAGGTGACTTGTGGAATTAAAATATACAAGGTTGCTTTTAGGAAGTTATGTCCTGGGAGGGCATGTTTATAGGAAGCTAGCATCATCTGACTTCTGCACAGAGAAGTAGGTGCCACTCAGGAGGCAAGCTAAAAACCTCCAGTAAAATTCCTTCCTGCCATCTACCATCTACAGATACCCACATGCTGCCTAACACTGCCACTCAGGGAAAGAGGGCTCTTCTACTTGGAATAACTCAAATAAGTTGCTCTCTTTAGTTGAATCTGGCTGAGCCCCACTAGCATGAGAGTGAGTCTTAGGCACAATGGTTTCTGAGCTTTTGAATCTACAACAAAGGGATGAGAAGGATGGTTCTGATTTTCAGCAAACAATATGCAGCACAGATTGTTTGTTCACTGATTAGAGAAGTCTTGTCATTTTAGGACAGGCATAGTCTATTTCTGTCAATCATCAGTAATCTGGCATATCACAATGACAATTTTAAATCTCAACCTGGGGACATACAGATGTCCTACCTAATACCATTCAATCCACCCCACATTCACTGTGTAGCAATATTTTGGACTGATGAATTCTCATATCCTCAAGTAGGAAAGTATATCTGTATTGTCTTCCATGGAAAATCTAAGCATGTTTCCCTTCAACCCCTCAAAATAGCCCTTTCCCTAACAAGTGCACTCCTCACATCTGATGAGTACTCTGGAAATAAACCTACTTTTTACTTCTTTCAAGGTGAGGCTGGATCCAATTGGGTAGTGGTGCTATGCTTTGGGGTATCAGCTTTCCAAGGACAATCTAGACAGTCTGACACGGGTAGATGGGAAGGGGTAATACACCATGAGTGTGTCTCCACAATACCCCAGAACAGGCAAAGTAAATATTACCCTGATTTTCTATTAGAGAGGAAATGAGACAGCAGGCTTGGCAGTGATGGTATAGTCACCCTCAGGCACCCTCTCCCTGTGAGGCAAAAGCAAGCAGCCCTGCCAAGAACAGAGCTCAGGAAGGTGCCTCCCACTTCGTTCTGCTCACACTGCTTTGTTACACTGGTCTTGTCTACTTTGGGACACATCACTGCAAATGCATGCTCAAAAATAAAACTAGTGTCATCTATGAATTGCTTTTGGCCATTTTTCATTCCTTACTATGTCACTGAAAAAGTCCTCCAGACAGTTACCTTTACATACTTGGCTAGAGATTGTGAGTCAGTCCAACAAAAGGAAGCATGAACTTCCTTTTGTAAGAGCAGTACTAAGGTAATACTACTGTAATTAAGGTAGTACTACTGCAATACTCTTTCCAAAACGCAGAGCAACAGACTTCTGCCCTCTTGATCTTTTCTTATTTGAGATCAAAGCCATGGACTTGAATTTTATGTACAATGTCAGATTTGTCTCTCAGTACAGAAGCTGCATTATAACTCTTTGTATGCATATCTTGACTCTGAATGTCTCTGCATAGCTTTATCCAGTGCAAGGAAAATAGATGTCAGAGAGAAGCTTGTGACACTGTTATGTTTCTGTAGTGCTGATTTATACAATCTAAGGGCTTCACTGAAAAATACTCCTTCCTGAGATATTTTTTTTTTTTAATGCAGGCATGCCTAACTTCAGTTCCTGTACTTCCTTCTGTAGAAATCACTTATTTTATGTTCTGTGCTATATTCTGTCCCCATGTAGTTTTTGGGGGACTCATCCTTCTAAACCATGGGCCGCTGAACCCCAGATCATAGACCGGGACCATTCCACAGCCAGGGAGGAACCTGACTGCCTTGCAGAGGGTTAGAAGCAGGCAGCAAAGCTTTATCTTTATTTACAGCCACTTCTTGTCACTACATTTCTGCCAGAGCTCCACCTCCTGTCAGATCAGCAGGGACATTAGATTCTCACAGGAGTGTGAAGTCTACCATGAACTCCACTTACAGGAGGGGTCTAGCTTGCGTGCACATTCCCTGTATGAGTCTAATGTCTGATGGTCTGAGTCATTTTGGTGCTGGGAATGGCTGAAAATATGAATTACCAGAAAGATTCTCCCCTTACATGACCAGATTAAATTTGTTGAACAGGTTTCATAGGACAAAACCCTCCCCCAATGCTGTTTTGTGGAAAAACTGTCTTATATGAAACTAGTCCCTGATGCCAAACAGTGATAGAGACCACTTTTCTAAGTTGTCATCAGCCTCTTTAAGTCCTCTAACCCACTCCACAGATGCCTTCTCTGCTTCCGAATATGCGCAAGACACTTACCTTAGCATGCTGTGCTGTCATCCTGCTTATTTTATCCCCTAGTCCTCTCCATTATGTGATCTCTCTTTATACTGCATTCCCGGTGTTCCTCAACTATGCTTCATTCCTTGAAACCTCCATCTTATATTTGCTACTTTCCTGAAGTGTCACCATCATTCATTGTTTAGTGTCCTACCAATGGCTTTGTTTTCAAGTTCAAGTGAGTTTTCTCCATTTCCTTCTGAAGTGTTTCCCAAAGTCACCTATCCCAATGCTTAGTGTAACTACAGGAACAAACCACCAGGACGGCTCTTCTTTACATTTTTATCACTGTTTTTGTGTTCAGGAAGCAAACTGTGACACAGTTTTCTTATGGAAATGGCAGACACAAAAGAAGTTAAGTTGAAATATGTAAAGTATGTAAAGCTGACACACTGTCACTTATTCCTTCATTCTGTTGATCAAAGCAAGCAACATGGACAAACCCAAAGTTTAGGAGCAAAGAACTACATCCAACACCAGTGAGACCATGATAATGGTGTGATGTAGAGAGTGGTGGGGAATTGAAACCATTCATCCATCTGCCATAACCGAACCTTCTCCTATTTTGGTTTTTGCGACTTTACTTTCTTCAAAGCTCTCTCTCTCTGCTGTATCTCTAGTTATGTAGCTGCAGATTTTTCAACAAGACCTTGTCTCTTATCCTATGTTCTTCTCTTCATCAGTAAGATTTAGTTCAGTTGCAACTTCAATATTAAAGTATATTTCAGATCTCTAAGACTTGTTTTCTCATTGGTTTCAGTTTGTTACCTTTATTGAGATTTTTAGCTAATGTAATTCACTATTGCTATAGACTCAATGATTTATTATAATATAATTATAATAATCATATTATAAAATAATTTATCATATTTTACTTAACATTACCTTTTCTTTTTACTTTCTCTGACCCTAGTCAGTGTTACCATCATTATAGTTTGGAGTTGTCATATTTTGTTCAATATCTTGAATATGTCACATCACCAGGTCTTAACACATTTTATTAAATGACTCTCTGTATCTTCCTAAGGTGAACTTGATTTTCTTTATACCTTCTCACAAGGTCAAACTCTATATTCATCCTTAAAAGTCAACTTTTTTGCAAAGACACTTTCTCTGACTTCTTCAGACTTCTTTGTCTTCAAAACTATCACTGTTACAAAATTATTGATATTATAAATTATCAATTAAATTATTTCTGTAATAATTGTTCTGTTCAATGTATATATATCTACTATCCCAGAAGAGATAATATCATAAGGAAGCAATGCATTGCTTTAGCAAATTATAGGATTTGGAGACAAACAAGTCTGGTTTGAGTAGCATTCAGCTTCTTACTTGTGTGACTCAGAACACTTTACCTAAATCCCTTTAGCATGAGTTTTCCCATATACACAAAGGGGCTATTTACATTGATGAATCTTGTAGATGAACAAAGGAGATACATTTGGGAAGTCCTTACACCACAGAATTTCAATAATACTGTGACTTCCTTCCCATGTTCACCATTTTTTGTACCCCACAGTTTCCTTTAGTTGTTTAATTTTCCTATATTCTATTTATGTTTTCAGTCTTTTTAATTCTGATGTAAATTTTTCAAGAAAAAAAAATTGTGTTTTATTTATGATAGTAGCCTGAAAGTCTAGATCTACTGCAAGATTTTTTAAAAGCTTTTTTTCTCTATGATTTCTAGGAAAGAACTCTTGCTTTTTCTGGCAGAACCCAATGAATGGGGCAATAGCTGAAGTTCCTGTTGAACGGAACTGAAGTTCCCTTTGCCTGATAGTTTCCCTACTCTGTTCAAGAATCCAGTCATTTTCTTTCAATAAAACATTTCTCATGTATTGTCTGACATTGCTTATTTGTAGCTCAGTGCAAACTGTAACCTAAATATTTCTTTCTTTGGCCTGTCCCCAGTGATTGATTCATTCAGTCATAATACACTTATTTTATTATTGACCATGACTTTTCCTAGCCTGCAGAGATTATAGTGGTGTAGGCGACATCATCCATGGATAAGCTGAGTTCAGAAGATGTCCAGTACCCTCCTGTTCAACCCACCGAGATAGAACAGTGTTCTGCTCTTACTAGTAGCAATTTAAGAAAATGTCCCTTTCCACATGTGTTGGAGGATAGCTTCTTATATGGTTTGTAGCTGACACTAAAGTGGGAAAAATAGAATCAAACTATCATTAGTAGGATAGAACTGGTGGAAGACTGGAATCAAATAAAAAGGCCTATATTTTCCAACAATTAAGCTTAATCTTAAAATATGACATATATGTATGTACATACAAAATTTAAAAATTAACAAAATGGCACACTGTGTTGGAAAGGCACAGGGTTGTTCCTGTTATTAAAACTCTTAGTTCCCATTTTATGCAGCCACATCCAAAGCATGGCATGGGTTCTGGCTTTTGCACACCAGAAAGATCACTGGCAAAGGGAGAGCTGCTGCAGGACAGCCACCCGGGAAAGGAGGATCTGGAAATGTGTCACAGTGGCACAGGAAAGAAAGAGGTTCTAACTGCTCCTGAATATCAGGGCATCTACTGTGCTGGAGTAAGAGTAGCCTTCTTTTATTCTGTTCCAGGAGACAGAACTGGAACTGTCCAGATGGAAGGCCTGCTGTGGGAGGACACTGACTTTCCTGTCTGAAGTTTCAAGCTAGAGCGCAATGGACCCTTGAAAATGATAGTGATGTCTTACATTTAGCCTGTGCCCAGCTCTGGTGTAAATATTCTACATGTGCATATACATATCTACCTCTCAGAGCAACACTTTAAGGCTTATATCACTCCTGTTTTTAAAATAAGGTGTCTGAGGCTCAGTTTGTTGCACAAGATCACAAAACTAATTAAAGGAAAAGCTAGGATTTGAGTCCAAGCATTATAGCATCACTCTGTCTCTATAAATGGTTGAGGTGAGATTTTCATATGTACTATGCTTTTACCCTGGGTGTTCTCCAAGTTGTTTTTCATGTCTAAGTCTTTTTCATAGGTATATTATTTATTATGTAAGAAATAGTTACAAATCTACCAAATCCGTTGTGTTGGGGTAACTTTTATAGATTGTTTGCATATTTTCCATTTTAAATACTGTCTGTTGCTGTAACATAACACAAAAATGAGAGCATATAAATTGTTTTAGCTTTCTTGGAAAGTAATTGCACTGGAAGGGATCATTGTATAGCTCTCCTCCCTCTTGAGTCTTACAGTAAGCTTTGTCATTCTAAGTTTGAGTTACTAAATTTGCTTTGAATGATTCAGATGGAAGAATACAAAAAAATGACAGTAGTATTCACAGAATATTTTCTCAATGCCAGGAATAATGTGCTTATCTCAGAAAACTCTCCCCTGCTCATTGGTGTTTGTAGG
This sequence comes from Hydrochoerus hydrochaeris, assembly GCA_004027455.1. Lineage (NCBI taxonomy): Eukaryota > Metazoa > Chordata > Mammalia > Rodentia > Hydrochaeridae > Hydrochoerus > Hydrochoerus hydrochaeris. The sequence goes on along the minus strand of PVLA01000464.1, from coordinate 65,716 downwards.
TTGGTGTTTCCATAAAGGATTAGTATACTAATGAGTTCTTAGCTAATTAACCAGTTAGCTGCTACAGTGGAAAATAGAAATAGAAAATGAAGGGTCAAGTTCTGTGTGGAGGGAGGACCAGAGGCATGAGAAAATTTCTCTGTATTTTCAGAGAAGGGGTTAGTTGGAAAGGATCTGCCATTTGTGGATAGAAGTATTAGGATAATACGGTGATAAAGACACCAAAACCCAAGTTTTCTGTCTAAAGGAAGGCAATGGATGGGGAGCAGGCACTGAGAGCCATTCTATCTCCAGTCTTTTCCAACATCAGTACTGAGGCTGCACTGTTCCACATGCATCATGTCTGTGTGGAAAGGCAGAAAAGCAGACACCATGCCTCACTGCTGGTTAATTAAATGTTGCTTCCAAGGCAGCTGGTGGAATATGTGTATTATATATTATTCTCAGTTTGGTTTTTCTTCTTTTTCCTAAATCACACATTTTAATTAACCTGCAAGCCCTTGCTGGGGCTTTGAAAGAACTTAATTGGCCTGCAGGGACTGGAACACACAACAGCCAGAAAAGGCTACATCTCAGTTGTTTTCACTCTGAGGACTTATAAAATGGAAACTGTTGTTCCATTTCATTCTTTGAAGCCCAGAGCTATGTTTGGATTCATATTTGGAACTGACAGAAGCATTCTTGAATGTTTAAATAAGGATCGTAAAAAGGCATATTTAAGTGGCTGAGAATACTTACTATGAGAATCTTTCACTCATTTAGTAGCTTTGAGTTTGAAGCAAGAGTTGAACTCTCATGTTTTTGTTTTGCTCACTGAAGATGGGAAATATTGACCAGATTTCAATATGAAAAGTTTTAAAGTCAGCTGAGAAACCTCTTCCCATTGAGACACCTTAAGAGATTTCCAGATACTTTCCATTTGTCCAACAATGCTGAGAATCACAATGAATGTATGTAACTTTCCATCCAAAAAAGCAACTAATATTAGTTTATCATTATAAAGAGCTATAGGTAAATAGACGCATATCTTTTATATGAAAGTGAAAATTCTCAGAACAAACCCTGAGAATGGATGAATTCACCGAAGGAGTGATAGTGGGGAGCAGAGCAACTAGACTTCACATGCAAAATAAAAATGCTAGTAACCGGGCATCTTAGAATGTAATCGTGACCCCAGGTCTAGGGCGGCCAAAACAGGAGGATCTTGAGTTCAAATTCTGCCCGGATTCCACAGTGAGTTTGAGAATAGTGTGGATTACATACTAACGTTCTGTCTCAAAAAACAGAAACAGAAGCTATCAAAGGTGATTGAGAAAAAAAGATGGTGAGGTACGGGGATATCCAGGGAAGACTGGTGAAGAAAATTAAGGGGATATCTCAAAAGAGAGTGATCATTAGATCAAAAGTTTCACATTTTCCAAGAAAAGAAAGAATGAAGAAAATAGCAACTGGATATTTACAAAAGTAAAAGGTAGAGGATGACATATTTTGTGCTTCATTTTTACTTTGTGTTAAAATACCAAGGTCCTTTTACCTATTGGTCAATTATTTCTGGTAAGAAAATAACCCAAAAATTAAACCTATAACTATGTACTTGCTAACAATTCTGTATGTTGGAAATTTGATCTGACGCAGCTGAGAAATTCCTCTGCTCTGCTAGTGTTGGCAGAGTTCAAGTTAAGGTTCTCTAGTTGGTTAACCACTTGGAACTGGCTAATGTGAGGTGATCTCATTCACGTGTGTGGTGGTTAGCAGCTCTCTCCGCAGAACCTCTTATCATCTAAAGTAGATCAAACTTCTTTCATAATGGCAAAAGTGTTTGAAGACATCAAAGCAGAAGCTTCAAGTATATGCAGACTGATTTCTGGAAGTCACATATGTTTACTTCCAACATTCTATTGTCATAGCAAGTCATGAGGCCAGCCCAAATTCTAGTATTTGATAGGAGAAGAGTCAAGTCACATTGCAAAGAGGTGTGGACACAAAGTGATGTCATCCCTCATTCTAATTCACAGTTAGATAATCAGGACCTTATGAGAGTGTCTTCTGACTCTGTACCATGCAATACACATTATTAACATCTGGTCATAATTAGAAAATGTCTTGCAATGATATCTTTGCTTCTATTTGATTAGGAAAAATTAATATAAAGATGGATACACAATGGATAAGTAATCCAAAGAGCCTCAAACCTTGGCTTAAATATAGATTTCTAATTTTTGACCCTAAGTATAGCATGCCTTCTCTCATTCAAGGAGACAACTATTTTACCATTATCCATATTCTGAAATTTTTGTGTTGGAAACTGCATTAAAAAGAGACCTTACTTTGTTTGTCAGTGACCTTGATAAGGTTATACAACAGACAACTTACTTTCCAAAATTATGAGGAGGTACCTATCTATCCATATTAGCTTGTCTTAAAGCTCCAGTCCTTTTCACCTATGTGGAGGATTCAATAATGGGTAATTTGTAATGCCCAGCTGAACTGAATCGGTGTGGTGCTTGGTGTGAGAGGCCCACCTGAGGATTGTTGCCAACATCATAAAAGAAGCACTGGAGGGGAAAGTGCACTGTTGATTCTCCTACAGAAGCTTTTGCTGGTTTTCCTGATACTAACTCAGTTGTTCTCTTCATCACAGGATCTCGGGTCTTTGCTAACGCTGAAGATGACTGCAGTTCTTTTCCGGGAAGTTCAGATCCTTACCTTGAGTGTTGCTTCCTGGCTCCAGTGCCTATTGGCCACAGATCCTTCATCCCACTGTGCAGAATTTCAAGTATCCACCACTGACCTTTGGGCCTTCCCAGTGAAGATCCTTGACACAGATTTGTATGAGACATTGTTGTGGGTTCTAGGCCTCCAGTTGGTCTCATGGAGGATATTGCCATGGGCTCTAGGTCATCAGCTGGAATTGTTCGGGACATTGTTGTGGGGTCCAGGCCCTCAACTGGGTTATTTGTGCCTCTAGTGTGTGGAAAGATCTTCCACACTTTTTTGCATTTGACTCTGGTGAGTATTAGAAAATAATCCCATAAATTATGTGACTTGCATTATATCTTTTCCCTTGTAACCCCTGACTACAATTCTCTCTCTCTCTCTCTCTCTCTCTCTCTCTCTCTCTCTCTCTCTCTCTTCCCCCCCCCTTACCAAAGGAAACATTATATGAATTTTGGTGTGTGTGGGTTCCAATTAATGAACAAGGATTTGCTTGTCAGTAACAACTGGGAAATGGAATACCCAGGCTTTACAGGCATTATATCTTCTTTAAGTATTGCCACAAACAGTTGGGATTCAATTCAATTTTTAAAGAGAAGTTTCATAATCAAAATCTGGAGATAACTTGAACAAACAATACATCACAAAATAAGAAACACAAAAGATACAAGAGCAAACAAAAAGGAATAAATAGTGGATAAACTGTCCTTATCTGCTGCTTTGAGCTAAGCACTAGGAAAGTGTATAATCCACACGATCTCACTCAATTCCACAATGACCAGCAAAGAACCTTTTTAAACCCAATTTTACAGATGAAAAAATTGTAAATCAAAGAGGTTAATAACTTGTCTAAGGTCACAGGCAAGGAAGTGGTGGAAAATGGGTTTTGACTACATTTTGTGTGGTTTCAGTGGCCTCATTCTTTCCTTCTCACAAGGGTAATAGATTCATCTTCACAAAATTTCATTAAGAAAATCATATTCTGTATGATATGCAGAGTTCTTTTAATCTTCCAATTTATACTTTAATTCTTGCATTCTATAAATTCTTGAATCCATGATGGTTTATAATACAAAGATTTTTCAAGATATCCCTGGCCCCACAGACTTTTAAAGTTTTTTCCTTGCCTGGAGTTTCTTTTCTTCCCTTTTATCAGCTTGTGATCAGGGCAGACTAAGCCTGCAAGATGCTGATCAGTCCATCTGGTTTCTGGTTAGCAGACTGGTGGGGAAAGATAAAAAACAATTATCAAAACAAAGTTACATTTCTAAGGAACTTCAATTGCTTCTGTTGTGACCATCAATCCCTAGTCTGGAAAAGAGGTTGTTTACATGTTCTTAACCACTCTCCTGATTCTGACAAGAATTCTCCTTAAATGAAGGCAGCACAAAAGTCTGTGGAATTAAATTCACTCAAATTTGAACATTTCAGAAATTTCTTCCCAAAAAAGAGAAAATGTCACCATCGGAAAACTTTAATAGATTTTGCTTATTTTTGTGAAATTAGCAAGGAATTATTTATCACTCTTCTGCCTCTGTTTAATGCTAATTTAAGCATCTTACTCAAGCTATTTGATTGATTCTCTCATTTTTAAGGAAAAAAGGTGCATAAACTGGGCACTGAATGTTTGTTTCTAGTTTATAAAATTGCTTAGGTTAATTATAAAAGCATTGGGACTTAATTATAATTTATGCACTGAGACCCTAACTTTTGCACAGATTTAATATAAAACCAAGTCTTCCTAATTCTCTATCTTGTGATTTCTTCTATGTCCCTAAAATGATGCTGAGTGACTATGGACTACATTGAGAGACAAGGATGTGTACCACGTGTAATAATCATTAGTATTTGTGTTTTATAGAGCACTTGCCATGTGACTAGCTCTTAGATGAAGCTTTTTATACTTTAATTCATGAATTCTTAGCACACCCCAATGAGCTAGAGGTATAATTAACCCATTTGCCCTATAAGACACTTGAGACATAGGGAGGTTGAGACATTTGCTAAAGCTCTTATGAATGGAATTAGGAATTGTTCTGAAAATTTTATACTGTCTGTACTGTCCTAGGCCCTACAACAAAACATCATAGACTAGAATACTTATTAAACAGAAAAATTTATTTTTAAAGCTCTTGATGCTGATAAATTCAAGATCATGGCACCAAACACCATATGGTTCATAAATGATTATCTTATTGTATCCTATCCATCTTATCCTTCACATGAGAAAAACAATGCTCGACTTTCTAAGGTCCTTTTTTTAAGGTCAGCAAAAGCTCTACCCTCATGGCCAACCATCTTTCCATGTCCTCATCTTCAATTGCCATCACATCTTAATAAGTTTTGAACATATGAATTATAAAGGAACACAAACATACCATCCATCACAACATTAGACTCTGTCTCTCTCTGGTCATGATGTAAATTAACCTTTTGTTTTGAAATAATGCGAGATTCAAATGCAATGATCAGAAATTGTACACAGAGTCTTGTATACCTTTCATTTATAGTCCCCAATAATTATATTCTGCAAACTATGTAGCAGAGTATCACCAGGATATTGTCATTGATACAGTCCAGATTCAGAGCAGTTCTATTACAAGGAAAGTCCCTCCTATCGTCCCTGTGTAGCTACACCTACTTCTTTTCAACCTCAAACCTCTGAAAACCACCAATTTGTTACACATATATTTATTTTGTTACTACAAGAATGTTATTTATATGTAATCATTTACATGCATAATTTTTAGAGAACCAGCTTTTTTTCAGTCAGGATAATTCTCTGTAGACTCAAAGATTATTGAGGATATTAACAGTTTTGTTTTTATCTGAGTAGTATTCTGTGATCAGTTAGTTTAAAGATTTACCTGTCGAGTAACATCTAGTTTATTACACTTTTTGGTCTGTTAAAAATCAACCAGCTATGAACATTGGCCTGTGGTTTTTTTCTGTAAACATAGCATATTTTTCTGATGTAAATACCAAAGCGTGCATTTGTTTTATTGTATGGTGATTGCAACAGCCAGTTTCACCAGAAGCTTTCAAATTGCTTTCTGACGTTACTGTGCCATTTTACACTACCACCTCCCAGGTACAAATAAACGGCTTTCCTGCCACCCCTGTCAGCATTTGGTATTGCCACTGTGTTTCAGTGCTTGCCATGCTGATGGGTATGCAGCAATACTGCACTGAGGATCTCACTTTCATTTCTCTGGTGGTTAATGTCGCTGACATCTTGTGTGTGCTTCAACAGACACCTTCATCAGTGAGATGTTTCCTCATGTTTACTGCCCATTTTGTAATCAGATTTTTTGTTTGATTTTTGACTGTTACATGTGAAGAGTTCTTTATAAACTCTAGATACTAATTCTTGGATGTGTAATTTGTAAATATTGTCTTCCAATCTGTGTCTTCTTTCTTCATTCCCTTCACAGGGGTTTTAACAGAGCAAAAGTTTCAAACTTTAATGAGTTCAGTTTCAATTTGTGCTTTTGATACAAAGTCTAAGACTTCTTTGCCTACCCATAGATCCTGAAGTTTGGTGAGCTTTTAGTTTGTTTCTATTTTTTTCTCCTAAAGAATTACTATCAAGGGGATTTTAGTCCATTATGTGTTATTGTAATGAAAAGCATAATGCTGGGTAGGCTACTTTTATTTTTTTTTAAAGTAGTAAAATACCACAGAACAAGATGGAACAAAGCCAAATGAGACAGTGTAGTTAAATTTGGTACAGAACTTCACAGCAGGTTAGCGGGATAACAGTAATAGGTACCATAGTATATCTTGTTTTCTTCACAATAGTTGTTCTTTTAATCAGGTATATCAGAATCAAAGGAAATATAGAACATTATAGAACTTATCAAAACAGAATATTGAATAGAGCAATACCATTAATCAGAACAAAGCAAAACAGTGATAAAAATATTTGCCTTCAAAGATATGGTAGAAGGAAATCCCCCTTATTTGTTATATTGCATATAGTCAACTTGCAAGAGATCTGGCTCACACTTGCTAATGGTGGCGGGGACTGGTGGGCTCACAGCCGCTTACCAGGGAGGCAAGCTGTTTGCTTGGTTTCCCAGCACCCTAAGTTCCAACAAGGCATGGATTTCAGGAGAGGCTGATGGTTCTTGCCCTGGGGCGGCCACGGCCTGCAAGTCCACAGCCGCTTACCAGGGCAACAAGCTGGTTGCTTGGTTTCCCAGCGCCCTAAGTTCCAACATGCTATGGATCTTAGGAAACGCTGATGGTTCTGGGTAGGTTATTTTTTTAAAAAGCTTATTTTCAACTCATGACTTTCATCTGACATTGAAGGCCCACATCTGGTGATAGTCTTTTTTTCTGGCAGAGTATTTAGGTGGCACAGGACATAATGTGACATAACACAGGGATGTGCACATGTGCTTGTCACCCAGGCATTCAAACATTGGGCTCCCTCTTGGTAACATTACCTAACCCTAACCCTAACCACCTCCCAAATGCTCTACTTACAAACACCATCAATCAAATTAACTTTCCACCTTATTTCAAAATGGAGATTAAGTTTGAACACATGAACTCTTGGTGCACAAATTCAAACTATATTCAAACCATAATGCAGGAGAATTTCCATAAATATTTTGGATGGTTTCTTAGCACAAATCTTTCCAACCACAACAGGATAGAGTAATATAGTTTTAAAAAAAGACACAAAACAAAATAAACAAGCAAAAATCCTGCCAGTCAATACTATCATAACCAACAAAGTTTTCCTACTATTGTGGTATAGAAATTAAAGCCTCCCTAGATAGATGGAAACAGGGAGATCATCATGCTTTATAAGAACGCTAACGACTCCATTAAAATGAAATAAAAGGTTTTTAGATGGCAACATGAAAAATACGAAAATATGTTGTTACTGTAGAAAACCAAAGACAGCAAGGGAGGAAATCTGGCAAATCACAGCTATAAGACATGTGGGAAACAGCAAACTGGCCATAAAAAGCCTTTATCAGTAATTATTTTAAATATAAATAGACTACTCATTCAAAGGACCCAGGCTGAACAGATGAACAAAAATAGTTTATGTGCTGTCTACAAGACCTTCACTTTATTTCTGGGCTGCACATAGACAAAAAATGAAAAGATAGAAAAGATTTTGATGTAAATATCAATCAAAAGAGAGGTGACTAATGATACTGTAACAGTTAGGCTGGATGGTCAGTTTGGATTAGGAACTGCCCAGAGCGTGAGTAAACACAGTTCTGTGCCTAGTGAGTCATCTGGTATGACCTTGCGCTCTGTACCTGGTCCCTGGCCCCTTCCTCACCATGCTCCTCTCTTGCTCCTATTCCCAGTCACCATAAGCTAAGCAGCTTTGTCACTCCATGTCCTTCCACCATGACGTTCCTGCCTTGGAGTCAGGCGAACGTGGATAGAATGCTTTGAAAGTAAACGTCTCCACCATTAAGTTGTGGGTGTCAGGCATGTTGGTCACACTGACAAAAAGCTGAAGCATATATTAGACAAGATAAAAGTTTAAAAAATAATAAAAAGTAAAAAGAAGGACATTAAATAAAGACAAAAGATCAATTTATAGGGGGAAATCTAATACATATGCTACCAAAACACATATCCAGGGTTGGTGATATAACTCAGTGGCATAACTGCCTGCCTGGCAAGCACAAGGTCCTGAGATTGATACCTGGCACCAAAAAAAAAAAAAAAAATAAAAAACAAAACAAACAAACAAGCAAAAAATGTATCCACACACAAAAAATAGTATGATGTTTTTACAACAGATGGTGCTACCCTTGTTTGAGGAACCCTAGAGGATAGGATGTCACATATTACAGAAATGTCAGTCCACTGCTGGCCCTTAGGGAAGAAGAAGAAAATGCATGTGCACGAATCTTGCTGACCAAGATTACCCTAGCAGCAGGTCACCATTCTAATAAATGTCTGCAAACTAATACCCACCACTTTAAGTACCTCTTACAATTGTGCAGACCAAACGTAATTTGTATTAATTTCATGATGTCTCAATAAAGTTATTATTAAAATATTTATACAAATTTTTGTTTTCTTGAAGGGTGTACATGTGTTTTTGATGGAATTATAGATAGATAGACAAATATAGATATATATGTCTACATTCTAACACTGTAACATTCAAATATGTGAAGCAAACATTTACAGAATTAAAGACAGAAATAGACAACCCCACTACAATAGTAGGAGACTTCAATATTTCATTATCAATAATGATTAGAAAAACTATACAGGAGATCTATAAGTAAACAGAATTTGAGAAAATTGTAGACCAAATAGACTCAATACACATGTACAACTCACTCCACTGAACAACAGAAAATACACATTCTTCATAAATGCACATGTGACATTCTCCAGATAAAACAATTGTTGGTCCACAAAGTCTTAGTAAATTTAAAAATACAGAAAGCATGCCAAATATATTTTAATCATAATGAAGTTAAAAATAAATAACAGTAAAAATGAAAATTGTCACAAATATGTGGCAATTAAACATAAAAAACAAGTCAGTTGAAGAACAACTATCACAAGAAATTAGAAAATGAAACAAACCACAACCCACCAAAATGATGTAATATAGCAAAAGCTGCACTGGTAGATAAGTTTATAATGGTAAATACTTGCATTAAAAATATCTAAAATCAATAATCTAAATTTACATCTCAAAGAAATAGAAAATCTGAAAGAAAAAGAACAAACTAAGTCTAATATTAACAGAAAGAAAGAAATAACAAAGATTATAGCAGAGAAAAATAAAATATAAAGTTGAAAACAATAGGAAAAGTTAATAAAGGTAACATTTTTAAAAAGATGAACAAAATTGAAAAACTCTTAGCCAGTCTAAGAAAAAGAGATAAAATTCATATAAATAAAATCTCAAATGAAACAGGAGACATTACAATTGACTAAAGAACTAAGAGACTATTATGAACAATTATATGCAACAAATTGAATAACTTAGAAGAGATATATAAACTAGAAATATCATACTACAAAGCTGGAATCATTAAGAAATAATAGTAAAAATATTGAGCCAGTAATCAAAAATCTCCTAATAAAAAGAAATCCTAGCCAAGTATGATATAGTTTCATTGCGCAATTCTGCGAAACACTTAAATAATAATTAACACCAATTTCCCCAAATGCTTCTAAAAAAACTGAAAAGGGGACTATGCCTAAATTCATTTTATGAAAACTGCATTCTCCTGATCTTGATTCCAAAGACAGATCAATACTACAAGAAAATAAAGTTATTCTGATGAATATTGATGAAAAGAATTTCCATGAAAATGCTAGTAAATCCAATTCCACAACACTAATCAAGTGGTATGTATTCCTGATACACAAAGATGATTCTACATGTGAAAATCTATCAGTGCGAAATACTACATTTACAAAATGGAAAACCAAAATTGTATGATAATATTAATTAACATTAAAATAGAACTTGACCAAATTCAACACCCTTTCATGACAAAAAAATCAACAAACTAGGAATAGGAGATTATTGCAATATAATATAATCCACAAATAAAATCTTACAGCTAATGTTATATCCAGTTGAGAAACTCTAAAACTTTCTTCTAACACCATGATCAAGGCAAGGATGTCCACTCCTGAGCATCTAATCAACATAATACTATAAATTTTAGAAAATTCAGTCAAGAAAAAAATGGTACCCATATTGAAAAAAAGAAATAAAATTATTTTTGTAAATTAAATGACATTAGATGTAGAAAGTCTTATAGATTCAATAAAATGCTCTTAGAATTAATAAAAACATTCACTTGATATATACAATATCAACACAGATTTGAAATCACATAAGTTTGAAAGAAAAAGAAACATTTCCATTTATCATAGTATCAAAAAGTAAAATACTTAGCAATAAATGTAAGCAAGGAGGTGAAAGACATGCACAACGTAAAGTGTAAAACATTGCTGAAAGAAATTCAAAGCAGTCACAAATAAATGAAAATACATCCTATGTTCCTGCTCTCGACTTAATATTGCTTAAGTATTCATACTATCTAAAGTGATTTACAGGTAAAATTCAATCACTATCAAACCCCCACTTGTATGTTTTTGTTAAAAATATGAAAAACTGATGCTGAAAATTCAACTGGAATCTTAAGGGGCTCTAACCACTACCTTGAAAAAGAACACTTTCCTGAATTTCAAAATATTACAAAGTTAGAGTAGTCAAAAATTTGGACTGGAATAAGGAATGCATACAGAAAAGAAAATCCAGAAATAAATCCTGTGTGTGTGTCAAATGATCTTTAACAAAGGTTGTGCGTCTTTGTGATTGGGAAAGAGTAATCTCTTTCACAAATCTCTGGAGACCCTATATCTCACATAAATGAATAAAGTTAGATCTTTACCTTACAGTATATACAAAAAGTAACTCAAAGTCCATTGAATGTGTACATAAGTCACAAAACTGCAAAACATGTAGACAAAAACATGGGGCAAGATCTTTACATTGCATTTGGCTTGAATAAGACACTGAATGAATAAATAACAAAGGCAAAAATAGACAAAAGGACTTATATCAGACTTTAAGAGTTCTGATATCAAAAAGTGAAGACAATCAAAAAGTGAAAAAAACTATAGAATGCAAGAAAGCATTTAGAAACCATACATCTGATGATGTTATCAAGAATATATAAAGAATTCCAACAACAACAACAAATGAATGACTCAAAAATAAGCAAAGAATTTAAATAGAGATCTTTCTGAAGGAGATTAAAAATAGAAAATATGAAAAGATACTCAACATTCCTAATCACTAAAGGAATGAAAATTAAAACTGCAATACCTCACACCACTTAGTATGGCAATTACTTTAAAAGGCAGGAAATAAAAAGTATTGGTGAATATGCCGAGAAAAGAGCACTTGTGCACTGTGGGTGCTATGATATACAGCACCGTTTCCTCAAAAATTAGACATATAGTTACCATATGTTTGAGCAACACTTCTTCATGCATATACCCAAACGACTGAAAACAGGATCTCAAATAGATGTTTGCCTGCCCATGATTATTGCAACGTTATTCACGATATCTAAAGATGACTGCAACACAAATGCCCATCAATGGATGAAGAGACAAATACAATGAAGTATATACATACAATGAAATATTACTAAGTCATTGAAGCGGAAATTCTGTCACTTGCAGCAACATAGATGAATCTGAAAGATATTACACTAAATTAAAAAAGCCAATCAGAAAAAAGGCAAGTGCCGGGGAATTAGTTCTGTTGCATAAGCGCCTGCCTGGCAAGCGCAAGGTCATGAATTCAATCCCCAGTACAAAAAAAAAAAAAAGACAAATACTAAATGATTCAACTTAGGTGTGTTAGGTGTGCAATCCTTTATAAATTCATAAAAACAGAAAGTAGAATTATGGTTGCCAAAGGTTATGAGGAGGAAAAAATAAATTATTCAATGGGTACAGTTTCAATTTTACATGATGAAAAGTTTCAAGAGGTCTGTTTCATGACAATGCCAGTATAGTTAGTGATAGTGATTATGGTTCCAGAGGTTAAGACAATTGTCTTCGTTACTTTTCTCATTGCTGAGACAAAATACCCAACACACAATGTTAAAAGGGGGAAAGGTACATTTGGCTTCACAGTTTGTAGAGGTTTCAGTCCATAGCTCACTGGTTCCGCAGTAGAGTGGCATGGCAGATGGACTTCAAGGACAAAGCAGACAGTCCATGGCAAAGCAGGACGTGCCGGAGACAGCAAGTAGCAAACAATGACAGCAGCAGAAGCCACAGAGCAAGCAATGGCAGCAGCCCTCTTTCTACCCCTTATGTTCCATCCAGGGCACCTACCCTCAGGGTAAATAGCACTCACACCAAGGGTGGGGCATTCTTAATCCTAAAATTGCATACCTAATCCCAGCACCACATACCCTAGATCCAGGCACCTCAAAAAAACCCCACATATGACTACATGGGGCTTTGAGGGGACATCCAGAACAAAAGCCATAACAACAATTAATAGCCATGTTTGTGTGTACATGTTTCTGGGATCTCTATAACGTTCCATTGATTCATGTATGTTTCCCTGTCAAAGCACACATAGTGTCTTGAAAGCTATAGTTCCATAGGAAGCCTTAATATGGGGTATAATGACTGTTATATAGGGTAGGTGATTCTCCTTGAGCATGTATAAGTTGGCTCTTCACTGTTGGTACAAAATACCTGATATTTACAATTTAAAGGAGAGAGGATTTATTTTGACTCAGAGTTTCAGAGCTTTCAAGGGAGTAACCTTTTGACTGAATTAGTTACTTCAGCAGTGAGGGCAGTTACTGAGACCTGGCCAAAGGAGGAAAAGGATTAGTGACTGTCTACTCGTGTGGGTGACAGAGGAGTCTCCTGGAACTTTGAGTTATAATGATGGGTTGGGGAAAGAAAAATTTACATTGCCCCAAACAACAGATTGTTGACGGATTCAAAATTTCTCTCAACTCTGTGATCACTCAGATGTGGTTGAAATTTCATCTTGCACATTATATCTTAATTTAAAAATACATTTTCATTGAGAGAATGTAGCATTAAAATGAGCAACTCTATGATCCATTTCATTTTGCTTCTTTGCAGTCTGGCTAACAATCCATTTTAATGAGCAAGTGGTTGTGGAACTGCTGTCAACTCATGTAAATGAGAAGGTGCTCTCATCTTCCCTTTTCGCTGTGATTAAGTTTTATTTATTTTTTAAAGCTGCCTGAATTTCAGCTCATTGTTCAATTGGGAATCATATTGGATCTATTTAGAGCAGTTATTTTAATTTCCAGATTCCAAACAGACATTATTTTTGTGATTAATTTCCCTTCACTTTTTTGCTTTGGTTTTACTGAATGTAATTTAGGCCAGTTTTTTCCCCTGTGCCTACTAGAAATTACTTTAACTACGAGTTCCTTGTCTTTCTTCTCTCCCTTTGCTCCCACTCTAATACCACTAGAAAAGTCTTGAGTATAGAGAAATGAGAATTCTATGGAGTGGATTTTTGCTTTTTAATGACTTTGTTTCATACATCATTACTTTGAGGCTTCAGTGAGCATACATTTTACATACTCCCACAGTGGACTACTGAAAACCAAATGAAAATACCAACATATCATAGGAATATAAAGTAATGAGAACATTTTACTCCATGCTGTTTTCAAAGTAACTGGTATCTAGTATTATACAACATATGTCAGGATTAACTCATTGAAAGTCTGCAGAAGAATGGAGGAAAAGCTTTGAAATGAATGTGTGCTGCTCGGTGTAAAATGGAACAGTATTAACTCCCTTCGGGAAAATATTATGAATCGTGTTCCAGATCAGTGGTTGTTGTACATCACCCATATCTTCTCTTCACGGCTATCATGACTTGTTCTGCCCTCTCTGTGTGTCAACCAGATGCAATTTACTGTCCTAGAGTGCTACAAATCCAAAGGTAAACAGTATGTGAGAAGGAGCCTTCAAGTATATTTCCAAAAACTCTATGACCTTCTACGAAGTAAAGTTTTCTCAGGCCAGTCTGAGCTCCTGGTGATTAGGAATATGAAAGGGAAGGAGTGTAGCATATTGGATCAGCATCGCACCATAAAACAGTCTACTCTGACCATGATCTGTAGCAATGGGTACACGCTGAGTCACATAAGCAGACTGGAGTCACGGTCTATCTCTTTTAACCAGTTGCCTGCTATTTTTGTACTTATGAATGTATAAATCAATATGTGTTATTGAAATTAGTCTGCATAAATGGAATTTAGCTGGAAGAATTTGTACATGTGCATACATGTGTGTCTGTATGTTTTACTAGAGATTGAACCTAGGGCTTTCACACTCCCAAAATACTTGATTTTGAAACAGTGTCCTGATAAGTCACTAAGTCACCAAGTCTGGGTGAAATTTCTAATCCTCCTGTCAAAGCTTTCCAAAGTAGTGGGATTACAGGCATGTGCCACCCTGACCAGCTGCTGGGAGGATTTTAATTGCTAATGCTACTTACATCTAACTCTAATGCTACTTAAGTGACCTGCAATCTCATTCTGTAGCTTACATGTATACTCTGCTTGTATACTTGGGATATGTATTTATTCCACTTTAGGGAAGCTATCTAATTTTTAAAGGAGAGATCCAGTCAGACCAAGTAAAGGTGGGAGGGTGTTTTAAGGATACAGAACTTGCATAGGAAACCCAAGGATTGGAATCACTGTAACTAGGGTTTGTGGAAACAAAACGTAGCCAGTTATCTAAAGCTACTGTCTCTGTTATTCAGTGTCTGACAATGTCCTTTTATGCATACACACTCTCTCCTCTTTCTCTCTCTCCTTTTATCTCTCTTCTCTTTTTATTTGTGGTACTGACAATTGAACCCAATTCCTTCACAATTGTCTGTATCTCCAGTCCTTTCTATTCTGAGATATGATCTCCCTCAATTGCCTACGTGGGACTCAAACTTGTGATCCTCCTACCTCAAGCACTCAAACGTTCAGATTATAGTCATGCAACACCATCTTGGCTCATCCTTTCTTCATTTATTTTATTTTATTTATAGGCGTCTCACTTCCCACTAACTTACTAAGACATTCTCCAATTTTCATGCTTTTTTGCAGTCTCACATTCATACAGTCTAATAAAAAGTATTGTATTATACCCAAATTTTAGGAGAGAGAATCTTAGGGGACCAAGTCCTGTACTCAAACCGAAGCATGCAGATCATTAATTGCTTGCCCTTGGTTAAGGTACCCTTCAAAATTCCAACAGACCAGAGCCTTGCATATGGTAAGGGCAATGAATGCATATACCACTGACCCTGTAGAAATTTTGGGAAGCACAGGCTCATAAAGCACATGGATTATGTCCCCTCTTTGGTAGACAGTATAAAACAATAGAGGAAAAATAGTATAATTCTATAGATATCCGCCAAGGCAACAGTGCTATTAGCTTTCTATTTTGAAACAATGTAGGTATACTCAACCTCATTGTGAGAAAAGGCAAAATATTGAACCATGATATGCTTAAACTTTCAGTGTAGCACTGACTTGAAAAGCAAATTTTCTGCTCACTATGTGCATTTTGCATACACATCAGCGGAGAGTACTCAGAATTTTAAGAAATTCTGGAATTTATGACATTAGTTGGTTTGATAGCCTATGTAGTCCAGAATCTCTCCCTTTATTTTTTTCATTTTAATAACTTAATTTGTCTCCAATTTAAGAATTGTAACCAGAGAAAGAATTTTAACCCAAAGTTGAAGCAAAAAAAAAAAATCAATCTTATAAAAATTTGTATTGAAGAATATTCTTCCATTTAGAATGCTTTAAAAGGTAGGTAGGTTGTCTAGTCTGGTAGCAAGTTACTTGTTACTGGAATGTTCCAATTTTAAGATGGCCATTTCTGAATCTTGGAGCTTACTGCTTTATAAAACACAAATGGATTATTGATGATAATTTGATGATAACATGCATATTGCTTAAGATAAAGTTGGGAGTTTTTTCCTCACCAATATCCAGTGTAGGCAATAAACTAAATTACTCTAGAACAGGACAGGTTATTCTGATTATGGTACCAAGTTAGTAACAAGTGTCAAGGTTAACATTCTCTAAAATAATTATACTTATATTTTAGTCAGCAAAATAATCCACTTAATGTCTATATCGAAACCTCAGGACTCTCATCAATCAGCAGTACAGAAAATCAGCATTTTTGACATGTTTAAAAGAGACTATTTCTGAATTGACCCCTAATAAGTGTCTAGCTAAGTACAGCTGGTGAATTATGGTTTAAAGAAGTGGGCTAAGAGCTATCTGCATTGATATAGGTTCTTTAAACTCTATTCTTGAATAAAGTAAGACCACTTGGATGCTGCATGGCAAGACTGATTAACTTCCATAGAGCTACTTTAATATCAAACTTTAACTTTATGCTGTGAATTTAATGCAAGAAAATCTTGATACAAAGAAGGGCTAACATCTACAAAAGTTATCTTTCCATTGTGTGCATGCTGTTGCTTGCTATTTTTTATATAATGTTAAGATGGGTAGCCATTGGGGAACTTGGTTTCGTGAAAATGATTCTGTAAATAAAATTGTGAATTTCCTTTTAACAGTCATATAATAGTATGGGGTCTTTTTGGCTTGTTTTTTTGTCTTTGCCTTTGTCTTTTCCCCTAGTAAGCTGGGAGCCAAAATAAATGTTTAACAGCAGAAATGGTCTCATTTCGAGTATGTTAATATTATTCCTTTTTTCCTAAATTTTTGAATCTTAATTTTAGGTGTAGATATTTAAACCTTGTCACATTCCTTTTAAAAATGGAGACAATTTGAATTATTAAAATGAAAGAATAAGGGAGAGAGCTTCTTGACCACATGGGCTGTCAAATCACTTAATGTAGTGAATTCCAGAAAGGTCTTGATGGTAAAAATGTGACTACTTCTGTAGTTCTGACCCAACCCATCTCCTTTTGCTTTTTTCAATGTACTGTAATAAAACATTAGTAATAAATTTCAAAGAAAATGTACCTCAGAAGCAAAAATTCTAGTAATTTGTAGGGTTGTTACTGATAACAGGTCAATGTATTTATTACTATTCAGGAAAAAAATTTATTAACAGAATAAGAACTTCAAAATCTTAACTGTGGTAGACTGTAAAGAAGGCTGATGTTTCCAGCTGCAATAAAATGCCTACTTTCTTACTTTGAGGTTTTATTATGGATCATCTATTTGATGTATCTACACATAATTAGGATTACTAAATATTCAGTATTCCCTGGTTTGGCACGTTAAGCACTCACTCCTGTTCCCTGCAGTAAAAAACAAACAGCTTCTTTCCATAGTACCTTGGACAATCACATTTTCTTTCATTGATCCTGGAGGACAGCCAACGCCAGGTGGATAAAAACAAAACAAAAAAAAAGCAAAAAACAAAAAACCTACATAACCCTAAGCTTACATAGCTTCAAAAGTAGGAGTGACCTCAGACAAAACACATAGTTTTCTTCTATTCTGTACTATTCTAGTAAGAATTATTCTTGATGCCTTGATCACTGTCGTACTCCTGCTGTTTAACAGACACCTTGAATTATGTTATTTTTTTCAAGAAATATTGTAAAAGATTTGCTGAATGAAGCACTAATGGAAAGGTTTCAGTTTAAAATAACAGGGGCAGGATAAATAGTGCTGAAGGTGCTGACTTCTATAGATGAGTAGAAAGATATTCCAGGGAGAACTAGGTTCATTCTTGCAGAAAGCTATTAATTATCTAATTCTCATAGACCATAGGAACAGAACATTAAAATTCTCATAGACCATAGAAACAGAACATTTCTTCATCATTTATCAAGAAAACTGCAAATCCCATCCTTAATTAGAACGGGCACAATTTAGAAAACACTAGTATATCACGTACAGCTTTAAAGAAATTTCAGTTGCTAAAATGTGCACTTATTTAACTATGTTGATGAAACATGGAGAGCTACTTTCCTTCACCACCTACATCAGTTTAGAAACAAAGACATCAAGTCTTTTTGAATAAGCAGAAAGGTATTTTGCTGGCAGTAATCGACAGCCACACTATTCTTTGCTTGAATTTACTGTTCAGGGCCAGGAGGTGTACCCATGGTTACAATTCCTTTCTATCTTGATCTATAATTCAGATAAGGAATTATTGCTATGATCTATGTCCAATCCGAAATGCTTGTGTCAGAGCAGTTTGGTAGGTTTGGTTTGATCAGGATATAAAATGAAAATCCTTGGATTCCTGAAGCAGATCTCCTCCCTATTCAGTATGCAGCCTTCAGCATGCCACTTATTTTCTCTGATACTTTCTCTACTTAGAGTAAATGGATTAGAAGGTCAAATGAGCTAATATATGTGAATGCACCTTAAGACTGGAAATGTGCTTCACAGAAAAAGTTGTAGGGATTTAAGTGTGCAAGGCATATACTTGGTCACCTTGGAGATTCAAAGACAATGCTGTGAGATCTTGTGTGCTCAGGGGAGGTGAGGCTGCTGGGTTTCTCTCTTTCTTTGGTAAAGGGGAGGATGTGACAGTGAGAGCATTGTATGACATGCCCACTTGGGTTGCAGCTTCTTCACTGCTTCTAAGACTGTGAGAAAATTCTCTGTGACTTCCAGCTAGTACTGATCACATGATCTTTTTCTGCCATCCACTGTAGGTTCACTATCATTCTGGGACAAAAATAACTTACAAGAAAGACATATTAATGTTCTCAAAGGAAAGTGATCACAGAAGCCAATGAAAAGATCTGAGAACCTAGGAAAAATAGTCTTTCTATTTTTCAGAGATTCATTATAGCTTATAAATACTTCTCAAAAGCACTGAGATTCATAGAACAGCTTATTGGAGCTGTGATCACATCCCACTGCCTTGTTATTTCATGTCCCTTCCCTCCATCAAGATTGAATTGTATCTTCCCACGCTACTGTGTTTTCTATGCTCTTAACTTTATAGTTTAAATAATGAATGATGCATGATTGCATGATTTAAGATGACAATTATTCTTTGAGTGCAAATCTCAAACCTAAGGTGCTAATTATCCATAAGAACAGGTATGGAAGAACATATCAAAAGAATGATGTTCCTTTCATGATGTTTTTCTTCTTGCTGCTTTTGTGTGTTGTATTTTTTCCTGAATTATGACTTCCTTAATTCTGTAACCTTTGAAAAACCACCAAGAGTCACAGAATCTCAAAACATTCATGATGATGCAGGACAGGATTTTTTATGTAGATACAGGAGAAATAAGGGTTAGGGGATTTGAGCTTAAAATGAATTTCTGGAGAATAGAAGCAAAACAAAACAAAGCTCTTGAACTATTGAATGAGTTAATTTTAAAATTTGCTTTAATGATTTAAACTTTAAATCATGTATTGTTACCATACAGAAAATGTGTTTTCTTTTATTTGAATTTAATTTATTCAACAAATATTTGTTGAACTCTGCCCTGTGTCAGGTTCTGCCCCGCCAGGAACCTTCTTTCTTTCAAGATTTTTGAAAAGCTTACAGCAGGCAGGTGGCTGGGTAGCCCATGAGCTTTTTTCCTGACCCCTTGACAGTCACTGTGATCAGCACCAGAGCCAATATCTTCTGCTTTCTAGAATTTGAAGACTCCTTGTAGTGGGTGAAGTCTTTTCCCAAATTGGAAACCTGAGCTCCAGTTTTAGTAGAAAACATGCAGGGAAGTGCTATCACCCTGCATGCTGGTTTTTATGAAACAGGGTCATGCTGTTCTGTAAAAGGGTTTCGCCTTCTGCTTCATCTTTGCCTCTTAGTTTTCATTCTTCTTTTCATCTCCCTGACTCCCTCCTGTTTCTCTCCCTTGAACCATCTGCTCTTGCTGTTTCTCTTTTGTAGAACATAATATATTTCCTTTAATCAATATGGAGTATCCTGAAACTAAGGTGAAGCCAAACACTGGCCTGGTGCCCAGGCATCACTTTCTGAAGTGACAGGCTCTGGAAATAGAGGAGGGTTTGCAATTATACAGATCATTGCTTCGACCTGGTGCAAAGTCAGCCGGTCCACAATACAAGAACAGAGAAGCTTAATTTCTGTGGTTTCTAGAGGGCTCTGAGTAGAGCCTCAAAAGACCCTGACCTGCCTGCTGTGCTTCAGGCTTTTTGCTCATCTTCAATAGAAGCCCCGTGATAAACAGCTCGGCAAACTTGCTGTTCCCTTGTGAACTTCTGCTTGGGAAAATAAAAATTAATGTCCATATTACATGTTATCCTTTCGGCACAGTCTTCCTAAAAATGATTTGCAGAATGAGAAAAAGGAACTTCTGGATGGTGCAAGGCTTTGTATTCTAAATATCTGATTGAATTTATTTTTTACATCTTAGCATAAGCTTTTATACCTTTAGGAAAGGCAGTTTCTAATTTTCTTTTAAAATAAATTGCTCTTCTTAAGCTAGCTTAGCATGGGATCTGTGGGGAAGTCATTTTTTTTTCAAAATAAATTAAGGCCTTTTAATCATTTTCAAAGTAAAATGAGGGCCAGATCTCAAATTATATGAGTATGTTTGTCACTGAGATAAGGAGGATTCATGGGCTGTAATTGAACCTCTTATTACTATTCACTTTGACTTTTTCAGTTCAGCTTGTCTTGAGGCATCTTTTTTTGCTAAGCTTTGGGGAATTAGAAATTTAAATGAGATGTGAGAGCAAGGAGGGGGAACTCTCCTCAGAGAAAGCACCAAGTTCCTGGACTCAGCAGTCTTGAGGCTGGGGAGGGAGCTACATGAGAGTCAGGAGAAGGGAATAAAAGCATCCTTCAAGCCATGAAACAGACCAAGCAGCCGCCAGCCTTTAACATCTTGCAAAGTCTTAAGAAGTCAAAATATGAGTCATTTGCAGTTTCAGAGTTTACATGCAGATTATTTATGACCTAATTGCATTTATTTTTTTTTCTCTTCAGCCTCTAAGGGATTTTTTTTTGAAAAGTGCTTAACATATTTGGCTTCATCTTTAGCCTAATTTTTTTCTTCCACGTCTTGAGAATACAGATCGTTGCACTGTGATCTTGCACTTGGGCAGGGCTGGGTATCTCTTCTTGAGCCACAGACATTATGTTGTGACATAACTTACACATTTCCTTATCTTCCCTTCATTTCTGCCTTAAAGCCAAAAGTAGGATTTAACTGTGCCCTTCCACACACTAGGGCTTCATCAGCCTCATGTTTTGCTCATGTCTGATATAAACAATAATAAAGCCTTTCCACCGTGACTTGTCTGCACCACGGTTTTGAACTGTGCATACACCCTCCACCCTAGGGTCCATGCTCTTAAGTTCTAATTTCTTTTTATTTATTTTTAAAATAAAAAAAGCATAAAAAGTTTACAGAATTTCAAAACAAAGTAATAGGAAATTAACACTAGTTAATATATTGCATATTTTTTTCTTCAAAATAGTTATTCAGATTACAAGATTTAGGCATGAAAAAATGATCAAACAATCATAAAATGAAACAATAAACTGTTCTTTTTGACAACTAATAGAGATGGGTACTATAGTTATCTACTTTGCATATATACACACACACATGCATACACACATACATATGTATACCTATATACATATAATCTTTTCCCTTCTGTGTTTTCTCCTTTCCCCAATCCCAGCTGTTCTTTCCTTTTGTGCACTTTCTTCCCCTTTCACTTTCACAATATCTATTGTACATTTTGAATCTTATTTACTCTTTCAGTTTTTTATACTAGGGAGCTAGTACGATGTTTACATAAGTGAGTCTGATTTATTTCACCTATGAGAATGGTCTCAAGTTGCGTCCATTTACCTATAAAGCCTTGTGTTTGTCCTTTTTATAGATGAGTAATGCTCCATTGTATAGAAATGCCACATTATTTTTAACCATTCCTTGGTGGATGGGTATTTGGGTTGTTTTCAAGATTTAGCTATTACAAATTGTGATGCTTTAAACATGAGTACACATATATATATCACTGAGGCATGATGTTTTCAGTCCTCCTGGGAAAATCCCCAGAAGGGGAATAGCTGGATCAAATGGGACCATCAAACCTAGTTTGTAGAGGAATCTTCACATGGGTGTTCACAGAAGTTGCACCAGTCTACCCTCCCAACAACAGTGGAGAAGGGTTCATTTTTCCCCACACCCCAAGAACATTTATTGGTTGATTTTTTGATGACAGCTATTCTTTCTTAAGTGAGATGTAATCTTAGTGTCATTTTAATTTGCATTTCTCAAATGACCAGTGATGTTGAATATTTTTTCATATGTTTATTTGCCATTTGTATTTCTTCATCTGAGAAGTACATATTCATCTCAGATACCCATTTTGGGATTGAGTCTTTGAATTTGAGGAGCCTGATGTTTTTTAATTCTTTATATATTGTAGATGGAAGTCCTTTGTTTGCGAGGCAGTTGGCTAAAATTTTTCCCAGTTTGTGGGTTTCCTTTTCACTCTGGTTATGATTTCTTTTGAGGTACAGAAACTGTTTAATAAGATCCCAGTTGTTTATTCTTTGAAGTACTTACTGTGCAACTTGGGTTTTGTTCATTAACTCTCTGTGTACCCGTCTTCAAGATTTTTACCAACATTTTTGTAAAGTAGATTTAGTGTTTCCATTGTAATATTTAGATCTCTGATCTATTTTTACTCTATTTTAGTACATGGATGTACAATAGATATTGTGAAAGTGAAAGGGGAAGAAAGTGTTCAAAAGGAAAGAACAACTGGGATTGGGGAAAGGGGAAAAGAAAGAAAGGAGAAAATTATTAATATAGATATATATTTCTATTTATATGATAGATAATTATACTACTAATCTCTACTAGTTCTTCAAAATTAATGATTTGAGCTTTCATTTTTGATTCTTTTTCCATGTTTTATCTTTATTCTGAGCAGGGCTGGGGATACAGCTCAGCGGCATAGGCGCCTGCTGACAAGCATGAGGTGGTGAGTTCAATTTCCAGTACCAAAAAAAAAAAAAAAAAAGAAGACCAATCTTTAATGTGAGCATTACTTTGAAGATTTCAATACACAATATATTAACCATTGTTAATCTCTTATTATGTTCATTTGAAATTTTGTATCATTGTTTTTATTCTTTTTTGTTGTTTTAAAAAATACTCGTTTCTCTTCAGATGGTACACATATGTCACCTTTTTAAATAAAAAATTTTTCCTTTAAAACAATTTTTTCATCTATTCAAACATGTGAAAACCTTTTTATTTCTCTGATAACACAGAGATTCTGAGTCTGAATTTCCCCACTAAGCCAGTTTACCCCCTCAACCCATTTTAATGTAAATATTTAATGTATGGTTTTTGAGGTTTTGCAATTATTGAAAAAGCACTTGAAAAATCTAGCCATAAATATGGGTGAAGACAGGGTGGTGGTTAAGGTTTCCAGGGAATCACTTTTTCTTTTTCTCTCTTTTCACAGAATCAAACCAAAATATAGAATAAGCTTTTTTTTTTTTTTTTTTTTTTTTTTTTTTAAGTAGTTCAATCAGAACACTTCCAGGTCCCAGCCTGGTTCCTGAACTGGTCTCCCAAGATGTCCAGCGTATGGGTGTTCTCTCTCATCTTGGTCTAAAAATCCCAAGTTGTCAGCCATGAGGTTTGGAAGAAAGTAAATGGTGGTCATTTCTGGATGGCAAACTCTGATGACCTGTCTCTAGATGTGAGTTTTTAAAATCTTTACCTCTAGGAACATTTCTTCTTTTCTACATGCTTTAGCCATACATTGAAGGAAAGATTTTTACATATAAAATTTTAGCTGTTCTGAATACTTAAAATATTGCTGGAAGTATTAAAAACCTTTGGACTACAGCCTGTTTCCCCCTCACTAATTCATTCATCTATGTTTCTTGCTACCTTAGGAGACTGACTGTGCTTAGGAACAATGTTACAGGGAACAAGAAACTTTAATAAGAGAGGGGAAATTGCCAAGGGTTAGAGTGAGAAAAATGTGAGAAACTTTTAGGTAGAAAAACTTCTTGAGGAGAAAGTGAAGTGATATACATTGAGGAGACCGGAGTTTCCCACTGACGGAGGCTCTGGGTACAATGAAACTGTCATATTTAGATAGAAGAAGAAAAAAAATAGGAGGGTCAGAGAAGAATTTCATGTTGGTTTGCACTGGGATCCACACTAAGAACTGTGGGACGCACTTGGGAGGTTTTCCAGGGAGGTCACGAGACATAGCCTTGGGTCTGTGTCTGGCCCCTAATGCTTTCTGCTTTTGTGCTGTTCCTTTACCCTGCTTCATTCTCAGCAGTTTGGCTCTACCACAGTCTTCTTCTGTGGCATTCTTGTCTTGGTGTTGACCTTAGATCAAATCTCTTGAACATTGTTTTAAATAAATCCTCCCTTGAAACTGCTGGTATTGGATGTTGTGTGCACAACTGATAACCTGGATAATGTAAAAGGTAATTTCGAGTATGAAAATAGAGTTACAAACAACTTGGAGGTAATAAAGAAGGAGGCGAATGCAAATCTTGTACAACTGATATGAAACTGTGTGTATTCAAAGGCAAAAGGACATGAACACTTAAATAACCAGTATGTGTTCATACACTGGCGAACAATGAAATGACAATCATGAATAAAAAAAGGCAATCCTGTCACACAACACAACTGGGTCATAAAAAGGTTGCTTGCAAAGGACAACAAGGAGATGATTCCAATTGCAGAAGCATGAGCATTGGAGTGACAGGAGCATTCCACAGATTTGAGAAATGTGGAATGAGAAATGTGGTAAACAACTAGAAGCTGAGCAGAACTGAGGAGTCCAACACAGAAGAGAGTAGTGTATTCTAATGTGGCAGAGAAACTTTCTTTTATTTCTGATTCAGCCTCAAAAGCTACAATACAAAAGCCCATTCAATGCAGAATCAGGTAGATTCTAAGATACAAGGTCTTAATAGTTCCTCTTTCTTTTTCCTTCCAAGCTGACAGAGTTGGGAATCTGATTATCTCAGAACATTTGTTTGTGCCTGAGCACCAACAATGGTGCTGCCAGTTTTCATTTTTGTGTTTGAGTTGGAGCAGGCGCCCTTGACGTTTTGCATAGTCACACTACTACTGAGTATTTAGGAAAGTATTTGTGACAGCTGAGCCCACTGATGGTCTTTAAACTGCCTTTCTACCATTGCACTGATTAAGGGACTCAGAGATGGCAAATGGTCACTGTTACTCACAAACACACAGATCAAATAAGGAAAACTCATTTTGAGTGATTCAGGGTCAAAAATTAAAAATGTTCCACCTTAACTGTTCTCCATGCTTGATATATTTCGGGAGCTAGTCTTTTTGACAACATAATCCAGGTTAGTGGTAAGCTTAGCGTTTTGTTTTGCTTTCTTCTTTATAAAGATATTGGTGCATTTTCTAAGTGAATGATCCCCCCAGTCACCTTTTGGAATGGTAAACAGAGGAGGCGGAATGGCCTTCCCACTTTGTGTTGTAGTACCTTTCTGCATTTTAGGCTGACTGCCTTTACAGAAGACATAATGAACTTAGGAAATACATGCTTTCAGAAGCAGAAGTACGAACTGTGGCTGTGTAGTTATAAAGGAAACAGGCAAGTTAGATGAAAGTTTCATCAACAGAGGAACTCACTTTGCTTTTGTTAAGATTGTGGAAGAACTACATTAAAGGAACCATCGTATCTTAACTCACTTCTTCAAGGGAGTTTGGTAGGTACTGTAAATTCAGAAAGCAAGGAAATACATTTCTTTTTAGAGCAAGAAGGCTTAGAGCCTGATGGTAGGGCTCTACAATTTAAAAAGTTGTTCAATGTAACAACAGAAAAGTGAATCTTGGATTGAAATCAGTCTTTGGTTCTAGTCTATGATGGTTATCATTTATCAGACTGTTGCTAGGTCAGACACTGGATTAAGTACTTTCCATATACAGTCTCAGTTGATCACCGCATTTCAGAAGAGTAGTATTCTCATTTGTGTTTTGACAGATGGAAAAGATGAGACTTAGGGAAGCTGAGGTGCTTGCCCATAATTTCACTAATCAGTAGGTGCTGATGCTGGCATGTAGGAGTCCAGCATGTAGAAGTCCAGAGCTGAACATCTTCATCACTGCTCGCCCAGACCACTTTGAGCTTCAGTGGTCTGTAAAATAAGGAAAATTGGCCTTTATAGTTCCAACATCAAGATTCCATTCAATTCTGTGTTCTGGAAAATGCAGTGTGAAGAGTTGGTGCAATCCAAAGGATTAGGGGTATGAAGTTCCTGGACTTGAGAAAAATCAACATTAGAGCACAGATTAATTCCTATGCAGAGAGGAACTGAGTAGGTCAGTCCTAGAAGAATCTAGAGAGGCTTATAAAATACTACATGCCATGCCTTGAAAACAGATTGGTAATAGAATTTTGGAGAAATGACTCATGAGTGAAACACATTACTACAGTAGGTGGTTTCTTGTCTCTCCTTAATAATTCAACCCTCAAAAGATAGCACAAAGCTGTGCAAAAACACAAGAAATTACATTTTGAGAGCTTTACAGGTAATCTGCTTTAGTTCTGCGGTCTTCAGCTTTTTAAAATAGTTTCTTCTCATTTTGAAGTGCATTATTAAACATACCTTCTCCACACAGGAACTGAGTTTAAAGCAAAGAAAAAATAACTGTTAAAGCCTATAAGGTAGGAAATTTATGGTATCAAGTCCCCAGCACATACTTGATTAACTTTTATAGCATTTAAAAACCACATAAATGTTGATAAACTGCTGTTAAATTTTTTTTCTGCCTTCTCCTTTCCCACCTTCTACTTTTCTTTTGATTGCATACTGTGTAACTATCTCATGATAGGTGGGCACTACTAACAGTCAACTTGATCATAGGATTCTTTCTAGTTCTCTTATAACTTGTGAGAATGATATAAAGCTGGCTTCTTCACTGTGTGACATTTCTATTCCAAATTTATCATTTCAATGCTTTATTTAAAAAAATTCAGGCACTGATGCTGTTCTTGGGGATGGCTAGTTATATAAAGAGTAATTACAATTTAGCCAGTATGAAAGATTGTTTAGAAAGAGATGACCTCTGCGCTCTTAGTAACTGCAGCTCAGTACCAAACCAGCTGCTGCGGTGCATGAAAAACATCTTAGTCCATTAAGATCAAAGGAGCTAGTCACTTGTTCACAGCACTGATTTCTGCAGCTGAATAAGTATTTACAGCAATTAACAACTTTTAAAGGCCCTCTGCCTGAATTGTTAACCTTCAAATAAGCTATCTCTGGGGAAATCATTGGCACTACAACCACTTGTCCCAAAATTCATCTGCCTGATCTTTATTGAACTTGATGTGCAAACATTTAAATGATAATTGAAACACTAATTAAATGTTGTGTCTGGGCAGTGGAGTCAGGAATTCAGAGAGAACGCCCAACTTAGTGTGGACAGTACTGGGAACTGAAAGCCGTGGTGTTCCCAGTTCTCAGCCTATGGGATTTAGAACATATTTGGGTTGCTGTGAATGTATGCAAAGTATGTGTGGTTATACCATCAATAATCCAGGGTACACAGCTGGTCACTCCAACCCGTCAGCAAAATGAGTTAGCATCCATTCTAGGGATAAAATATCCATGACTTAATTTGATCATGAGTTTTGATTCAGGGTACAAAGGATAAGTGAAATGATTTCAGGCTGTGGGTTAGACATTCGTTCTTTTATCTAGCGTATACTTCTGTAAGTTTCATTTTGGATACATTGGCTGTGTGCAACTATGTTTTGTCTTTTCATTCACTAACAATGTAGTGGCTCTCAACCCTAATTATGCGTTAAAATCAATTAGGAAATACAGATGCTAGGGCTGCCTTTGATCTCAACTGATTCAGGATCTCCAGTTTTAAAGTAACTCTGCAGGTGATTTTAATGTGCAGTCAGATTGAGAACCTAATGAATATAGGCTCTTTCAGGGCAAGAACTATGCCCATTTCATTCACCCTTGTATTTCTAGAACATAAGATACAGTTTTACATTTAATAGGGATCCAATAAATATTTCTGAATGACTTGTGCTTTATAAAAATCTTGGATCCTGTCTGGCTCGGATCCCAAGGTAAATTAGAGAGGCAGGCAGTGTACTCTTCCTCCTAGTCTATGGATGAGATTGGGCATGTTCAGGGTGATACAAGTGTATATCTCCTCTTATTCTGTGGTTGCTTCCTGACACCAAAAAACAACAATCCTGGAACAAGTCCTGGGAACTTGAAAGCCTTCCAATCCCCACCAGATGTGCTCCCTGCCTGTGAGTCCTGGGACTGGCTCCATTCTTCATTTTCTAATTACGCTTCAGTTTCCTGCTGGCACTGGCACTCAGCCCTGTATCTAACCCCGCATAGGGCATGTTCCCCAGCTGGTGGAGTGCTGGCTGCAGACTCTTCTCAGCTCTCAACACCCTTCAGGGATTACCTCAGTGAAAGAGAATTGTCTCATGCAAGGTCACCCCTTTTGGGGGCAGCCCATAGCTAAGGACTGATATGAAAGTATTAAGATTCATACTTTGCCCAGATAACTCCCATGGGCTATCTCAGTTCCAGAGCCCCTGTAGAATGGGCAGCTATCCTGGTTAGGATCACATCACAGCTCAGCTGTTTTCTATACCAGTCCTTCTTCCTTCCCCTTCCTCCACGGTGTTGAGCACAAGGACACTTCTTTTCTTCACTCTGATCTCTGTAAGAGTATTCACCAAGCACACAATGATGATGTCAACAGTTATTTGATCTGCACTGCCCTACGGTTACTCAGCTTAGCCTAGACTGTTTATACCACTGTTTACATGTGCAGACCCCAGAACAATAATGAAAGAAAACAGCATGCCAGCCCTTGCCAAGCTTTTGTTCAGATCAGAAACATAAGCAATAAACATATAAATATGTAAGTTTGAATCATGATTATAGCCAATGAGAAAAGTAAAGCAAAGAAAGAGAGAGTGATGAGGGTAATGTGGAGTGATGCTGTGCTGGAGGCAGCTTCTGAAAACTGATAATTACATCTAGGAGAATTTTGCAAGCCAGTTGTTTAACAAAGCCATTATTAACAGTTAAGTTACATAAACTTAAAGTCAAATCAGGTTAGAAACGAAAGTAATGAAAACCCATTGCTTCTTTAACCAGATGTTGCTCTTTTACCTGTGTAGCAGAAATTATAATCAACACATGCCTGCATTGACATAAAATTGTTATGGCTTAAAAGTTAAGTTTAATTATGGTATGAGACATTCAAGTATACACACTAATCCTTTAATTTACTAAATCATGCTATTTTGTTGTTCTGTGACAGTTTTTGGTTTTTTAGTCTTAGGATCTATGGTTGCTGAATTATGGCTCTTTTCCAAATCCTTCACAGTGGCAGTAATTACCCAAACATGTCATGTTTCACTTGAAGTTTCATGCAGCAAAGTGGTTGCAGTTTGAGACCATCTTAAGCAGTCCTCCCATTGGGTACAAGAAAACAATTTTGTATAATTGATATTTTAAGAAGCAAATCCATTTCCCATTATACAGATTGTGTCTGCTTGTTGGAAAAAAAATTAGAAAATACTGAGTGATAGAAACACAATCACATGCTATTTCATCAATCGAAGACATTGGATTGATGAATTTTTAGAATCTTGGCATGTATTTCTCCAGTCTTTATGCATATTTTTACATAGCTGTAATAAACTTTTTTTATATGATTTTATACCTTACTTTTATGATTTATAACAAAAGCACATTTCAAACCATTGTTTTTCAAGTATCCATTTACGTGACAACATTGTGGGAATGTGTCATACTTCGTGACAAATTTTTGGTACATAATACCAAAGCTTATTTGAAAGAATAGATGTTGATTATGATTCAGTAACCTTGAAAGATTATATTCTTATTCCAATGACATTGACATTCCTGAGATTAAATAACATTTTTGGAAACAACTTCAAAGCAATTCAGAAATTTAATGACATTACATGTGTATGTTTTTAAACAAAAATATAATTTTATCTGCTTTATTTTCCCAACTAGTGAAGAGTGACTTTTGTCTATTTCTAATAACCAAATGAACCTTGAAGAAAAAGCATCTATGAACACCAGTGACATTCAAATGAATGTTTCACAGGCTTTGATAGCAATTTCAAAGAGAATTTTGAATATATTTTTTGAAATGGCTGTGAGTCACATAAATTATATTTTCTTACAGAATGACTACTTGGGGTAAAAATTAAGCTAATTTGTATGAGCCATTGTGTTTGCTAAGCATCAGTTATTTTGTGTTATGGTTTCCCCTTATCTCAGAAAGCCCTTAAGAGCTGGTCACGCCCTACAGTTTTACCAACCTCCTTCACTGCTCTGTTTGCCTTGTGTGTCCTTGAATGTTGAAGTTCCAGATGACAGCACTTTTGCTCCAGCATGACTCAAAAAGATATCTTTGCTCCAATGCTAGAAGTAGAGCATCTTTCAAGGTGGTGTAGCAGAAAAGAGTCAGTCCTTGGTCAAGAAAAGGAAAACAATACACAAAAGAAATAATTGTTTCAGGCCTTTCTTTTCCAGGAAGTGTGTGCCATTTGAAGTATTACTCATTTATTAATGATTACTAAGTGCAAAGTATTATGATGGACATCAAATTCCTGCCTCCACAAGGGAGCATTCTAGGGTCATCTTTAAATAGCAATGTTCATAGAGTGCCAAAAAGAGCAATTGGGAGTGGGGAGGGAGGGAAAAGGAAGGCGATTAAAACAAAAAAATTAAGTTGTGTTAAAAAGAAATAAGATGTGCTGTGTATAGGTACTAGCTCCCCACAAGGAATGTAATCTGTATGTACTACAAACATAGAGAACTTATAAGAGAAATGCAAATTAAAAACAAAAAGAGTAGCCCATCAGTGAGTAATCAGGGCTCCTCAACACTAATAAACTTTGCCTCATCTGCTATCTTACAAAAAACGTAATTCCTATTTGACTCAGTTTCTCCTGTAGTAAAACAGCATGAATGGGTATAAGGAAATTTTTATGAGATGATCTCCAGTCTACAATTAAGTTGTATGGTTCCTTGACTCTGCAAATGCAGTCAGGGACAGAGGGGAGATAAGGATGATTTTAGCCATGGAGATGTTTAATTTACTAACAACAAAGACCCAGGAGTACTTTTAAAGGCAGAAGCATGAAAAATGTGTTCCATTCATATGAACATGATAAGGACTCTTCTAAAAGCATTGCCATGGTCTTGATTTGGCCCCTCTGAAGTATTAACTGGAATTTTATGTTGAAATGTTTTTGCTTGTGCTAGAGAATTTGAAAAAATAGAAATTGCCTCTTCTTAGTTCTTTGTGTTTGCATCAAGAGGTTTAGTCTGAGGTGATGTAGGTGATACTAAGAAAAACTTGGGATTTCTGTCTACAGGTTTCTCAAAGGCTTGTATGTGCCTGCATTGTGAAAATTTCAAATGCCTGGAGAAGGTATAGGTCTCAGAGCATTTAAAATGCACTTTATGAAAATAAAGACTTGACAACTCTGGTCCAATAGCAAGTTGGATCCTGGAGAGCTAAGGATTTAGGGGAACTGAATAGGGCTTGGCTTTGAACGTGTACAGTAGAGACCATGAGTGTAAACACTGTTTAACAGGCTGTTGCTATGAAACATAGAAAAGACAGGGGACAACATTCTAGAATATAGAGCCAACAGAAATGGTGACAGAAGGCAGTTCTTTCTATCTTACTCCCCCGGTACTAGATGTATTTCCCTTAGATAACATTGTTGGTTCCTACTGACTTTGAAAAGAAGGGGTACTGATTGACCCTCATGTGGGAATTTCTCACACTCTGTCAGAACACAGATGATCAGGCTGGCTTTCACCCTGGGGGAGTGACAGTCTATCATTGGGTAACTCCATTAGCAGTGGGGTGGATGCCACTGCCTAGCAGGCCTGCGATGGTTCCATGAGGTGACATGGCAGCTTACAGCATTTGAGTTAAGAACTGAAACCAGTTTTTCAGCCTGACTGTGAGAAGAGAGTAAGGGAAAGGGGTTGATGAAGGGATTTTAAAAGCCAGAAGTTGCAGATTCTTTGTACCCTCTTCTATTACATTTCAAATAGAGCAGCCTTCCCTCCTTGTCTGTCTATGACTTGGAGAGTCTGGTTTCTGTGTGTGCATGATGAAAGTGGCAGGGTTGTTGTGTTAGTGCGCCCCTTTAAAAATGTCAACTGAAAAGTACTAAAGACCTAGTCACCAGCCACTTTTCAATCTTTTTATTTTAATACTTGCCTCTGCCCTAGGCTTTATAGAAATGTAAAAGGTAATGAAGTGTTTCACATGCTGTTTTCTGTCT
Source organism: Hydrochoerus hydrochaeris (assembly GCA_004027455.1). Classification (NCBI taxonomy): domain Eukaryota; kingdom Metazoa; phylum Chordata; class Mammalia; order Rodentia; family Hydrochaeridae; genus Hydrochoerus; species Hydrochoerus hydrochaeris. Next base: position 33,128 of record PVLA01000464.1, on the reverse strand, counting down.
TTTTATTCTAATTTAAATCTACCATTTAGCCATTTAGTTCACACTTTAAAAAAGATGTTTACTTCAGCTGGAGCACTATTGCATGGAGCTCAGAAGTGCTACTCTGGACTTATATTGTAGACGTAGCATGTATGTTATCACTGGATAAAAGCAGCCCAGTGGAAGGAGACATACACTTTAAAATCTCTAGACATCGACTTCAAAATCTGCGGTGTTTAGTGTTGCACCTCTTGGTGTCAAGTTGAAATTGTTATCATCCAGTAAGCCAAAGAGTAGAATTGCATTCTCAAGCTCTGAGTCAGATTTAAAGTTTTATCTTTCCTCTGCCTCGGCTTTATATTTTGAGCTATAAAAAGATGGAGGAAAAAGAATATTTTCTGTATTATATTTTGGGTGTGTTGAGCATTTTGTTAGTATTAGAAAGACATACAAATGATTGTGCCAGTTTCTTCAGTCTAATTATGTGTCTAAAGATGCCAGATGAAAAGGCAACCACGGTCTTCCAGTAAGCATCTCTCAGTCTAATGCGAATGACAGATGAGCACAGAGACTGAGAAGAAAACAATACAGTCAATAAAGCAGGATGTGAGACTAAGAAACCTGAACTGTAATTTTCCAGAAGAGAGAGCAACGCATTCTATCTGCATACAAAGAAACAGCAAAGATATGACAGACATTCATTTGAAAGACGAATGAGAGACCGAGAGAAGACTCTCATGAAAAAGGAAAGAACACGTAGAGTGTTTAGGAAGCCTAAGCAACTGAGCATGGTGGAGCATAGTGTGCAGGGTAGGAGCTGGGAGAGTTAGGTGAGTAAGACTGTAACAGGGATGAGGCGGCCTCGCAAAGGCCTGGGACCACTGTGTGGAACATTGGGATTTACTGTTAGCCACCTGAAGGCCAGTGTAGAACTTAAATCAAGGGAGAATGCAAAATAGTCTGTACTCTTAAATGAGTGCATTCTGCAGTCAGTGTAGCAGAAGAGGAAGGCAGGGCATAGGAGTGATTCTAGAAATTTAGATGCAGAATGCTGAAGGCACGAATTAAGGTAATAATGACAGCGATGGCGAAAAGGGGCTAAATTCGGAAACATTCCTGGTGTAAGTTCCTCTTTCTCTAGCACCTTGCTTGGAACGAGAGGATTCTTAACTTGAAATTTTAGAGTTATGATATTACAGAACAAGGCATTTTTTCTGAGCATGTGTTTGTTCTACCATTGAGCAGTACTTCCAGCCCCCAATTAGACTTTTTAATACAACATTTAGGACTATGTCTGAAGATTAAAGTGATTATTTCCCAAGAGTGTTTGGAAAATTATCCAAATGTCTGAGTGTTCATCCATAGGCATGGACTAGTACATTGTCTCACTTTAATGCAAATATTTTTTAGGAAAGACTAGGAGAAATGGAAGTAGTTTATAACTTTATAAATTGAGTTCTTCTTATTGTGATATCTCAAATTCATATTATTTCCCTAATAAGTTGGCTTTTCAAGGTTGTCCTATTTGTTACCATTCTACCTTATTGTCATCTCAACAGGGACAAAAATCAAGGATAAGCAATTCTCAAGTTACTTTCTCAAAAGGTACTTGGTATTTTACACAGCATCTTTCTGTGCCTGTGGTTCACTGGTGCTGATTCCATCTATAAACAGGGTGACTGCTCCTCTGTGTGGAGAGGTGATCCTCCCACCCTCATTTAATTACTATGGGACGTATCCCTCAGAAGACCAACTTGTGGCTCTCCAGGATTTAACAGAACACACTGCCACTCTTGAATTCACTTTTAGGAGGCACTGGTGAACAGGGCAAAATTAATCATTTACTTACAAAATGTCTGAAAAAGTCCAACAGTAACCATATGTGTATGTCACAGCTACTTTTGAGAATCTTGAATTTGAATTTTTCACTTTAAATTACTTGAAAATTTTAATTGAATCATTCATACAGTGAAAATCACCCTAGGGAACTGAATGAGCGTGAGGTGTGTGTGTGCGCGCACATGTGCATGGGTGTGTGTGTGTGCAGGGTGTGTGTGTGTGTGCAGGATGTTCTATAATCTACCCTGAAGGATGAACTATCAATTTAAGTGGATCTATTATGTTCGTCTAAGGTTTGCCTCTGCTACTGCTCACTTTTAAGAAAAATGGTTAACTGAAAAATGATTTTGGATTAGGAAAGGATAAGAAAACCAAAATAAAAAATAAAATACCAAGAGGTCAAAACCTAATAAGCCTTTTTTTTGATGTTGACAATCGTGTTGCAGTAGGATTACTGCTACCAACAGAATGGAAGCAAGAAAAGAGGATGTATTTCTCCTAAAGCGGCTGACACAAGGGAACTGTATCAGTCACATTTTCTTGGCTGGGACAAGATGCCCAACACCCACAATTTTAAAGATGGAGAGGTTTATTCTATCTCACTTGCAGTGGTTTCAGGCATTGGTTGGCTGACTTCAAGGCAGCAGCTACACAGAGGAAGAGTAATTGGTAGTTTCTTTAGAAATGGCTCACCTCTTCCAGTCTTTCTTGCTTCGAACACAGACTTGGACAATTGGATGAAGCAAGCCAAAAACAGCGTCAAGAGTTTATTTGAAAAGTGAAGGGTGAATGAGTAGGGGAGAAACTAGCTCTGCAGAGCTAACTTGGGCTGAACAAAGGTGAAAAGAAGATAAAAGCAAAAATAAAAGTGCATCCGAGAAACACAGTGGGGCTATTGTGGGAATTCATGACAGTGGCTCTCTGTGGCATCTGCATCTGGTCTCCTTTTATGTCATCCATGTCTCCTCGGAACTCACGATAAGTTCCACATATGGGATCCTGAGAATTATTTGGTGCTCTTCTGGGATCTTGTCACTGACAGGTCCTGCTCATTTCCCCAGCCAGCACTAGATCTCCTATATCAGCAGGGCTGGCAGGAGAAAGCTGCTCGTATCATGGCATGTGGGAAGCAGGAGTAGAAGGGAGAAGCCAGGACCAGAACATAACCTTTGAAGTCAGGCCCAAGTGATTTGCCTCTTCCTATCAGGCCACGCCTCCAAACCTTGGGACTTTTGGGGTACAGTTGTTAGTTCCATGACCTCCAGTAGAGGCCATGTACTCAAATGCTCTGCATAAATTTTCAGCTCATGAATTTCCTCACTAGTTGAGGGTTTCCCTACTCCCAAAGATGCACCGGACTTTAAAACTGCAAAAGTGGGCCCAGTGATGAGAACTTTAAGTTTTTAATTTTTAAGATTTTTGTTTCTCAACATTAAGTATCTAAGTTTGAAGTTTACTCCCCATGTAGGGTAAGTAGTTTATGCTTACATTCCTGAACCGTTGTCCCCAGGTCACTGAAAAGGAGGCATGGAAATCATTAGTCTTTCTCCTACATATATGTCTGTTGAGTGGGAGACAGAGGCCAATTATAGCAAATGTCACAGAGGAGAAAACAGAGACCTCAGTAACGGGCTTCTGTTTGACTTTCCCTTCAATACACACATCAGGCAAGTCCAGATGAATAGCTCCACTTGCTTTTACCAAGTAGTTCAAGCAAAGAGGAGCTGTGTACATAAGAGAAAGAGTAGAAAAAAACATAAAGCAAAGCCCAAGTGAATCATAGGATTCAATGCAGGGAATTTGTTACCAGAATCTTGATGTGAAATCTTTGTGTTTATAGAATCTGAAAGGAATTCCTCCCCACCTCCCTAAGGCAAGTTACCGTGGAAGCATTCGGTCGGGGCAGGCAGCTAAAAGGTGGGCTCAGGATTCATTACTGGTGGATAATGTGCCTTTATATAATCTCTAAGCTCCCTGCACTTTATGTCCATCACAGATCAAATTTAGATAATACTAATATAACGTAAAGTTGCTGTGAGATTAAATGGGATCATATATGGATACAAGATCATATATATTACATATATAAACTATATATGAACAGCACTTAGAGAATGTAGCACAGACTAGGAGTTCCATAGACACTGGATTTTGTCATAGAAACAGAAAGAATAAAAGACCCTAACGCTTATTGAGCACCACTGATCCACCAGAAATTTTGTCAATCTTGATCACCTGTTTCAATTCTCCTTGTAAAAATTCTACAAGGTTAGTGTAATTAAGTGGCTTATCAGAGAGCAAGCAGCTGATCTGTGGCTGATCCTGTATTTAAAACCGGGCCTTTCTTAATGATAAGATGCTTTCCATCGTGTGAGTCAGTCAGGGTTTGGAGCACAGAGAGGAAAGGAATGATGGGTGTTTGTTTCAGAAGTCCCTGACTCTGAGAGCTAAGGAGCCGCCAGGCTCTCCTTTAATCATTTGTGCTCTGAATGGGAATGGCTGGCATTTCCCCCTCCTGGTTTAATTTTCATTTCTGATTACTAAACATTAATTTCACTCTTCCTCCCACTTGCAGAACACCGCTTCTCTCTCAAAGGGAGACAACTCTAAGCGCACCCATCTCTAAGATCAGGATCTAAGGGCAGTGCAAAGGCCTTGGCAGGCTTGGGTGTGGTAACAAGTCTTACTCTTTACCCTCTTGGTTCCCTTCCTCTACACACTGCTCCAGCGAGGAAATCGGCAGAATGAGAGACACAAAGTCACAAGTCTGCTGACTCCTGGGATCCTTGTGGCCAGCTACTTTGAAGACCTCTTCCGCTGTGCAGAGAACATACACAGTCATGCCTGGAATCTGTGCCTGAGGACACTCGTCTGCCTCTCCTCTTCTGTGACCCTTGTTCTTCCCACAGGAAGTGTTTTTCTTCTCTATTTTCTTCCATAGCCACATCCAAAGTGGGCACCAACATAATTTTGTGTAGGAGCTTTACAGCTTCCACGAAGTTACAGCTTTCATGCAAGTAGAGGAACTCAAAGCTGCTTTGAATTTTTATTTTTACTAACTCATTAATTATACAGAATAATTGATTTCATTTTGATGTTTTCATGTAAGTTTATACCACACTGTACTTTGATGATATCTATCCCCCTTGTTCTTTACCCTCCCCTCACCCTGGTATTTTAAGCCTCAAATGTACACAAGCTTTGTTGGAGCAAGTTTGCGATGAGCTTGACAATAGAATTTCCTCAAAGACTCCGTAAACCACTGATCTATTTGTTTGCATCAACACTCACACTCAGTTCTTTCCTAGATGTAATTCTCTAGCTGGGCTTCTTTCTTTTTTCATCCTCACTCATCCTTTTACCCACTTCTTGGTAGCTAACTTGAAGCTCACTATAACAGCAGGCCCATCCTCCTACTCCAATTTTGTTTTAAACCCAAACCACTGTGTTTAGGTAAGAAGCCTTAGTAAAGCTTTGTAGCCCAGTCTTGCAGGATCATGTTTTTATGACTGTCATCTGCCATATCAGCAGTGCTTTGATTCAACTGATAGATTTTCTTCATTACGTCTCAGACTGCATCAGGTCTGTAAGTGAAAACCATAGCATTTATGCCCCATTGGCTGGTACTCATCAACACCAACAGTTAATTCCAAGGCAAGGTGGAAAGTGTAGTCCAGAGTGAGGCCAGGGGAACAGAAAATGAGTTTGGTGAAAAGCCAGTCCATCTCCATCACAGTAACTCTGCCCTGAAGTGCTGAGCACCTGTAGCACCTGAGACTTCAGTAGACTGAATGTAGTATAGTGCAAGCAATGTCCCTATCTGGTGAGAGACACAGGTCAGTGCACTTGTGATGATATACTGATCCTCCTCAGATTTTATACTGATTAAAATCCATGTATTTTGAAAGATCACTAAAAACAAAATATCCTGCATACTTTAGGCATTTAACAATAGCTTAAGTCTTATTCCGCAGAGACAAATTTGTTTGGTTTATTGCTGTAGAAGAGGACTAACTTTTTGAGCATTATTCCTTCTAACAGTCCTTGTAGAAGACACCCTCCACACACAAAAATCACTCCTGTTTCCCCCTTGTGAGAATGTTTTACATAAAATTCATTAATGCCTCCATGTTCTTATAGATACTTACATAGCAAGAGATGTAAGAGTTTCAATAATACAAAATTTAAAAAAATTGTAGCCCATCGTCTCTGGAAGATTTCCAGCTAACTACAGAAGAACCAAATCATATACTCTGTTAAATTCTGCACATACCACTCAGAAGGAAACTTGATTATAAAACGCTCAAGGTGACCTTGAGGAGTCTAGTTTCAGGATCATCGTTCATAAATCATGGTGATCTTGTCTATTCAAATTTTAAGTTATTACCTTTGGGTCGACACTATAATATGAAAGTTTGAAGACACTCGTGATATAAGGACTTAGAGACAAGAGGATTTTTTTTACCTGTTGGTTCTTCTTTAAGCCAGGAGAGAAGACCCTCTCTTTGTTTATATCTAGTTGAATTATTGAATGGTTCTTTGTTATACCTTCATCTATTACCTAAGCCTGTGAATTCTCTGATAGCTGAATAAGTCAAACTACCTTTCACATTTCCTAAAAAAAAGAATGAATGGTTTTTTTGTTGTACTTGCCTGTTTTCAAAAAATACAACACACTTCTGAGATTTATAGCTCTATTTATGGGAGAAGACAAAGTAAAGAGGTGCTAGCAGCTAACACAAGGGAGCCCAGAAAACCTCAGGAAATTCTCCATTGGCAAGAAAGAGGGAAATGGTTCTGTTCATAGAAACCATGTTCTCCATGGACCCACTGCATGGGCAGGAAGCTGATATGCAGTTGCCAGTGATCCAGGAAAGGGGCAGAGATGCTCAAGGCCATTCCCTGAAGTCAGTATCAGGAGAGGAAGAAGTTGGTTTCTGAACTTGAAGGGTAAGACTGTTAGAGATGCCCTCCCCTACTGGTTTCTCAGATATTGAAAAAGATACAGAAGTAACAATGGTTTTGGAGATTTCTTGTATGGTGAGAGGACATACTTGCCTTTTCTTTTCTCTTGTCCTAACTTTCCTCCTTGTTACAATAGGAAAAACGATGGATTCTAAGTAGAAAGACCTGAACTCTTACTTTGGCAGCATCATTAGGTAGCTTTTCGAACTTAGGCAGCTCATGCAGGACTTTTCTTATTTGTATAATGAAGCAGGAGAACTTAAAGAATTTCTGAAATTTCTCACAACACTAAAATAATTGTAAATATCATTGTAAAGGCTGATGATGATCTCTCCTACCTCAAAGGAGTCCTGATTGGGTCTAGAACATGCACATCCTTTGGGGGAACCACTATTTGGGTAAAATATTTTGGCATATGTTTAAAAATGATAATTTAGAGGATGGAGTCCTGGAGTTGTTTGGGGGCAGTTTGTAGAGGGAAATGAATGACTGTCTTGACCTCTGTAACCAAGAAGTTAAGGGCTAGGTAAACCATCAGTCTACAACTGTATGATGTGTTTTTTTCCACCGACTAAGTACCTCTTCAGAAAGAACTGAGGAATGTCTAATAGCCCTCAGGTTTCAAAGCTTGATTTAAGGGTGAAATGCACCCAGGGCCCAAAGGCAAGAGTGAGAATGATATAGGGTGCATTTGGACTGAAACCCAGAAAGGCAGGTGTTTATAGACACAGAGCACATTTGAGGCAGCCTATGTCTCATCCAAGGAGCCACGTTACTGTGGATCATTTTGATATTGAAATATTATGACTTTAATGTAGTTTTAAGCTGTTAAATAGAGACTAAGTTGATGAAATTACTCCACCAACTATTTGAGGCTGACTGTGAATGGAAATGGTCTGAATCTGAGCCAAGTGCTTGGCAAGATCCCCTGTGAGGCAACATACAGTGCTGTGGGACAGCAAAGATACAGACAGATAAATCATTGAGAAATTGGTGGAATGAGACCAGAATGTTTAATTAATGCATTAGTGTTAATCTGAACTCCATGACACTGAAGTTTATCTTTGACCTGATTCTGTTTGTAATTTTTATTAATTATTTGGGGAAGACCATTAAATAGTAAATGAAAAGTATAGGTGAAATCTAGTGAGGTAAATTTTCACAGATATAAACACAAAGTCTGACACTTGATATCAGGGTACTACTAGCTGCCTAAGCACAACATAAAGGAAGCATCATTTAACATCAGGCTGTTAAGCACTTTGGTATCATGTTAGAGTGGGTTTTAAACTCCATTTGAACCAATACAACATGTTCTGCCAGTAAGGCTAATGAGGCTCCAGACATCTAACAGAAATTCTACTCTGTGCTGGACAGAGCCCACTTGAGGAAGAGCAGGCTAATGGGCACTTCAGACTGAATCACAGATGCTGGCAAACTGGGACTGCAAGTGGACAGGGGAAGGCCTCCAGGGGTATTGTGTCATTAGGAGAAGATCTGCAGGTAGATGATTCTCTCATCAAATCTGTCTCATTTGTTGTGTCACAGCATTTTAACATCTATTCTGGATGCCTCAAGCACAGGAAGCTAGTAAGAAAAAATATGATGTGACAGTTTTAAAGCCAACACATGGGAGGATTCTTAGTGATCTACCAAGAAAGTTAAATGAAATAGCTGGGAGGGAATGGATTGGCATCCCTGGTAGTCCAAGCGGAAGCAGATGAACATCCTGTGAGCAAATTTTAGAAGGGAATTGAAGCATCAAATGAATAGACGATATCAAATGTCTAACCTTGTCCTTCAGTGTTAAATGGATATGGTATAAAAAGAGCTACAGAAAAGCTTAGAGTCAGAAACTAGTTTTACACAAAATCAGCCTTGACTTCAGTTTTTTTTTTTTAAATAAACCTGGAATAGTATTGCATTGATCCTTTAGGAGGGGAATTAATTGTTTTAGGAAACTGCTGATAGCACAAAAGTGCTTTGGAATGAATGAAGGCCTAGAAGTATGAATTTTGGTGTCAGAATTAATCCTTAAGAATCACTAGGCAGTACGCTATGACTTGGTGTTTATAACTATAGAATGAGATTCCATTTTTATTCATTTTTAGGGCTTTGAATTACATGTTGTGCTCCTTACAGCCCAGAGCAGAAAGATGGTAAATTATGAAGCACTTTTGGGTGCAGTGGCATGCATCACCATGAAGGAGCTCCCTCGGAGCCAAGCTCCTTTGCTGAATGCATCTCTGTATGAATACAAATAATCATTAGGGAGACAACTACCTGCTGCTGTGCACCATGATAAAACACACTTTGCACACCCCTGTTTTTCTTTCCTGGGAATTTTGCCAGGAGGGCCAAAAGCAACTGTTTAGGTAAGCAAGTGGGTTCTGTTGTCTGCTTCTGCAAGACCCTGTGGGAAGTATTGATTCTCCAACATCTGTAACATCAGGGATGAGCATGACTCTAACAGACCAGGATAGACTGTGAGGGGCCGACTCTCCAGAGCTGCCCCAGTGGATATGGAATCAGCAAGATTAAAGAGGCAAAGCCACTTGCATTGTCAAGATGGAAGGTTTGGGGGACCCTTACCCTTTGGAGCTGTTGGGCAAAGCAAACATTAGAGAGAGGAAGGTCTGGGAGACCAGACGATATTCTGCTATTCCTACCCAGAAGCTTAGTCACTACCAGAGTTTCATATATTATCTCTAAACAAATGACCATATACATGTCATATGAACCACATTTCAGACTTACATGATCAGGTTCCTACTTGACATGTTCATCTGAATATCACATAGGAACCTCAAATTCAATGTGTCCAAAGATCATCATTCCTCTGAAATTACTTGTCCCTTGCATTTTCTTTACAAGTGAATTGTAGCACAGCCTATCTAGTCATCCTGAAAAGAATCTTATTCATTTACTCATTGATCTGAAAAATATTTATCTGATTTCATGTTCTGTACCAGACGATGTTTACTTGTTGATAATGTGGTGGTTAGAAACCTCCAATTTCAGTCCTTATGACAACACACTTTAGAAGGAGAAGATGAACTAGATGTAGGCCAGAATAACAAGAAAGAAAAATAAAAGATGCTTAAATAAGAGAACTTCAAGTGGTAAGACCTAACAGAACAATGAATAAAATATAAGATAACATGGAGTGTGTAGTCAGAAGCCTCTGGCCAGGGTGGTCATGGGACTGACATTTGAGATAATGGTGAAAAGCTGGAATGATAAATGCAAGCCTATATATATATTTGTAGGTTTATGTAAGCAGACAACACGTACGTATATGCACAAACATGCATCACAGCTATACAAGTTCACATGATAAATACACACTTATATGTGTCAATGTGTATTCACATGTATGTAGATATAAATATATAATTCTATACATTTTGTGCCTTTATACAATTATATACAAATATGTGTGCACATATATATGACATTCTTGCCTAAAATTAAATTTCAAAAGCACTACACAGAGGATTAAATAAATTATAAAATCCTTACACCATATTAAATAAACAATTTATGTAAATGGGAAATGATGACAATAAATTAGCAGTGACTTTCATTCAAAAACAAGAATAACAACAATGTAAATCCATACGCTACCAGGACAGGGCACATACCTCTGACATCAACTTCTTGGGGTACTACCGCGAGAAACTCATTTGAGCCTAGGGGTTCAGGACAGTGTTCCCAGATCCTGTCTCAAACAAAAGCAGCCAAATGAAGGCCAATATATTTATTGATAAGAATCATTTCTGAAAAACTCTAGAAGTCTCTAGGCATGTGTACCTGAGAGGGAAGTGTTTCATAGTGTTGATAAGCATTTTACAGCTGCTAGATTTCTCAATCACTGGGAATTAAAAAAAAAATCATGTAATTTTAACTGGTGTAAAAATGTAATTATTATTAATGCAATTACTGCATTATAAGCAATCTTTAGTATTCTGAAGATCTGATAGTCTGTACACTAGGAACTGTACACTGTTTTCTCATTGCAGCATCATTTATTGTGTGTCTAATCCACAGAGCGCTGGACTAAGCCTGCAAAGTACATGAACATGAAGAATATATAGGGTTCTCCCTTGAGAAACTCAGGATAGAGGAGAAAGGGAGAGAAAAAATTCACCTCATTGACTATAAGTCAAGGTAAAAATTATTCTCTTTGAGCTTTTAAGGTGGCTCCTAGAAGGGTGACATAGATTTTACATGAAGGAGACAAGAAAGGATTTCAGGGGCCACCTGGCTTTGGAGGTGGCTTTTGAAGGCTGGGGGAGATCAGGACCTGTCAAAGCAAAAGGAGGGCTCTCTGCTGGGGTGACACAGTGAGAAGTGAAGGGAATGCGCAGGGGTGTGGTGGCGCTGTCCTCACATACACTGCGATTCTCACTTAGGCACATGGTAAGAGCGTACATCTCTGCCCACTGGAAGTTTGTCATGGCTGCCTGGCTTATTTTGATCAACAAAATGTGACCATATAGGATGTGTATTACTTTCAGGCAAAAAGAGCACAAATATCACCTAAGTGCCTGACCAGCCACACTCCTCACTGAAGCATGAATCAAGATGAGATTTCTACTAACCTAGGTCACTAAGCATTTAAAATAAACAGAATCCTTCCATCCCTGGCAAACTTTAAAAAAAATATTTCTTTTCTGTGTGTTAAGCAACTGAAATATTGAATTACTCATTACTGTACTCTTTGCTAGCTCATCTGCATATAAGAAATATGAACAAGACAATCTGGCAGAAGCTTCAACTATCGCCATTCGTGGCTATAATGAGGGTGTAGAGGAGAGAGTCCTGGCATAGCTGAGTCCTTTGTTATATAATTACAGTAAAATGTGAGGAATACTTTAATCAAGATTAACATTTTCAGTGCACAACTGTCTTGAATAGATCAACAGTCAAAAGTCTTAGACTATAATAGTTAAAAAGTAAAGAATAGGCACAGAAATGCACTTGGTTGGAAAGCACACACAAATGTTAAACATTATTAGTAATTAAAGAGACTTCCATGTAAAGAATGAGATGTAATATCACTCCAGATAGAGTGGCTGTCATCAAGAAATCAACCGATAATAAATGTTGGAGGAGTGGGGAACAAGGAACACTTCTCCACTGCTGATGGGAGTGCAGACTGGAGCACCGACTAAGGAAATCAGTGTGGAGATTCCTCAAAACACTAGGACTGGAGGTCCCATTCAACCCAGCTACTCCCCTTGTGGGTATTTTCCTAGAAAAATTGAAAATGTCATGCCACAGTGATATATATGCACCCATGTTCATGTGCAGCACAGTTTGTGATAGCTAAATCTTGGAAACAATGAAAATGCTGAGGAATTAACCAAATTACCTAAGGAATGGATAAAAAAGATGTGCCATTTTTATGCAGTGGAATATTACTCAGCTATAAAAAGGGTAATCTTGAGGCTTTTATAGGCAAATGGAGGCAACTTAAGATCATCCTCATAAGTGAAATAAATCAAACTCACATTTATAAATATCATATTGTCTCCCTAGTATAAAATAATAAAAAATAAAAAACTGAAAGAGAAATAAGATCTAAAATATACAATAGATATTGTAATAATGAAACAGAAAGAAAGTGCTCAAAAAGACAGAACACCTGGGATGGGGAAAGGAAAAAAAGGAAGAAAAGAAAATATTATATATATCTTGGTAAACAGATACAAATATATGTATGTGTATCTATGCTAGATAGATAACTACACTACTAATCTCTGTTAGTTCATCAAAAAGAACAATTTATGCAGTCATTGTTTGATTGATCACTTTTGTGTCTAGATTTTATAACTTGAACAACTACTTCCAAGTTAACAATATGCACTATATTAACTAGTCTTAATTCCTTGCTTTTTTGAAATTCTGTATCATTTGTATACTTTTTTCTGTTTTGCTTTTTAAAATAAAAAAAAAAGAATCAGATGGTATTATCTGCTTTCAAATTTGACAGTGTGGTAGTGGATGCTTGTAATCCCAGCACTTACGAGGCTGAGGCAGGAGAATCACCATGAATTTGAGAGCAGCCTGGACTACATAATGAGTTCAAGGCCAGCCTAAACTGCATAGTGAGACCTTGTCTCAAAAAAAAAAAAGGCAAAAATATTTTTTAAATAATAGGGTCCTCCTATAGGTGTACTGATGAGAATGCAATTTATCAAAATTTCTGGAGGACAACATGAGGACATACATGACCTTGACTTTACTTTAACCAAGCCATCTTTTTATTTTTATTAATTAAGTTTCTTTTATTTCAAATATTCTGAAGCCAGCTCAACATGGTGCATCTAAATCAGGGTGTTTATTGAAAAGATATTGGTTAGTCCAAGGAATACAAGAGGTAGTGCAAAAGCTAGCCTTTGGGAAGAGTGGATACCAGGGCAGCCCAGCTACTATAGCTTAGGTCTCAAATGTTCCCTCAAGTCTTGTGTCCACAGGGGGAGCTTTTAGAAGGTGACCGGATCATGAAGGCACTGTATTTACTCAACGGTGGATTAGCCTATTAAATTCATAACCAGCTATGCTGTGCAGAGCTAGGGCTTGACAGGAAGAGGAAAGTCACTAGGAGTGTGTCCTGGAAGGGTACATTCTTGTCCCAGGCTCTTCCTTGTGTCTCAGCCATGGGAAAGTTGATTACTACATCAGCAATATTCCCAACAGAGTGATCTTTCCTCCAGAATGTTGCCAGTACTGTGTGTTCACTAGAAATAACACTGACCCCCACCCCAGGTTAGAATTACACATTCATACTATAAACAGTTTAGGGCTGGTATACAATGTGATGTGAGTTAGCTATGGCCTGAAAGGCTGGATTCCACAGCTTAGTTTTTAGGGACACCAGTGGGTGGAACAGGTAATTTCCAATGATGCTGGGAAGGTAATTTCCAATGATGCTGGGAAGGCAATTTGATCTGTATGCTAAGAAAGTATTGGAAATAGGAACAAAGATTCATGGATGAGATGTTCAATACAAGTATCATTTTAGCAGCAGAAAAAGAGAAATTTGAATGTCCATTGGGAAGGCAATATTTACAATAATTATCATAAACTACAGTTTAGCAGTTTAAATTGTATTGCTGAAGAATTCAGTGATGTGGGAAAATGCAAATAATATAGAATCAGGTGAAATTATTTTTATGACAGTTTTAAAATGTCACCAAAAACATTAAAATATTGAGACCTATACTCCCAAAATGGTTATACAGATTTAATGTGATCCCAATCAAATACCATTGACATACCTCACAGATCTAGAGAAACACTCCTAAAATTCATACAGAAGCAGAAGAAACCTAGAATAGCAAAGGCAATTCTGGGCAATAAAGGCAAGGCAGGAGGTATCTTAATTCCTAACTTGAAACTATACTACAAAACCACACTGATAAAATCAGTATGGAACTGGCAAAGAAATAGACCTGAGGATCAATGGAACAGATTAGAAGATGTAAGCACAACTACAAAGACACTCAGCCACCTGATATTTGACAAAGGAGCTAAATATGTCCACTGGAAGGATAGCCTCTTTAATAAATGGTGTTGGAAAAATTGTCTCTCCACATACTGAAGAATGAAACTAGATCTATGCCTATCACCATGCACAAAACTAAAGTCTAAATGAATCAAAGACCTAAATATTAAAACAGAAACACTAAATCTACTGGAAGATAAGGTAGGTAGAAGTCTTGGAGACATAGGGGTAGGCAGAGAATTCATGAACAAAACGCAAACTGCATGGGAAACACTTCAAAGAATCAACAACTGGGATCTCATATTATTGAAAAGTTTCTGCACTTCAAAAGAAATAACCAACAGAGTGAAAAGAAAACCCACAGACTGGGAAAGAATTTTAGCCAGCAACCCCTCAGACAAAGGACTTATATCCAGAACATATAGAAAATTGAAAAACATCAAGACCCCCAAATTCAAAGACCCTCTCCAAAAATGGGCATCTGAGATGAACACAGTTCTCAGAGGAAGATATACAAACGGCGAATAAATACATAAAGAAATGTTCACCATCATTGGTCATTCGAGAAATGTAAATTAAAACAACACTGAGATTTCACTTCACTCTGGAAAGAATAGCTACCATCAAGAAATCAAATGATAACAAATGTTGGTGAGACTACGAGGAAAAAGAAATACTTCTCCACTGTTGGTGGGAGTATAGACTGGTCCAACCACTATGGAAATCCACATGGAGAATTCTCAGAAGACTAGGACTGGAAGTTCCATTCAACCCAGCTATTCCCCTCCTGGGTATTTTCCCAGAAGAACTGAAAAGGTCATGTCACAGTGATATATGTGCCCCCATGTTCATAGCAGCACAATTTGTACTAGCTAAATCTTGTAAACAACCAAGATGCCCATCAACCGCAGAGTGGATGAAAAAGATGTAATATTTTTATGCTATAAAAAGGAGGATCTTGAAGCCTTCATAGGTAAATGGAGACAACTTGAGACTATCCTCACTAGTGACATAAATAAGAATCATATTTATAAATATTACATTGCATTTCTAGTGTAAAAATTAATAAGAACTATAAGAGTAATAAAACCCAAAATGCGTAATTGCTATTGTAAAAAAGAGAGAAAAAAAAGTGCTCTAAAGGATACAACTGCATGTATGTTTGAGTGTGTAAAATAGATGACCATATTGCTGAATCTTTATTGGATCATTGAGCAGAACTGTTTGCAGTCTCACTGTTTGAATGTCTACTCTGTACCCTTTAATTTTGTAACTTGAACAACTAACTACATTCAAGATGACAATATGTAATTTATCAACTAGTGATTTCTTTCTGTTTTTTCTCTCTTTTTTGTTTTTTTCTTTTAGAATTCTGTATTGTTGCTAACCTTTTCTCTGTTTTGCTTTTTTTTCTCTTTAAATAAAATTTTTTTAAAAAATGAAAAAAAATATTGAGGCCTTAGGTGGGTAGTAGTGAAAATTATGAAGATTTGTACTTTAATTCTTTTATGGGTTTCTGAAAATTCTCTGCAATGTAAATTTTATAATCAGAAATTTGGAGTATTTTGAAGATGTACTTGTAGATGAAGTATTTTTTTAATAGAGATTGAGTTAGTCATTCTGCATTGCATTTTGGTTCTGGCACTTGTTAGCTAAGAGATCCTGGTCACATGGGTTGACTTCTTTCAGCCTAAGTTTTTGTGTCTGAAAAAGAGAGAAAATAATACAGCCTGCAGCCTAGTGAGCATTAAGTGCACGTAAAATGCCTAGCGTGCTCACTGTTGCTCCTCTGTCTAGCATCTAATGAAAGGTAAATTTTGTTGTGACATTTTGTTGTAACAACTGAGGAGCATGGATCGGGGATAAGTAATCCTGACTAGGATAAGGAGATGATATGATTTTTTTTAAGCACTGTTTTCTTTTACTCCTAGATAGTTCTTGAAATAGGGTACTAATATGGATTAGAGTTTCTAAAAGAAAGTTGAAGTACACTAATACAAACCTTGCCCTAATGTATGGAATTTTCTTCATCTTAAAAATGTACCAGGCACCTTCTGAACTATGCTCACACAGGAAGATGCAAGCGCACGTGGGTCTGAGCAGTGCAGTAGAAAGTATGATTCTACCAGATTGGGCCTTGGAACTGCAGGGCTAGGCTGGCATTAGTACATGGAAGATGAACATACAGATAGGGGGGAGGCCACAGACTGTGTCCCATCCTTAGCCCTGTTTGTGCCTTCATTGTCCCTTCTTGCCTCCTCCTCCTCCTCATCTTCATTTGGAAATGTAAATATGGTTTGTAGTCTAAAGCTCTTTCAGAAAGAACTTTTAAACAAGCAAATAATTCACATTCATTTTCTGCACAAGTCTTACTACTTCATTAAAATTCTCTGGCCCTCAAGATACTTCACATTATTTGTGGATGATAGAAAAGGCAGAGACATAGTAATAATTTAGAGGCTCAAAGCATAGAAGAAAGTAAGAGTTTCCACCCTTCAGCATTTATGTGCATAATTTCTCATATAGGAGAAACCCAAGATATGAATAAGAGTGAAATAAAGGAAAGACAGCAGGAAACAAGAAAGGTATTTTGGGGATGCATAAGGCGAACAGGAGTGGGAAGGGAGGGTGGGATCAAAGGGACCAAAACTGATTAAGATAATATTTGGTATTGCAAATATACAGTAAAAAAAGTGCTCTGTGTGTGTGTGTGTGTTGTGTGTGTGTGTGTACGCACGCACGTGCATGTATGTGTATTTGTCTTAAGTTTCTATTTCCACCTCACTTACTTTTTGCATTTCCACCTAATATGTGATTAGGATATCTAAATTCACTAGATTATTCTATACACCCTTGGGAGAGAGTGCTACCGTCTGGTCTCCAGACTCTTTCCTATTCTAAGCCTCTGCAAGTCGTAACTGGGATAGTACACTTACAAATATATTATCTTGCCTAAAGTTTTGTTTTGCAGATGTGGCAGGAGATGCAGAAGCCAAGTAATTTGCTTAGGCCCATGAAGGTGAACCTGTTAGAGCTTTCAATGAGACAAACAACCCACTGCTACATGCGTGCCACAGGCCTGCCAACACTGGCTTATAGTTAGAATTAAAAAGAGGTCAGCTGTCAAAATGTCACACTGCCCGCCCCTTCAAACTCCACCCCCTGTCAAACGGAATAAAGGCTCGGGGCTTCTTTGTCTGCCCCAAGGGGAACTTGCACTGTATTGCAGCCCTCGCATGCCAGCAATAAAGGACTTTTTCTTTTTCTTTCTTTTTTAAAAAATTTTATTTAAAGAGAAAAAAAAAGCAAAACAGGAAAAATGGTAGCAACAATACAGAATTTAAAAAAACACTAAGATATCACTAGTTGATAAATTACACATGTCATCTTAGAAGTAGTTGTTCAAGCTACAAAATTAAAGCATACAAAGTGGACATTCAAACAGTGAGACTGCAAACAGTTCTGCTCAATGATCCAACAAAAACTTAGTAATGTGGTTATTAATCCTACACACTTAAACATACATGCAGTTATATCCTTTAGAGCACTTTCTTTTCCTCTCTTTTTTACAATAGCAATTACACATTTTGGATTTTATTATTCCTACAGTTTTAATTACTTTTTACACTAGAGACACAATGTGATATTTATAAATATGATTCTTATTTATTTCACTTATGAGGATAGTCTCAAGTTGCCTCTATTTACCTATTAAGGCCTCAAGATCCTCCTTTTTATAGCTGAGTAATATTCCATTGAATAAAAATACCACAACTTTTTCATCCACTCTGCAGTTGATGGGCATTTTGATTGTTTACAAGATTTAGCTATTACAAATTGTGCTGCTATGAACATGGGTGCACATATATCACTGTGACATGACCTTTTCAGTTCTTCTGGGAAAATACCCAGGAGGGGAATAGCTGGGTTGAATGGAACTTCCAATCCTAGTCTTCTGAGAAATCTCCATAGTGATTTCCACAGTGGCTGCACCAGTCTACACTCCCACCAACAATGGAGCAGTGTTCCTTTTCCCCCACAGCCTCTCCAACACTTGTTATCAAAGAAGTATTCAGGTATTTAATTCCTCAGCTCCTGTTCCTTTCATCACTGTCATTGTCTTAATGTACAAGGCAGCTGAGCTAATGCTAGTTAGCTGTCTAATTTGCATCTCCTTGGTCTCTGGAAACCTAGAGCCCAAGTGCACTGTGAGTTAGAACAGATGCAGTTTACCTCATTACACCTGCCTCTCCACCTTATCTGGAAGTCAGTCATTCTCAGCCTGAGCTGCATGTTACGGTCATCAGGGAGTTTTGTTTTTGTTCTTAAAATACCAACACCAAGCCTCATTTTAGACCTATTAGCTAATCCCAGGCATTGATATTTTAAAAAATCTCCCCAGGTGATTCTGATGTGAAGCCATCATTTAGAAACAAGGCTGTTTAGTTCTGCTTTGTTTTGCTTTAATCCAATTTCTTCCATGTCTGCTTCTATTTTCTCCTTCTTTCTTCCTTATTGCCCTTCCCTTTTTTGCTTCTCTCTTCATTGGCAAAAATGTGGAATTAAAGTTTATGGTTAAGTATTAGTTACGTGTTTGTTGTATATACTGACTTTTGCTTGCTGCTTGGTCTTAATTTTTATATCAGGTTATTTGATGACTGGTTCTCTGCTTCAGCCTATCTCTTTTTCACCCTCCACTAAACTTAATTTGTTTTTGTTCCATGTAGTCTTCAATTAACTTCCTATGTGAAATAGAGCTGTGGGGTGCGGGAAATGACACATTCTGTTTAGAGTTTTGAAAGAGGCATTGTTTAGTGAGTTTAAAATAAAATATGTTTGACACTGTTGACTGCCTCTTATTTTCTAACCGCATGGCCCTGGATGTTCTGGTCTCTGAGTACTTCATGACTGGTCTCTCCTGGTTTGTATTTCTCCTCTAGTTCTAAAATCCAGTTCTTCCTCTCACTTCACAGACTTAGCTGATGATCTGGCTCTCTCTCCTGCCTTCTTCCCTCTCTTGCTTTCTCCCTCCTTCTTGCCATATCTCCCCTTCCTCACTCTCCCTCCAACTTTAGAGGTATTGATTTAAAAATCTTCATCTTTTCTCCTTTACTTCTTCAAAGTCACTATGAACACATATTTCTTCTCTTTCTGTTCTCCTCTAAGCCTTTTTCTCCAGTTTGTAATGAAAGTTATGCATTTGTTTAAGTGATAAATAAGTATTACTGACCAGGTACATTGACAAGTTGAGAAAAGCGATTGTGTGAGGTCATACTATTGTGAACAATTACTCACTCTTTTGCCTTGAGACGCCTCTGCAACCTGCTCATCGCTGTATGATTTATAGTCAGTGTCTTCTGCATGGAGAATAATATTTCCCTGATTCATGGACCTGCGGCTTGGTTGGCTTTATAAAACATTTTGGCCAAAGGAGTATGAAATACAATGTAAACCATCAGTGAGCAAAAGCTTTACAAAGAAGTAGAAGCTCAGTCATTACTTTGATCTCTTTTCCTTCTTCCCTGAGAGCATCATTCCCAGAAAGAACTCACCCCTCAGCCTGGGCTCTGGAGCTAGAGGACACATGCAACAGGGCTCAGCCTGGAGCAGAGCCGCAGCCGACGTGAGAAAGAGCTGAGGGCTGAAAGCAGCTAACCGCTAATGTGATGGTGATGACCGGAAAGCCATCCTGGTCATTCAGATCTCCAAGTTCAGTAGAGGGTCTTTAGTTCTCAAGAATTTATCTCTTTGGACGTTTCCAAGTTCCTTTTTCCATTGGCGGCATCTACATTCAACCTGAATTCAGTTCATTTTGTAGATTGACAACCTTACTGTTAGTTCTTTTTCACTGTTATCCTCTCAACAAAGAGTCGCCATATAATACCTTCTAAGTGGGTTCCCTGCCCTCAGACCACTTGTTTACACCAATTTTTCCTACAAATCATAGTTGCATTATATATTAGTGATAAATCCATATCATGAGTGCTTAAAACCGCAAATTGATTTAAACAATGGTTTTTCTTTTTTTTCTCTTTTTTTTTTAACCAGGAATTGAACTCACAACCTCACACTTGCAAAGCAGGTGCTTATGCTGCTGAGCTAAATTCCCAGCCTGCAGAGATTTTTCTGATTCATGTCATTGAGAATGTTGACTTGAGGCAAGGCATGTTCTGATGTTTGAACAATGCTACAAACTTGATTTCTGTTCAGTTTTTCTGACTCTCTCTTTCATATATATACTGTATGCATATGCTGTATATATGCATATATGTATATGTACATAAAAATTTACCTGTTGAAAGTACATAATTCAATGGTTTTTAGCTTAGCATGTTGTAAATTCATAATAATGCAACTGTTATCACAATCAACATTAAAATATTTTTCAGCACTTCAAACAGAAAGCCTGCACCCTTTAACTGTTATCTTCTCATTATTTCCTTCTTCCATCACCCGTACCCTTAAACAACCACTAATCTATCCTTGTATATCTAAATTTGTCTATTTTGGACATTTCATACAAATAGAATCATGTAACATATGGTCTTTTATGACTGACTTTGTCTTCGTTACTCTCTCATTATTAGGCTGAAATATCTGGCACCCACAAGTTAAAGGAGGAAAGATTTACGTCGGCCCACAGTTTGTAGAGATTTCAGTCCATAGTCAGCTGGCTTTAAGCAGTGTGGTGTGGTCAAGGGACATGGCAGAGAAGAAACAGTCCATGGCAGGGTAGGCAGGAAGCATCAAACCTACCTTCCTTTACCTTTATCCAGGCTGCAAACATATTTTTTGGTGCCGATCATATGTAGTTGCCATTATGCACACCTAGGGCTATGCCAAGCAAGTCAGTGGGATAATCCAGTTATTATACAACCTCAATCCAGTATCACACACCCTAGATCCAATTACATCCAAAAGCAAAGCACTACCTATAAGTGCACGGTGCTTTGGGGGGCATCTAGATATAAGCCATAACAAGTTTCTTTCCCTTAGTATTATATTTTTAAGATTCATTTCTCTTACAGTATGGATAGATACTTCATTGATTTTTATGGCTAAGTACCATTTCATTGCATGTATATGCCTCATTTCATCTATTTATTAGTTGATTGATACATCTTTTGACTATTATGAATAATGCTATAAATCCTCATAAGTTTTTTTTTATTATTTTATTGAAAAATATAAACCCAAAATATAATTTTATCTTTGACCTTTTGAGGAAATGCCATACTGATTCCACTATTTTACATTCTGACCTTCAGGGTATGAATGTTTTTGGTTTCTCCACATCTTTGCCAACAATGGTTGTTGTCTACTATTTTCATTATAGCTATCCAAATGGCTGTGAAGTGATATCTCACTGTGGTTTATATTTTCATGTCCCTAATGGCTGATGATCTGAGAACTTTTCATGTATTTACTGACCATTTATACCTCTATTTGGAATAAAGATATTCAGATAGTTTATGTATTTCTTAGTTATTTGTCATTTTATTATTTTATATTCTGGATTCATACATTCTGGATATGAATACCTTCTCAGATACTTTCTGTGCTAGAGTATTTTTTCCATTCTGTAGGTTCCCTTTTTTATTTTCTGATAGTGTCTTTTGGAGCACAAACATTTTAATTTTGATGAGTTTAGTTTATCTCTTTTGTTCTGTCACTTGTGTTTTATTGTTTTGCCTTTTTCAGTGTTGGAGATTGAGATCATACATAAGAATCTGCTTATGTCATAAAACTTACTATGTGTTTTGTTCTCAGAGTTTTGCATTTTAGCTCTCACCTTAAGGTCTTTGTTAATTTTTGTACAGTATCAGAAGTATGAACCCAACCTCCTGTTTTTCAATTTGGCCATCCAATTCTTCTAATGTATTTGCTGGAAGACTATTCTTTATGCATTGTGTGGTCTTGCCATAGCACTGAAGGTGTTGATCAGTTTGGAAGTCTAAACTTCTGAATTAGGTAATAGTGATGATTGCACAACTTTGTGAATATACCACACCTCCTTTTTGAGTGGCAGATTTATGATATGTGAATTGTATTTCAATAAAAAACCTATTCATTCTTTTAGCTTTATTGATTTTCCTGAGCAATCATCCCTGTTAAATGTGTCTTCTTCCTTTGAATACTTATCTTTTAGGAATAATTCTTTTACAGCCATTTTTACAGCTTCATCATGCAGTTATGTGTGTCATTTGCAAAATTTTAAAGGAAGCGTATGTTGAGAAGGCTATTACCTCTGGAGAGTGTTTGATTATCCACAAATAAATTGTATAGAGAGAAATGGAGTACAGAATTTTTATGGTCTGATCAGTAATTCTGGCTTTACTTATTGGAAATTCTATCTCATCAGGGTTCCAGAGTCAGTCAAACCCAGTTTAAAATTCCTAAACTCACAAGAGTAGGAGTATAAACCCAGAATACCATTCTGTTAATTTAGAATAAGAACAGTTGTCTTCTGGACTCCTCAGCTCAGTTCATGGTCTTCCTTTGGGTATTTATCAAGAAAAATAGCAAAGAGAGAATTTGCTTAGAAGGAGAATATCTACTTGGTCAGGATAATGCTGTGATTCAAACCTTGATACAAAGCTATTCTAGCCCAATCAGCTGCACAGCAGGGCTAAGGCCGACATCAGAGCTCAACAGCGCTTATCTCTGTGGCTTCTATTTATCCAGGAATCACTTTATGCTTACCCATTTCGCTTCAGATCCAGGAAGTATTCTGTCTTCATGCAGGCTTTGTGAAAATGTCTGAGCATTCCTTATGCATTGATTTTATAATCTGAATCCTAGAAAGCAGCATTTCAGTGCCTCAGCCAATGACTGATTTTTCTCCATGAGGGTGTAAGGTCTGCAAAATAAAAGTTGACTAACTGATCTTTGTATTTCTTACAGTACTTGCATAGATTTGCATGTTATAAACATGCATAAAATGAGCTGACTCTTGAGATAGTTTTATTATCTTCACAACACATGTATTATATGTTATTTACTTACATCTAATCTGACAATGAATATAATCATTATGTACTACACTCATGTGCTAATTTAAAAATACATTTATTGATAATTTTCTTTTCCTTCATGGTGTTGTGCATGACAATAAAAGAAATGCAAAAGCCTGTCACTGGCAACTAATATTTATTTCCTAAGTTGTATAGTCACTCTATCTCTATGTTGAGCAGACTTATTCTGAGGAATGCACATATTGTTTTATGTAAAGTCACTCAAAGAATCATGATCCAGAAATAGTTATCACAAGTGCATGACCTTCTATTTGAGTGGTTCTCAAAATTTAAGTAGTCAGAGTCCTTGTAGGGCTAGATCAAACATAGTTAGGCCTCACACCAGAGCTTCTGAGTCAGCAGGTCAGGAGTAGAGATTGAGAATTTATGTATTTCTAACAGCCTTGTCCTTAGGTAACACTAATGGAGCTGGTCATGGACTACCTCTGTTTGGAGAGCCACCACTCTTGGGGTGCACCACTAAGAAGTCTGTCTTAGTCTTCCTTGCTTGAATTAGACCACACAGTGTGATCTGTGGGTCCCCAGTACTGGAAGAACCTAACAGCTTTTAAAAAGTCAAGGAGTTCAGGCCCCACCTGTGTCCTCAGGGCCAGAATCTGGATTGTAGCAAGATCTATCAGGTAATTTGTATGTAGTCATTAGAACTAGAGAATCACTGACAGATCACTAAGAGAAGTCATGGGTAGGCCAGGCCATGTGAAGTGAAATGTGATCTAAATGTTTGTTAATTCACCAAACAGAATAGTTTGTGCTGTCATTGTTTGATTGTTCATTTTTTATGCTTTGATTTTGTAACTTAAACAACTACTTTTAAGACAACAATGTGTAATATATCAACTAGTGATGATTTCATAATGGTTTTTTTTGAAATTCTATATTTTTTCTACCCTTTTTCTATTTTGCTTTTTTCAAAAATTTTTTTAAAAAATTACTGGGACCTGGACGTGTGCTAGAATGTGCATCTGTGGACTAAGCCAAGAGAAAACAGGGTGACTAATTGGTTGGGTCCCGACAGAACACAGATGTGACCACTCAAAGAAGAAATCAAAGTGATTTTAATAAGGACACTATTTGCAAAGGCACGAGCAGGATCAAGATGTACTGTGATAGACGGGGACACAGTTAGGTGTTAATAATAGCAGAAAGCTGTTAATACACAAAGGTGTCCACACTTTTAAGTGAAATAAATCAGACACATATCCAAATATCACATTGTTTCTCTGCTGTGAGACATTGAAAGGGTACATAAGGTCCAAATTCTATAATTGATACCGGGAAATAGAAAAAAAAATCAAATGAAAAGAAGAACAAAGGATGGTGGAGGGGAAAAGGAGAGAAGGTAAAAGAAAAAAGAGAATAGAAGGAAGGAAATGGAAACAAAGCCTTTGTAAATGAGGAGAAGGGCTTGCAGGAAGGAGAGGGGTTGGGGGAAAGAGAAGTAACGAGCTACATCACATTTAGGTACAAACTCCTCTGATGAAAGTGATCATTGTGCATCTCTAAAGGGCACCAATAACATTATTCACAAAAGAGACAAGTGGGGAGAGCTGTAGGAGAATGGGGAACAGAAAAAAATACACGTTTACCTTTGCATCCTTTAGGGTCCTCATGTGCCCTCTACTGGCCATACCCATCTAGAAAGTTGAAGACAGAAAGCTTAGCTGAGTCTCTCTCTAGTCAGTCAGTGCCGGGAGTGTGCAGAAAGGGGCAGAGCTTTCTTTAGAAAGTCATTTATTGTTCATGTACTGGTAAGAAAATTTCAGGTTGAAGGTTATGACCCATTGTTTTCTCTGCAGATGAAACTACATGGGGAGAATAACGCTGACATAGAAAATCTAAATATTCTCCTTCCTCTTGCACCCCAAGCGCACTCTAATGATTGCTACTAAAGGAAAAAGTACATAAGACAGTGACAAATGAAAAATTAGACAGTGGATTGTGGTTCAGCAGGCCACTCTTGGTGACAAAGATTGTCCGTAGAGGTCACATGTAAAATGTGGCATGAAGAGGTAAATAGGTAACTGGTCATTACTGTGACTACTGTAACTGTGCAAAGGTAGAGAGATGAGCATGATGGTAAAGGTTCAAACCAGAACTTTCATGGGAACAAGAGGATACATGGCAATTATTCGTAAGAATTAATTTAAAATGTCTTAGTGTAGATTTTCTTGAAAGCTAGCATTCTATTACTTCCCACTGGCTAGAGATTCCCTCACTTTAATAAAAGCATATGATTTACCTAAGATCTTGATAAAATTACATTTTTCATTTAATAAGACTGGTTTGGGGCCAGAGATTTTGCAGCTTTAATAAGTTTTAAGGTGATGCTAGTGTCTCCGGCCTTAGGAACACACTTTGACTTGGAAAGTTAAGAGCAACCTGGATTCCAACGAAGTTGAAAGTTGTCTACTTTTGATCTTTGGAAAACTGGTGATAAATTTAGGAAAGATCCAAGGGATGAGGAGAGAACAGTTCATAGAAACAATAAAATAAATTTCTTGTAGTTCATAACTCATGTTCCTTTTTCCTCCCACTAGAAAAAGGTATAAAATTTGTTTAATTTTTACCTTCCCATATTTTACTTCCTAGCATTCTCATTTGACCCAGTTACTATTTGACCTGTTTGTGATTTATCTTCCTCATCCCAAAGTTATATTTAACCTATCAACAATCCTTTAAATCTTTTAATAAACCTTCTACCATATCATTACAGATATTGAATTAGAAATTCCAATATATTCTGTTCTATATCTTTTTAGAACTGGCATCTTATGTACATAGGTCTAATTTTAGGTAGATAAAGAGATAAATTTGATTATGATATGTGATGATAAAGTATACTTGGCCAGGAGGAATTGAGATAGTCTACAAAATTCCATCATTTTCTGTTCTAAAGGACAGAAATTTTTATCATTTCCTGAACTAACTCCTTGAACAATTTGTAGATCCATTGGCAGTTACTCAATCAAAACTCACTGAATACCTATTATATAATTTGCATTACTATAGATATTGTGAGAAAAGACAGGGACCCTGGATATAGAAGATGATAATTAAGAGGAAGGACAAAATCAATGTGTAAAAAATAACAAATTATAAGCAGTCAAGGTGGAGTCTGCCCTCTCATATTGGCCCCATATACATATACCGTGTACAAAAAGCACATTTCGGCATCTGTCTACAATTTCAGAAATAAACCATTCACCCTTCAAAACATCCCATGTGTTTTCTGCTAGTGGTCTTACCACTTCTGTTCCTCCTTTGGATATGAATTATCACTCCAATCCCAACCTTGAATTAATCTTTAACCATTTTGGTTCTCTATCCACTTATATTGCCTCAGGCTACCTTGACTACTGCCCATCCCTGAACATCAGCCCATGTTGGGGTAAGGAATTTCACATGGTTGACATATGGTCCATGGGAACACCATATAGAATATTTGCATTGTGCCCTAAATAAAAAGTTAGAGTGAGCCAAGTTGGGGAAACATTAATGATGGTGGTAAGTGTGGTACCCATCTGGTAAGAAATATGGTATGAAAATATTCAACAATATCAGATATCTACCAGGGAATACCTGGAAATAAGGTTAGAAAGCCATTTACAAAGGGCTATATGTGTCCTCCTTCAATAGAATGGTACTAATAGCCTTTGCATATGTTTTAAGGGTATCAGTGAAGGTCAATTTGCAGTGAAGCCCTAGACAGGGAGAACCCAGAATCTTACTGGTTCCAAATTCTCTTAAAAGCACAGGTAACCCTTTATGGTCTGAGGAGTCTTATGAATGAGAAGAGTCCTAATTATTTCCAAGATTAAAATTTCCCCTGAGTATTCTATTAGATACATTGGAATAGATAAGCAGACATGGAAAAAAGGTAGATTAAATATCTTGTAATTATTTTACTGAAATATTATAATTTTGGTCAGAGAACCATCAGCGTCTTTTTTTTAATCTTTCTTTATTTTCTCAAAACTCCATTGAGACCACCACCACTGTCAGTGAAAGTCATTCGTAGTCTACAAGAGTCAAATTTGAATGCATACCACTAAAATGTGGTGTTGTGTGATACACCCAAGGAAAATAACCTAGAATAGTGGAATCACATGGAAACCAAAAAACCACAGAGCAACCTGTACAGTGACCCATGGAGAGCTGACTCACGTACTGATGCGCTGCACCCATCAGCGAGACTGAAGAGGACTCCCAGGGCGATCCTATACATAGCTCATTAGAAGCCACATCTGCTATTTCTAATCAAGATGTGACTGTGTGCTGGCTTGGTCAGCTGTCTCATAATTTTAAGTGCCCTTTGTCCTTTCTCAATATAAATAGCAAGGAAAGGCCTTTTGGCTTCATGTTGGAACACTATCAAAATCCAACAGGTGTCAGCCTTTGCTGAACTTTGGAGACCTTTCCCATCCCAGAAGGAGACTGCCTGCTTTTTCCCAAAGGGAGAGCACACAATCCGATACCACAGGACGACAGCTGGCCGTCTCTTACAATACATGCCACCAGTGGGGAGAGCTCAGAGGCAGCAGCTGAGAATATGTGGCCCCAGCCACTTCTCATAAAGCACCCATGGGGTGAGGGAGATAAATTAAATGAATGAATGAATCAATGAATGAATAAATACATAATAGGTGATGATAGATGATAGATGATAGATAGGTAGATAGATAGATAGATAGATAGATAGATAGAGATGCAAAGAGAACTTTTGGGAATTGTGTGTTTCTTATAAAAACAATTAGCACAAATGTGATAGATTTGGGAAGTTCCAGGCTTCTGTCAAGAATATTTAGATACTTAGGGGTGAAGTTAATGTATTTTTATCATAGTAAATAAAAATTAAATCAAACTGATTAAAAATTTTCTCATAGAGACGACTTGAAATGATGATGACACATAGCCCTTTTTATTGATTTATTTTTGTTGTTGTTGTTATGAAGCCCAAATTAGGTTTGCCAGACTGTGCTAACAAAAAAGTAGAACATCTCAGTGAATTTTAACGCCAGGTAAATAATGATTTTTAATAAATACATCTTATGCAGTATGGGACACATGTACTAAAACTTTCTTTTTTTGTTATCTGAAATGCACATTTAAATGGATTTGATATGTTTTTATGATTATGTTTCCAAACCTACCAAGCTGCATTGCTTTCTGATTCTGATTTATTCTCCTCTTAAGACTAATAGTGATAGTTCCCTGACAAATAACCCTTGATTTCAAGTTTTTAAGATAAATGGTAGACTTCCACCACAGGATCGCAATTGCATAACTGAATTTAACTCTGTATACTGCTTCTCACTTCTTCCAGCTTATTCCAGTTTTAATGAGGTTTAAAGAACTTGTCTTTTGTTTTAGACCAACTTTTAACTAACTGTTTTGACACAAAAAGTGTAACAAGTATGTTCAATGGTATTTGATTTAATTTTACTGTATCTCTTCGAGGCAGAGCCAGGCATGATCTGGAAGAAAAGTGAAGGAGGAGGTTTTCTATCAAGAGTGGTTGCTTATCCCGTTACCCATGGACTGTGATTATGCAAAAAAGTACAGAAAATATCACTGTGGCCTGCCTGGATTCACACGAGCTGAGAAGCATCCGCCTAGCATTCGCTGTGTCCCGTGTCCTGGGCTAGAGAGCGAGGATGTAGAAATGGACACATCATTGTCACAAAGTGCTCTCTGGCAGCAAATACATAAAGGAGGGAAAATTAACCACCTCTGCATAGAAATGATAAAAACAAAACACTTACTTTTGGAGAAATGTAATAGGGACCAGAAGTTTTGGGATCATCTAAGTGGTAGCCCATATTACTGTGAGATTTTCCTAGAATTTCCAGTAATCCAGGTGCATTTTGGAGATAACTTGTTTTATTCTGTAAGAAACATTACTGTATTTTCTTCGTGTTAATAGCATTTATTGATAAATTTTAGAAAAAAGGTTAATGTAAGGTATATAAAGCATGGAATTCATACATGGCATTAGAAGTTTATGAATATTCTGAAAGTATACTTAAAATATATAGTTATTTCTAGAGTGAGATTTTCCAAATAAGAAGGGCTATAGTTGTTTTGTTTTGTTTTGTTTTGTTTTGTTTTGTTTTGTTTTGTTTTAAGGCAGGGTCTTACTATGTAGTGCAGCCAGGCCTTGAATTCACTCTGTGCCTCAGATCGTCCTCAAACTCATGACACTTCTCCTGATTCAGCCTCCTGAGTACTGGGATTACAGGCCTACGTTACCATGCCAGGGCCTACAGTTATTTTTAATTCAACAAAAATCAGAATGATCATCTAAAATGACATTACTCATCATAATCAGTAAATATATAATGAAAAGCAACTTCCTGTAGATTATTACAAGTATTGGAGAACAAGATAGAAAAGGCCAGTATAAAGATAATCTCAAGATTTGGAGGAGTAAAGAGGGAACACATGTGATCATAATGAGGTATTGATTATAGAACCGAGCTACTTAAGGGACATGGAAATACTGTGCTCCACTAAGACTAATCTCCCACTCAACAGTGAGGATCTAAAGGGGAAAAAAGTGCTCAAAAGGAAAGAACAACTGGGATAGGGGAAAGAAAAAAAGAAAGAAGAGAAAAGATTGTGTGTGTGTGTGTGTGTGTGTGTGTGTGTGTGTGTGTGGCTAATATGCTACTCATCTCTGTGAGCTCATCAAGAGAACAGTTTGTGATTTCATTGTTTGATTATTTTTATGTCTAAAATCTTGTAATCTGAATAACTACTTTGAATATTACTAGTATTAATTTCCTATTATTTTGTTTTCAAATGGTCTATCATCATTTTTATTCTTTTTTTTTATTTTGCTTTAAAAGAAAAAAGATCTTCAGGAAGATTTTATAACTGCTTTAATATTTCCTGTGTATATATTGTTCCTACTTATATATATACTGATTCTTAAAACCAAGTTTTCTTAAAATATAACAAAATTCAGGACAGTCCCCCAACTATACTCAAATAGACCCTTTCTTCAATTTTCAATTCTTTTAAACTTTCTTCATAATCTGCTCCTAAGAGAATATTTGACAGACTGTCATTACAATAACCCTATGAGCTACGCTTTTTAAAATGTTTATATTACACATGAAGATATTGGGACTCAACAAAATTGGGTACCTACCTATGGATGGAAAGCTAAACAAGACATTCTGTGTGTTGTTTATCAAAGAGAATGGAAGCAGGGCACCGTGCCAGGAAGTGAAGGGGTCCAGACTGAGCAGTCTAACTTGAGAAATATTGTGTTACATTTTATGACTCCACTTATTTCCTCTCTGGACTAAGAGGTCTTCTACAAGCTCACCGTATTCTTATGATACACTCACTGGGAACTGGCCACTGTTGGCATTTTGATTTTATATAGAAGTATGTCACTTAGTGCAGATGTTATAATTCAACACAATCTAAATTTTCACACAATACAAAATGAGCCGGATGATGGTGTTTTCTATGCTTCGTGCATTTGACAAGATAATCACGCTCTGAATCCCAGTGAATCAAAGAGGATATTATTTTATTCTGGTTGAACAGTGTAGCTTAGAGTAAAACAAAATTAGCAAATAAATTTAAAACCAAGTATTTACTCAATAGATTTTCAAAGCTGTTAAAAATTCCGGTTCAGTGGTAGATGGCCATGGCAGAGACTTCTCACACACATCAAATTTTCATATGCTTCCCTACATTTCCCTGTTTCCTTTGATGTCAAATTTTGGCCATCTGCCCGGTACTAGTAAAAGTCATGCATTGCTTCTAAATTAAGGTATTTAAGAATCATAGTGCCACCTCCATTTCTTTCATCATCAGTGCTGGTTGGTAACTTTGGAGGACTAGAGTTTCACTGGCACAGTTATGAGATGCAGAAGTGACATTCACAAGGGGCTTCCCATGAATGATAGGCAGGCATTCGGTGTGTTCAGCCTCTGAGATTTGAAGGGTTCATCTATTGTGGCTACTCTTAAAATGAAGACTGGTAGTCTCATCATCTTCTGGAAGCTTTTTAGAAATGCAGAATCTCTTACTCTTTCCAGAAATACTAACCAGAATCCACATTTAACCAAAGGTTCTGGGTGATTTATATGTATATTAATTTTAGAAGCTCTGATATAAACTGTGCAATATTAGTAATTCCCGTAACTTGGAATTATATTAATAGTATGCAGAGAATTCCAAGCCTGATTCAGTATGAAAGATAGTAGGTTAGGTTTTTTTAAAAAGCAGAGCTCTAAGACCTACTAGGTCAGAATCTCTGGAGATAAGCACAGGAATCTCTATTAAAAGCTCCCACAATTTCTGATAGTCAGCTAAGTTTAAAACTGTCAGTTCTATTAGGAATACAGATAAATATACATTGTCAAGTTAAATTTTGCTATTTGAGAATAGTTATGAATTATACAAGTCTTCAAAGTTTAGTGAATAGTCTTTGAGGAGTTCCAAGTGCCTGCGCAGGAAGTGATGGAATTAATTCTTTTGTCACTTGCTATCTGATCATGGAATGCAAAAGGACTATTTTTCTTAGCCTTAGCAACTTGGGGAACAAAACATCTGAGCAGGGGGGGAACTGCAGAATGCAGTGCCTTGATTTGCACTGCCTTCCCCAAGGAACTGACTTGCATTAGCCCTGACCGGGCTAAACCTGTATCTCTGAGTTTAAAAAGACCCAGCAGCTGTCTGCATTCAGCAACTTCCTTATCAGATGAGGCAAAATCCATTTCCCCTTGTTCTCTGATATCAATATACTGGCTCATCCCTTCTACATTTCTGTTTTTCTTTTTTGTGAGTCAAAAGCATGTTTAAAAAGAAATGTTATAATCCAGTAAGTTTGTCACTGATAAACTAGAGAGACCTTGACTGCTTTATTAAACAGCGATCTAAGGCCTCTCTTTTAAAGTTGCTCACTGGGAAAGGTTTTGTTTCACCTTTAATCTAATTTGCCAGAAATTCCTGTGTAACCACTTTGAACTAGATTTCAATGCCTTTTGGACCCCTCTTGGCACCCCAAATTTTGTCTCTGAATGCTCCTTAAACACATAATGGAAGTGAAACGTCTTTAAACATCGTAAACATGCTTCTGCATAGCCATTTTCTCATGCAGCAACAATTTTACGTTATGAAAAAATAAATCTAGTTTTAATAAATTGATAATCAATATCCATAATGGCAAGCACAGATGAGCCCACATTCACCAACTAGACTCCTTCCTGTGTTTGGCACAGAATGTTCCCACCAAGGCCTTGATTTCAAGGACTTAGGAACAAAGAATGTGGCTAGAGGGGAGAAGTGAGCAGAAATCACCAGGACAGCAAGAAGCTGACATTAAAGAAAGGAGGAGCAGGTAACAGGTGAGATGGAGGTGGTGGCAATGAGCAGATCCTGGAAAAAAAGGAGAGAATGAAGGAGGGATACTGGAAGTAAGGCCACCGTTTTTCACGGCTTAAGCAGCAAACCTACCAGAAGAAAAACAAAGCAAAACAAAATTGCAAATCCTTATATGT
Organism: Hydrochoerus hydrochaeris; assembly: GCA_004027455.1. Classification (NCBI taxonomy): domain Eukaryota; kingdom Metazoa; phylum Chordata; class Mammalia; order Rodentia; family Hydrochaeridae; genus Hydrochoerus; species Hydrochoerus hydrochaeris. The sequence goes on along the minus strand of PVLA01000464.1, from coordinate 276 downwards.
TTGCTAGTAGCTATAAAAAAGCAGGTTGGATTGAACATGAATAAAAATGTATTTCAACTCAAATTACTGCTTAATAATTCGTTAGTACTTGTGTGCTGTGGTGGTATTGATAACAGGCTTATATGTAGATATAGTAAATGATCATTTATTCCTGCTACACAAGGTAGGTATAATGATTGAATGTGTGAAATATTTAATAAACACACAGTTGTGAAGTAATATTCCATTTTTTAATGTCTCCACAAACTGTAGTTCTCCATAGACTGGGTCTCTCTC